>JAJKFI010000101.1:4794644-4822144 GCA_029204185.1 Lerista edwardsae | reverse complement strand
CTTGCCTACATTTTTGAAAATTTGTGGAAGCAAAGAAAACCTTAGTGGTGATTTTTGGACATTATGCCTTGCATATCTTTTGTGTCTGCACATGTGTTTATGAAACCATTTTTTTCATTTCACAGTTTGAAGGTGATATTCGAGTTCTGTATACCACAACTGTACAGCGAGCACCATTTCCTAAAAAACGAGGCTCAAAAGACTTACAAGTGAAGCCAGGAGAATCCATTGATGTTATACAAAATGTGGATGATATGAAACTCCTGTGTAGGAATGAAGAAGGAAAATGTAAGTAAAAAAAACGCACACCACATGGGCAGTTCTTTCCCCAGCTCCATGGGGCATGGTCAGGAAGGTGCAGACGTTTGTTGAGCATGCCAGTTTGCTTAGACCTGGGCCGCCAAGATGAATTGTGGAGTCTCTTTTGAGCCAATGTTTTGGGTCCCTAATCTCCTTGTGGTTTTTACATGCTCCTTCTGGCATCCACATTGCTCTGCGCTCCTTATATCTCCGGCATGCCTTTTACAGCAGAGTTAAGTAAAACATTGCAGATTTTTTTAAAAAACCACCAGCACCAACCAACCACTGCCTGTTAAAAGTAAAACCATAAAATGCTTTTCAATGCACTTTAGTGCTGTCTAGTCATCTCATTTCCACTTTTTAATGATGCCATGGAGGCCAGAGCAAAAAAAAAAAAAGGAGGAGGAATAAATAACTGCAGAAGGGGCTCTTCAAAGATGATGCATGGGCATTGCTCTTTGGGGAAACCATTAAGAGCCAATGTAAGTGGAGACGGGCAGCCCAATTCTATGGTACTGTTTGGGTACTGCTGGGTCCTATGGATGCCATAGCAGTCATAGGAAGCTCCTCGGAGGAAGGGGATGTTATCCCCTTCCCCTGGATAAGGGCACAGGCTTGCCTATGGGTCTCTTCAAGTCTGCCCCGGCTAATTTACCAGCACAGATTGAGGGTCTCTCTATTGGGTCGCATGGTCCAACACAGAGGTTAGAATCAGTGATGTCATGCAGGGGGTACGCAGGGATACATGAGTACCGGTTTCTAGGATTACAGCTGGCCCCGCCCATTCGCCCGCCCACTCGTCGACTCCGCCCTCTGCAACGGTTGAATTTCCTGCATGTTTGAGTTGCCTGCATGTTCTCAGAGCCAGGCAGGCAGGCAGGCAGTGAGCGGAGCCTTTCCTTTCTTTGCCATTGAAAAATGAGTTGCTCTGGGGTTTTAACATGATGCCAGGCCTCCTTAACATGTTCTGGGGGTGCTGTGGACTACTGTTGCAACTGTTGGGTCAGTTTAAAATCATCTGAGGCCTCAAAAGGGGCTTTTTTCATGTCACTTCCTGCCACGACATCACTTCTGGCTTATGACGTCACTTCCGGTGGGCGGGTCCCAACACGTGCCAATCAAAAGTGAGTACCTGTTCTTAAATCATTTAGATGACACCACTGGTTAGAATCCAGCAGTGGAGACCACTGCTGGTCCCACCCCTGCCCAGTTCTGCCCTCCCGGAAAGCAAACACCTCTGTCAGCGGTGTTTCTTACTGCCTGCCAGCCCTGCGTGAGTGTGAGCTGCCAGGCACTGAGGACTGGCGCTATGCCAGCGCCTGCAGTAAGGCCTTACTGCCAGCAGTGGAAGTGCCCTATGGCACTTTCACAACACCAGCACCAGTGGTACAAGTGTACTGCCGGCACTGTGGGCCATATATTGGGCCCTGAATGTTTGAATATGTATTTCTGCTAGGCTACGGAGATGGGAAATCATTGTACTTGAGAGGCGTCCACTAATCTGAATATCAATCAATCAATCAATCAATAGGTACTTATATACCGCTTTTCAACAAGTTCACAAAGCGGTTTACAGGCAAATAGTAATAATAATAAAGTTAAATGGCTCCCTGTCTCAAAGGGCTCACAATCTTTAAAAAAAAAAAAAAAAGCGGATCATCAGCAACAGCCACTAGAAAGACTGCGCAGGGGTGAAGAGGGACAATTACTCTCCCCCTGCTAAATATAAGAGGGACACCACTTTAAAAAGTGCCTCTTGCCCAGTTAGCAGGGGTCAATATGGCTCTGATAAAGTATTAGCAATAGTTCTATTGCCGGCTAGTTTAAATCCAGGACTGAATAGTTATTAAAGACACCAAGAAGAAGAAGAAATAGTAGTAGTAGTCGTCGTCGTCGTAATAAGCTGGTAAATGGTGACATGCAAAGTCAATATACGTATTCACGTACATATTTCAAGGCATGGGGCAGAGCGGAGTGGCACATGGGGGCGGAGGAACAGCAGAGAGGGGTCAACTCCTCCTCCTCTGTCCCTGGCCTGCCCATTGGCTGGGTCCGCAACTGCCAAGCACAACTCTGAATTGCGCTCCAAATATCAGGCCCTTGATTATGACTTTACACTGGTGATTCCAGATGCCAATGCACATTCCTGTTCGCATTAAATGTAAATACACATAGAGAACAATCCTAACCTGGAGTTAGGCTGGCACAGTTAGATGTCTGCTTTACATGCATGGGTTTCATTTGCTGGATTTTGACAAACGTCCATATCTTTCCAGAAAGTCACAATATATACTATATCATTGGCATCTTTGGCCCATCCTCTGGTGTAAAGATCTGCAATAAATATACTTACAAGATCCAAAACTATGTCAGTAAAGTGGAGTAGGGTTGACAGTGGGAAGCCTTGACACGCAGATTCTATTGGATTTAACTGCACACTGTTTTCAAGGGAATTGTCAGCCGACACTTGAGACAAACATTCTCTCCAAACAATATGATGCGATTTCTATATTGTCTGGCCTTGACACTGAAAATCAATAACTTGCTCTAAAAGACTTGCTAATGGCTAAGATTATCTTTGTGTGAGACAGGAAAGGGGAATAGAATTCACTCGATATGAGCTCATTTCCCCATGGGAGTTGTAGAAACCTTGTGGTATTGTCCCTCATTTAAGAGGAAGTCTTCCTGTCTTGAAATGAATTACAGGAACTCAGGTTGCAAAAGGCCACCGAGGGAGTTTATTAGCAGGTTCAGAATGTTGGCCTTGCAGTTTGTAAATGCCATGGTGGGGAAGGAAAATGCTGTTCAGTATTCTTATTTTTCAGAAGGGAAACTGAGTCACAAAGACTTTGAGGCACAGCTATTTTCAAAGGCGGTTAGAATCTAGTTGAAAAAAATGGGGTGCAGAATGCTGCCCAAGAAACAAGGGTCTCTCTAAAGATGGAAAATGAAAAGGCACATTTTATGTTTGCGCTAAAATATTGGCAATGGTGCAGTATGTCACCCCAGCATAATGCAGGGAAAGGCAGCCTTGCTTCAGGAGCACAGCCTCATAATAAAAAGTCAGAGGTGTGCACTCTAGCACTGAAGTGGAGAAGCACATGGCCTCCCAAGAACTTAAAACTATGCATAGAAGAAAACCAAATCCCCCACAATGTTTGTGTCCTTCCAGAGGTTTATTATCTGCCAGATCAGTGGTTCCCAAGTGTTTTAACACCAGGACCCACTTTTTAGAATGACAATCTGTCTGGGACCCGCCAGAAGTGATGTCATGACCGGAAGTGCCGTCATTGTGATTCCAGAGCCTGCTGTTTTTCTGAGAATGCAGCAATAAATTGGATTATTTCTCAGCCGCTTTCCATTAGCAAAGTGAATCAGAAAGGGAAAAAAATCCTATTTACAACCTAGACACAAGCAAAATAATTATCCAGACCTCCCCCTTTCCAGTGTCCTATCTTCCCATATTTTCAATTATGGCTGCGCTAGGTGCTACGTGACCACATGAAATTGGCTTATCATGACCCACTTAGTAGGTTCTGGCCCACAGTTTGAGAAACACTGCTAGATAACCTCTGTGTCTTTGGCTATCCTGTTTCACCATAAAGGCTTGTTTTATTACTTAACGTCAACTGATGTTTTCGGCAGCAAGAAAAGAGATCTTCTTTGCACATGGACGATGGTGCTAGTCACAAGACTGATAATTTTTTAGTAATTGTGCTGTATGTTTCTAAGAGTGGCTATCACATTGGTTCAAACTTGTCCTGATTATTCCTCCAGGCCTGCATTAGGCAATTTTATCCTTCATGGATACATTCTTGTGTCCATGAAGGATAAAATTCAGAAACATTTAGAATCCCACCGGTCAGCAGGGAATCTGTACATTGTGTTGCAATACTGTAAAAGCAGTGGTGTCATCTAAATGATTTAAGAACAGGAACTCACTTTTGATTGGCACGTGTCAGGACCCACCCACCGGAAGTGACGTCATAAGCCGGAGGCTGGCAGAGCCCAGGTCTACCCGCGGCTGGTTCCTATGGGTAGACCTGGGCTCCGGAGGCTAGCAGAGCCCAGGTCTACCCACGGCTGGTTCCTAGCCAGCGATGACGTCAGCGATGAGTGGGCGGAGCCAGCCAGTTCTGTACAGCGCCTGGTGCCTATAGAACAGAAAACGAAGAATTCCTCCCTCCCCAATTGCCGCTCCAATAGCGATGGGGACAGTCTCCCAAAGAAACCTCACACCCAGAGTGCCAGTGAAACGCTCTGGGCTGGAGAGACAGCGGTGAAAGACTTTGCGGCTAGGCGAGGTGGAGTTATTCAAAATTGCCAGGGAAGTTGAAAATTGGCACAGGGGCAGCAGCCTCGAAGCCGAGGCTGGCTGAGCAGAATGAGGCAGGAACCTGTGGAAGGGGCTGAGGGCGGCACCACTCCGGATGGCACCCTTGAGCGCTTCCCCACACCAAAGCCCGCTTACGCCTGGCACGTCAGGAGGGCAGCTTCAAAAAGTCCCGACTCCCCTCCATCCCCTCTGGGGCCCCCCTCGATTCGCCACCGCACCCCCAGGACCCCCCTTCTCCCCAGTGGGCTGCTGACTCACCAGAGCGGCTGCTGACTCCACGTGTGTGGCTGGAGGGAGTGAGGAAGGGGGCCATGCAGGACAGGACTTCCCCACTGCAGCCCTTCCCCCTTTGCCCCCTAGGAATCCGGATTTGCTCCCTTTAACCCTCTGAGTGACGGCCAACCAAGAAGAAAAGCTCTTTGCAGAGGAATCGGGAGGGGGGAGGAGGGAGAGTGAAGTGGGCAGAGTCAGCCCTAATTTTAACAAGTGGAACTGAGTTCCCCCGCGTTCCCCCTGCATGACATCACTGTGTAAAAGAGATTCATGAAGTATGCGATCTTATGATGGGGGGAGATGGCAAGGCTGGTTCCAAGTTCAAAGGCAGGCTCAGCAATGTGACATCCCTCTACCGTGGTTATCCCCCAATGTTAATGAGGGAATGGCAGTACTTCAGTGCCTGCCAACACTTTTCCCACAATGCCCCTAACCTTGCACAGTTCTGAAACATTTGGGGGGGGGGAATGGCTGCCACCTCCATTGTGTTCTCTTCACAATGTGTCACTCAGAGTGCAATCCAAACCTGAAGTTAGACCGGCACATTAGGCCAGCAAAGTTTGGCCAGCACAAGGGCCACGGTAAAGTATGTTTGGACCACTCTCGGAGTCAGAGAGGCCAGCACACAGATGTGCGCCATCCTCCCTGATTCCGAGAGTGGTCCAAACATGCTTTACGATAACCCATATGCCAACCAAACTTTGCTGGCCTAATTGTGAGGGCGTAACTCAAGATTACGATTACGCCCTCAAGCTATTTATTTAAGTTCTAGACACAGCGGTAGAATGTAGAAATAAGCTTCCTAGTGTTTGGTAGTGAGAAATGAACTGATCTTGATTAGAGTGCCTTCATTTATGCAGTCATTTTAAATAAAACCGGAAGTCCTGCATTTTCAGGTTTGAAGAAACCATGCCAGGAGCAAGATAAGGAGGCGGATTATCCCATTTCCACTTGCTTTTGGCAGGCAGGAAGTGGATCAGTGCAAATCGCATCCACAGCAAGCTGGTGGGAAGTGGTGGCAGACTCTGGATGAAGGGTACCCCATGGCTGCTACCCTCTCATGGTTTTCTCTGAGCTGTGAAAATACTATTAGTAATATTGATGTAGAACTTAAGAAAAGCCTTGATGGATAAGGCCAAGGGCCCATCTAGTCCAGCTTCCTTTATCTCACAGTGGCCCACCAGACGCCTCAGGAAGCACACGAGGCAACCAGATACTTGAATCTTGCTACCACTCCCCTGCATCTGAGGTAGCCTGTTATCCTTGCACCACCCCCACCAGACTGAAGTTGGGGTTTATTAAGCACAAGTGACCAGTTTTTAAGATGAAACCTACTGAACACCTGTCTTTCCTTCACCAGTCTGGAGTAGGTAAAAACAACAACAACAATTCGGCCAATTCGGATGACAGAAAAAAAATCCTTACCCGGCCCTCATGATGAGCAGCCAGTTATTCTCAGACTGGACATACCCATCATAGCTAGTTAGCGACAGTGTTTGTTAGGCATGCTGGCAGGACATTGGCACAATGGAGGATGCCTGCTGGAGCAGGTAAGGTCTGCACAGCCCAGGGATAGGGGAGGGGTCAGAATGGGCAGGGGAGTGTGGCAACGGGGACAGGAAATGGGTGGATCAGGCCGGGGAAGGGGATTGGCAGTGCCAGTGTGCACCATATCTGATCCCCCTTCGTGGGCCTGATCCACTGATCCATAGATCAACTTGGACTTGCACCAACGATATTGCTGTTGCATGTCCAAGTCGACTCATATCATTGACTGCAGTTTACTCTAGGGCAAGGGATCAAATGTCCCTTTATCCTTCTGCCTGTTAAGCTTCCCAAGGCTGCAGCATACCCATGCGAGAAGCACGGCCTTGACTGGGGAAATCTAGGTAGGATTCTGCTATCAATAAACAAACATGTCAGTTTAAGCTGAAAATAACCATGTCTATGTCTATGTAAGTAAAGGTAAAACAGGTAAAGGTCTCCTCACAACCAAATGGTGTAGTCATAACCGACTGTAGCAGGCGGTGCTCATCTCTGTTTCTAAGCCTAAAGAGCTTATGTTTGTCCGAGGACAAGCTTCCATGGTCATGTGCCTGGCATGACTATACACCATAACGCATGGAACGCCGTTACCTTCCCACCAAAGTAGTACCTATTTATCTACTCACATTTTTACATGCTTTCGAACTGCTAGGTTGGCAGGAGCTGGGACAAGCAACGGGAGTTCACTCTGTTGCGTGGTCTCGAACTCCCAACCTTCTGGTCAGAAAACTCAGCAGAACAGCAGGTTAACCCACAGACCACATCCCTGTCCAGTGGTGTCATCCAAATGATTTAGGAAGAGGTACTCACTTTTGATTGGCACTTGTTGGGGTCCGCCCACCGGAAGTGACGTCATAAGCCGGAAGTGATGTTGTGGCAGGAAGTGAGGTCATAGCCGGAAGTGATGTCATGACAGGGAGTGAGGTCATAGCCGGAAGTGAGGTCATGATTGTTGCCATGGGTGTGATCATGTTTGTAATAACTTCAGCTTGTGGTTAGTGTTGATTTAACTTCTATTGCTTTGCTTTCTAGAGATGTGTATATACATAGTTTGCTTCAACTGTTCCCTGGTTAAATAGCAGGCTAGACTGTCCAAGATTGTGAGCAGTGGTGTCATTCAAATGATTTGAATGAACAGGAACTCACTTTTGATTGGCACTTGTTGGAAACCCGGAACCAGCCATGGAGCCCGTTAGGATCTGGAATGCCTGTTCTGGTCCATTCCCCCTGAATGACATCAATGCCTTCGCCCCCCTAGGAATCCGGAGTCGCTCTCTTTAACCCTCTGAGTGCCGGCCAACCAAGAAGAAAAACTCTTTGCAGAGGAATTGGGAGGGGGGAGGAGGGAGAGTGAAGTGGGCGGAGTCAGCCCTAATTTTAACTAGTGGAACTGAGTTCCCCCACGTTCCCCCTGCATGACATCACTGATTGTGAGCCCTTTTGGGACAGGGAGCCATTTAACTTTAATGTTAAATGCAAGGAGCCGGCAAGGAGCAGGAGGGGGAACAGGCCGGCTAGCGCCGGGCCAGCCAGCAAGGAACAGGAGGGGGAACGGGCGACCCAAAAAAGACCGCGTGGGGGCTGGGGGGAGGCTGCAGGAGGAACTGGGAAGCTGGAACTGCGCAGCTAGAGGGAGCGGGAGCCCCAGGCAGCCTACCTTCTCATGCTTGCTGCCTTATTCCCAGGTCTCCCTCGCTGCTGCTGCTGCTGCCGCCGGCACCTCCAGTCCTCTCGCTCCGCTGCTGCCACTGCTGCTGCCGCCACCACCACGCTGCCTGCCTGCCTGCCTCCTCACAGAAAGTGCAGGCAACGGCTGCGGGCATGTAGTACGCATGCGCAGCTTCTGAGCCAACCAGCCGACGGGGCCAGCTTTGAGTGGGCGGGGCCAGCTCAACTTCTAGGAACCGGTACTCACGTAGTGGTGCGTAGTGGGTGCATGACATCACTGTCCCTATCTATGTAACTATGTACATATAATTTGATTTTTCAGATGGATATGTCCGAAAAAGCTGCATATTGGATGAGTAAGTGCAATATTTTCATCTTAATTATAATGCATTTTTAAGGTTAGAAAAACATTTGCAATTTCCTTGATAAATTAACAGATTTTTCTATAAAAAGACTGATACGTAGCTACTTTATTTTTTAAAAAAATCTCCCCAAAACAAGCACTTTTCTCCAAAATCAAAGGTTCATAATAGAATTTGAAAAGGAAAATGTTGACCGTCACTTGTCTTGACTTTCTGCTGTCATGGGCATAACACAATGGCCACGATCCAGAAATAAGTTAACCTGCATTGAAACGGATGGCATGTCTGCAAAACTTTTCCTATCATACAACCTATCACACACAAACCTATCAAATCTGGAAAAGAGATTGTGTATGTGCACACATATGAATATATTATATAAACATTGTATGTATGTATGTATGTATGTATGTATGTATGTATGTATGTATGTAACATGTAATACATGTATGTATGTAACTAAAATGATGTGATTTTTCCCCATTTTACATTTACAGGGATGAAGAAATTTATGATGATATTGCTGATGATGGTATGTTACACATGTCAAACAGAATTCATAAATTGAAGGATGTTCTGATTTGCTTTAAATTATAAGAATGGGACGCTATCACATAACATGGGCACTTTCAATTTTTTCCCCCCATGTAGGTTGCATATATGACAATGATTAACCACGGAATTCTTCCAGAAGGAGTTCCATCTTTTCTGAGTCGCCACCTGATTGATGCAAGAAAGAAACGTATCACTCGCACTTGTTGTCCTTGTATAGGTACGAAGATTTGGTTAAGTGATTTCACCAGTTTCCGGACAGTGAGGCAGATCTTTCAATAGAGGGATGGCAGGGTTGCTGTGTGTGTGTTTTGTTTTCTTTGCTTGGCACCTCTAAACAATTCCAAGTCCAACCCATCTCCCATCTCAGCCAGTACTATACCCAAGATTCTTAAAACCACTGAAGCAATGCCCCAGGTTTTCCTTTGCAAATGTTTTTTGTTTCCCAAAGGTATACTCTCAAACATATGAAAATAGTAACATTCTGGTGTATTTGCAACAACTCTCTTATTACAGCAAGAATCACATCCTCTGCCCATTGTTAGGGAGCCCGGTGTGTCTGTCGCAGCAAAAACAGCAAAGAGTCCGATGACATCTTAAAGACTAACTTGTTTGTTGTAGCATACGGTTTTGAGAATTACGCACCATTGTATTACACACACCTAATGCACATTGTGCTCATTTTCTTTTCAAAAGCTAGTTTGGCACTGGCTTCTAAAGCTGGGTGTGTAAGCAAAATGACCTTAATATAATTGGGGAGAGAGGTTTATACTTAAAAAAAACTTTTTAAATGCACAATGAATCTTGTATTCATTAGCAAGTAGCTTCAGGTCACATGCATTGAATGCTTCAGGATATTTTATTGAGGTTAACAATTTTCTAAACAAAAATAAACAAACATTTACTTTTGGGCAGACCAGGTGGAACAAAACAATTTTTTTTTCATTTTGTTTCCATGTGCATTGATTTTTTTGCATGCAGGTACACTAGATGTGTGGATGTCAAAATGTATCACGCACACACACACAACTCTGAGATTCAACTTCTAATGCAAGGAGCTCAAACTTGAACCACTCTAGCGAATGTGTGTGAAAACTACTTATAAAGGCCTCCCCAGTATCATCTCCTCAAAAGACAAAATAGGGACAAAATCCCAGAAAACAGAAACTCTCCCTAATAAATATAAACAGATCACATGTAAATATGCATATAGCCACAATCCATTCTTTTCCTTTAATCCATCTCCCCAGTCAGGCTCATAATAAGCACTTTGAGATGAACCATTTGCTTTTTTAAAAATAAAAATAAAAATTAAGGTGTCCTTTAAGATTAGTACATTATATTAACTGCAGGATGTTCAGAGGGAAAGATCAAGAATTCTTCGAACTACTTGTATCCGTTACAGGATATGAAACAAAACTTTTCATCATGCCTCCTTCATAATTGTCTGGTCTCACCAATTCATGCATGTTGTTTGATACTTCATAGAAAAGAGTGTGCAAAAGTCTCACAATCAATCAATCAACAGTATTTATATACCACTTTCCAACACAAAGTTCACAAATACAATATACGTATACAATATAACTCATTTAGAAGATATACTGTAATGCTATTTGTGATTACAACAAATGTCAAAAGCTCCTTAAAAGGTGTGAAGGAACATTACAGTCTCAATTGTAGATTGCAATGATAAGCACACGAACTCATGTGCATGTACATGCGCAAATGTGCATGCACGTACTCACATAAACATATATAGATTGAAGGATAATCAATGATAGCACTGAACAGCTGTTTAGCGGAGGAATAAATCCAGCTCCCCTGCTCCTTCACTCAAATATCTGCTCAGGAATATATGTACGTTTCCCCAACTGCTGAATCAGATTAGAAACCACAAACACAGTGCCTGTTTATGTGCTTCTACA
Source organism: Lerista edwardsae (assembly GCA_029204185.1). NCBI lineage: Eukaryota > Metazoa > Chordata > Lepidosauria > Squamata > Scincidae > Lerista > Lerista edwardsae. Next base: position 4,811,180 of record JAJKFI010000101.1, on the reverse strand, counting down.
CACACAGAAGCCACAAACTCAGTTGGGAAGTGGGAGATGTGTGCCCCCACGTGTAAACAAGGAAAGTGTTGTTAACCTTAAATTATTCTGCAATGGAAATTTCTTGATTAAAAAAAAAAATGCTGGTGTTCCATATTTTTCAATTAAATGGTCCTTGTGTAATTTATCTATTTTTTTAAAAGAAGTTTTATTGTAAGTGCTGCAATCTGAGATTCTAGCCTGGAAACCTATGGCTTACATTATAATAACATGTTGTTATTCAGCAAATGTTTGGAGTTATTAATCTTATATTTTTATTCTTGGTGAATTTTGTTCATAAACGCCTTATGATTTGGAAAATATTAAAGGTCTTGTGGGTTTTCTAAACTGCAGCAGTCTGCCTGTGGATTTCTTCACTGACCATGCCAAAGCAAATGCCCAAGGCGGCGTACATGGGCAGGCTAGTCTAAACTACCATTTTTCAATTTTTTTTTTTACAAATATACAGTATTCTGTGATTTATTGAATCCTCAGTCCCAGATGTAGCCTTCACAGTGTGTTTCTCTCCTCTGGCTGTGAGCCATCGAGCTTCAGCAGGCAATAATACATCTAGCCTGGACAGGTCCTCAAGGTAAAGGTAAAGGCAGATGTAGAATGAAAAGGCGGCTCCAAGCAGATTCTTGTCAGTGCAACTGAACATTTCAAGGAACATGCCAATTAATAAAATGCTTCCCCCATCTTTTCTCTTCCTCACTCGTCTGTTACTGCCTCCTGCTCTTCCATACACAGCAAGTCAACAAAGCCAGAAGATTGTGCCATTTCTGCTCCATCACGCAGAGGAGCTCTTTTAATGTTCTCCAGCTGAAAATAGTGACAGATTCAGGAGTGAAGGCACAGGGGATGGGGAAGGAATGACTGTTGTCTTAGAAGCAGCTTTCAATTCACTTTCATGCTCATCTGAGAGTTCATTTGTGATGGGCTGTCAAATGTTCAATGAGCCCTGTTATTTGTATTATATCTGTCTTCACTGTTTTTTGTATTACATCTACCTTCACTCTTAATGTCACCATAATACAAGTGGTATTCAACTTTTTTTTTTTACATTTATTTATATACCGCCTTTCTTAAGATCACTAGATTTCTCTAATGATTGAACTCAAGGCGGTTTACATAGGCAGACTTTCTCACAAACCCGAAGGTTTTTACAATTTACAGAATGTTCTATCTTCCAAGAACAACACTCCTACAGATCTTTCTTTCTGGATTTAGCCTTCTTTCTTTAGCCACCCGTCTGTCGTCTGCTGGCTGATGAGGCTTCCCTGCTGCCACCAGAGATGCAGCTGATTTCAGCACAACTCCTCCTCCCACGAGGCAGCTGAAACTCAGCTTGTAATCAGCCGCAGTTTCCAAGGTCTGCTGCTCGCAGAGACTGCCGGCAGTCCCGAGCTCACGACCTTGAGATCTTCAGGTGTTATCTTTGGGCAAACGGAGGCATTAACCCTCTCGGCTAAATCTTCTGCCCAGGACTTTTTAGACCAGGACCCACTTTTTAGAATGGCACTTGTGTCGGGATCCATTGACCTGGAAGTGATGCTGTAGCAGAAAGTGACATCATCAAGCAGGAAGGGGTGTCACTGTAACATAATAAAATGACACTCTTGAAACAAATTGGCATTCTTGCACTATAGCAATTGTGCATCCATGAAACATCCCTGACAGAAAGCAGGATTACAAAACGCATGGAAGAGCCTTTAAAATACTGTTGCATTATAAAGGCTTGTCTGGCAGCGATGGCTTCAGGATCTGTTGAAGTAAGCTGGTTTACAGTGCTTCTGCATTACTTTTAGAAGGCATTTACAGCAGTAGTGGCACTGTTCTAGTTGGCAGGGTTTTCAAAAGCATTTCAATGCAATACCAATTCATCAAGGTGCGAAGTTGTGGTGTGTTTTTTTCCTGCAGTAAGTAGGAGTATTCTCAGTGTTTAAAACATTTCTTGGAACCACTATGTTTTAATGTTTCCCTTGAGTCTGACAGCATTAGGTTCAGTGTGCACACAGTGGTTTGTTAGGGTTAGTTGATATGCTATATTTTGAAATTGGTCACTGTAGGCAGTGTTTAGGCACAGAGGCACTGCCTCAAGTTTAAAGGAAGTGACCCATTTTGCCTACTGTCTCATGTCATTATTATTATTTGGGGGGGGGGGTTCATGCTTTTTATGCCTATGGCAATATCTGCAGGCAGTAGGGAACCTATATTACACAGATTAGAAATTATAAAAATGCTTTAAAATTGAATAAAAATTCAAAATAATTTTTTGAATAAAAACACAAAACACCGCTTTCACCAATTTTTACTTTAAGATAACATCTCCATCCCCCCCCCAATAAAACCATTTTAGACTGCCTCTGCTGATGGCTTTTGAACAATACTTCCAGTTTTCCAACAAAAAACTAAAGGCTTCAGACGGCCTCCAAAGGGCCAGGGATGCTGTGCAAGCCTGCTACCCGGGGGCATTTGCTGCCACCCCCCAGGATAATGGCAGGACCACCACTGGCATGGGCCGTGCAACACCACTGTGCCAACGCTGGCTACAATTGCAATTTTCAATTGGCTGACATGCAGAGCCCTCTAAATCAGTGGTTCCCAAACTGTGGGTTGTGAGCCCATTTCAGGTGGGTCACAAAGCACCTAGAGCAGCCATAGAGCAGCCACAGGCAGAAAATGGTGGGGTTTTTCAATTCTAAGTTCTCATTCCAAGTTCTCATTTTTAGTAATTTGAAATGTTTTTAAAGCAGTGATTCCCAAACTGTGGGTCGGGACTCACCAGTGCATCACAAGCCAATTTCATGTGGGTCACAAAGCCCCTAGAACAGCCATACTAAAAATATGGGAAAATGGGATACTGGAAAGGGGGAGGGCTGTGTGGTTGTAAATAGGCCTTTTTCTTTTGGATTCACTTTGCTATTGGAAAATGACAGAAAAATAACCCAACTTATTGCTGCATTCTCAAGAAAGCAGCAGGTTCTGGTGTCACACTGATGATGCATCTGGCCATGACATCACTTCCTGTGAGTTTCGGACAAATTGTCATTCTAAAAATTATGTCCCGGTGCGAAAACATTTGAGTACAACTGCTCTAAATCATTGTGAAATGGCAATGGGGGGAGGAGAGGAGGAAGCCAGGTTTACATGACCAAAAAAAGAAAAAAGCACAGTACAGCGAGTCTTCCTTTAAAGTACATCTGGCACCATATGTCATTCTGGTTACAGTTTTAAAGGCTTTTAAACTAATAAAACAACCAGACAAATCTGTTAATCAGAGGCAAAAGTGGGACAACTTTATATACCACGAGCTACTATCCTTCTTTCAAACTGTCTTCCATTTGAGAAAACTAGCTGAACTGTTTCAATTTTGTGTATTAGGGAGTATTAAAAAAAAAATTCACCACCAACGAAACAGAAAATTCTTCTGTGTGCAAACAGGAAGCAGAAATACATTTTTCAAAGAAAAGCCAGTCATATTTCTGAGTAAAACCACACCCTTGGAAGTGTGAAACTTTGCACATAGTGTTAAAAGTTGTGAATTGAATATGGCAATACTCATCTGTTTTCATGCATTTGTATTTACACAGCACATAGGACACCCTACAGATAATGTTTAAAAGTGTCTTATGGGTGTTTATCTTTGTTAAAAACATAGTGTTTTTAACACTAACATAAAAAGGGGTGTTTATCTTTGTTAAAAACATAAAACCACATCCCCCCCCACCTTTTGGGGGTGAAAATATCTGAATAAAAACACAAAACACTGCATTTTGGTATTTAAAATATGCTCCAAAAATTAAAGTTAAATTTCCAATTAGAAATAATACTGTGGCCACTTCTGCTGACTCTATATCATCTACGTAACCTACCTAGTACACTTTAGAAGCATTTAAAATTACTAAAAATGAGAACTTGGAAGGGAACTTGGAATAAAACACTGTTTTCTGCCTTTCAAATAACAAAATCTGCAAAAAACAAGCACACACCATTTTCAAACACCCCTTCTTATGGGACATTCTGAACTGGTAAACTGGATAGTGACTTGATCCTCCCGTATGCATCTGTGTGAGTTTCTTGACATATGGTCCTTGATCATGCAGATGTATGGCACTCAACCAGAGGCGTTTCTACAGGGATGGCAAAGCTCTAAGTTTTGCAAGAAGCCTTACCCTGTCATGTAAATCCCTCCTCTCCCTTGCTGCTGTAGCCAGTAAGCAACGCCAAGATGTTGCTGTTCCCTGTGAGGATTGGCTAAAACGGTGCAGGAGAGGAGTGATTTCCACTGCAAGGTAAGGCTTCTTGCAAAACTTAGAGCTCTGCCATCCCTGTAGAAACGCCACCGCACTCAACATCAGAGGAGGAGGATGTAGTGACCCAAATGTTTTAAGAACCAGAGGTTATCAATTCAGAAAGTCCTACAGGCGTTCTTTCTACTGAACTCCCCTTGACAGCAGTAAGAATCAAACAGAATTCCTGCAGATACAACCAGCCCAGGTTACTCTGATTCTGGGTTATGTTTAGGGGCCCACCCTAGGGACATTGTAGTAGTAGTATAAAATAGGAAAATACCTTTGAATGCGTTTTGTGAGATGGCTCCTTCTGTGCTAAATCAATGCTTCGCCAGAATCTGGAAGCCCAAGCCTATGCAGGTCTACTCAGAAGTCCCATTATAGTCAATGGGGCTTACTCCCAGGAAAGTGTGGGTAGGATTGCAGCCTTAGATTCTATTGAGGCGTCCTTTATAAGAGACACCTCTGGCAGGTAGAAAGCCATCTCAACACAGAAGAGGTGGATCCAAGCAGGTGTATGGTGCTGAGCAAAGCCTCAGTAAGCAGATTGGGGGGGGGCATCCACTACTGTCTGCCTACTCATCTTTCAATGATCTCCCCCACCAACCCATTGTAAAAGGAAGAGGGGAGCTGAGTGGAAGAAAAAGGGTGGAATGGAGCATGGTAGGCTAGCATCTCCTCCACACTTCCTCCTGTCCTCTGTTCCTCGCCTCCTTTTAGAATCCAGGGAGTGGAACAGGGGTGGTCTGTCCATTAGGCGAGGGGGTGCAGATTGCATCAGCAGCAGCTTGGGGTGGGGGAAGACCGTGGCAGATCTGGGCACCCTTCAGCCCTAGTCTGCTGCCTGCCACCACTGCCTGCCTCTGGCCTGCTTACACATACAGCCCTTTCCAGGTGGGCTCTAAGCACACAATCAAGTGTGCACGGTAGTTCCCTATCGCGCGGAGAACCTGGATGCACGCAACGCCCCCGTGTGCGAAGGCTCTGTTCAGACCAACGCGTGGAGCTGGGAGCAGGGACTGCAGGGGGGCTATTATTTTGAGTCACCCTTCCCTCGTGTTCACTGATTGAGGGCCCGAGCCTATGCGTGTTTACTCAGAGGTAAGTCCCATTGTGTTCAATACTTTTACTCCCAGGAAAGCGAGCCTAGGATGCAGTCCGAAAAGAGCCAGAAGAGCGGTTGTGAAATGCGTGGCACGCCAGAGAGAGATGCTCCGGCTATGACTTTGTGACTGGGGCGATGCGAAAGTGAAACGGCTGTAGGGAAACAGGGATGGCCAAAACGAAAACGAAAAAAAATCACAAGCGCTGGTTTTTTCCGTCGTGTTCTTCTTTTGACATTCACAATATTATCTCGGATTAAAACGCAGCCTGCTGATCGACCGAGCGGTGCTTGCGGTGGTTCTGGTCGGATTCTGCTAACAGAAATTGCAGGCAGCAGCGCTAAGCTGTCGCCTTGCGTGTGATCTTTTCGCGGGCCAGTGGCGTTCCGACGAGGGGGCAAACGCTACGTGTTGCAGAAGCCTTAGCTCCTGTGTTACGCGGCCCCTCTCCCTCGCCTCCAGAGCCATTCGCGGCTCGGAGAGCAAAGCCTCCAAGCCAACTCTCCTAACCGCGAATGGCACTGGAGGCGAGGGGGATGGGACCGGGTTACACAGGAGCTCAGGCTCCTGCGACACTTGTAGGAACGCAACTGTTCCTGGAAGGGGTTTTTGCAGGAGCCTGAGCACCTGGGGAAAGCAGCTTCACCCCCCTCGCCTTCACAGCCATTCGCGGCAACGAAACTGTTCATGGGGGAATGCAAGGTTTTTGCAGAGACCTGAGCTCCTGGGGAAAGTGGCTCCACCCGCCTGGCCTTCGCAGCCATTCGCGGCAACGAAACTGTTCCTAGAGGGTGCAAAATGCTAGGGTTTTGCAGTGGGCTGAGCTCCTGGGGAAAGCTGCCCCACCCCCTCGCCTTCCTAGCCATTCGCGGCAACGAAACTGTTGGTAGACGGGTGGGAATGCTAGTTTTTGCAGGAGCCTGAGCTCCTGAAAAAACTAGCATATTGCACCCTCTAGGAACGCCACTGTCGCGGGTCCTGATCAATTTGTAGGATCCTCCTTTGCATTTGTAGGAAGTGAAGGGCGCTGGAGGCGAATAGCGCGGGCACGGTAGGAGGAGGTGGAGGCGGGCCCCGCCATCACCCCGGCCGTTCGCTCCCCGCCTGGGCTCCCCTTCCGCCGCCCAGCGTCTCTCAGCCCCCCGCCCCGCTTCCCACGGCTGCAGAGAGCGACTTCGCGCTCCCGCGGCTCGAGCGCAGCCAGTCACATTCCGCAAGCGCCCGCCCGCCCGGGCTTCCTCGCGACTCTCGCGAGGTCGGGCGAGGTTTCCGGTGTTGTGACTGCGGGGCCGTAAACATGGCGGTGAGTCTCCGCGCCCGCTCGCTGAGGCACCTCCGCATCCGAGGTGAGGAGAACCTGGGCTCGGGCCGAGCCTCGCGGGGCGGGATGAGGGGGCGCGGCGCGCCCCCCGTCCCGCCTGGCCGCAGCCTCCGGGCCCCGTTCCCGGCCCTGGTCGCCGCCACCACCGCTCTAACCGACGCTCGTTTTCTTGTCTCCCCCCCTCGTCTTCTTCCTTCCCCCCCCCCACAGGCCGGAACGACAGCGGCGAGGAGAACGTCCCCCTCGATCTCACCCGAGGTAATTGAGGCCGGGCCCCTGCAGGGAAGGGGTGGGGACCCCGTGGCGACGCCCTCCCCCAAACCCAGAGTGGGATGCATGCAGAGGGGAGGGGGTGGGTGGGGAGGGGAGGCCTGGAAATCCTTCCCCTGGTTTAAGGGGGAAGGGCGAGCAAAAAGTGGGATAGACCCTCGTCCTTCTCCTTGCAGCCCTCCCTCCACTGCGAAGTAGGCAGTGGGGGGAACGCTCAGATTCCAGCCCATCCTGGACTGCAATCCTGTGCAAGTTATTTGGAGTAAGCATCACCATCACCCCCATCGGGCAAGGAGTCTGTCCTCCAACAGCAATAGGATCAGGCTTCAGCTGCTTGCTATACACAGTTATCGGAGTAAGCAGCACCCCATTGGACACGGAGTCTGTGTAAACGGCAGTGGGATCAGGCTTCAGGTTTTTGCTTCGGAATAGACCTCATTCAGCTCTGTAGTTCTTCTAGATAAACGTGCATAGGTAGAGCCTCCCCACTCCCTCTACTAGGTTACTACTGTGCTCCTGTTTTAATAGAGGTGTTGAATGCCTGTAAGAAATTGACAAGCATTCTCCGCACGCGCCCCCCCCCCCCCATGTCCACGTTCTCTTCCTTTTATCACTTGGCCACAGGGGAGTGCATTTTACCCTTATAAACTGGCATAATTTGACTTTTGCTTTGAATGGTGAAAGGCAAGCAAACAGCCTGCCCAGCAAAACCGCAGGGGCCACTGTACAAATGTTGGAGACTTGTACAGTTGTGTTGTAGGAAGAGGATAAACCTACAGTGGTATTGCTTAATAAGGCACAAAGAGGGGGCGGCCGCCAGTGTCTCACTGATGAGCTGTTTCCTGCGGCAGTCTTAACCCTTGGGGGAAGGGGAGAAGGGAAGCATGAGAACAACAAGCAGCTGATGGGTTATTGGCAGGTATGTTGTTCTTTCCATCCCACTCTCCCACCCCCAAGACTTGTTTTGTACAGCTTGCCCTGCTGCAGGTTCATTATTTACTGTCTACTGGCTGCAGATGGGGCTGTTAATAGTGTTTGGACTTTTCAGTGCTTGTGTAATGATGTGGTAGCCAGCACTATGTAAATTCCAGCAGTTTTTTCCAAAGGCATCCTGTTCCCTCCTACACTCGGCTTGCAAATAGATTCTGTGTTGTCTGTGATCTGCTTGGAGATACTCTGCCACTGCCTGAGCTTGTTGTTGGTAATGGATGAACTCATGTCTTTCTGTCCCCATAGGCAGGCTGATTTCTAACATGACTGGATGTAATCCTTAAGATGTGGTGGTAGTTGGCATCTCATCATAGTGACATTTTTGAAATACTTTGGGATGTTTTCTGCACATATAGTAGAAATTTGCTTCAGTTTACAGGCATATGTGCTCTCCTTTTATTAAAAAAAGCAGCACTATATGTTGGAAAACATGCAGCATATTAACTGTATGTATTTTCTTAGCTTACCTACAGTTATCCATGAGTAAACAGTATGACTATATTGCAGGGCTTAGTTTTATTTTAAGTGTAATTATTAACATAATTGTTTTCAGCTGTATCTGATAGGATCAAAGTGTTGCATGTTGTGGTTTGTAGATACTTACATACTTAATAGGAATTACTTGATTGAATAAAAATGCAAAAAATAAGGAAATGTTAAAGTAACAAAAGCAATAAAATAGCATTTGTTGCAGAGGAAAACAGAATACTGAGTTGAAAACAGTGTGAAATCTGGAATGTTTTCCACGTAGTGCTTAGCTGCTGAGGGCCAGATGATAGTTTCATGGGAAGACACTGTATTGACCATTTTGCACACTTAATTCCTCCATCTGGGTGCTACTGGAGCAAATGGGGTTCTGGACCACAGGAAAGCAATTTCCATTACGCTGCAGTGACTGAAGTAGTACACTCTGAAATAGGACTAAATGGTATTTGAAAATTGAATCCAATGTAGAAAATAACCATGGTTCAAAGTTGTAGTTCAAACTATTTAAAAAGCCTGGTTTTGAAGGAAAAAAATAGGTAAAAGTTTTTATTTATGTCCAGATATTCTATTTGTATGGTACACTCTCAAAAACTTTCTTTGGACTGTACAAATTAATATCTGCACATTTCTCACATTTATTGGAAAAATCTGCATTTGTTATACAGTTGAAGATACTTAAGGAAGTGTGAGCTGTTTTTATCTTGCAGGAACAGTTTTTGTGATATTGTACTTTAATTTTTTTTTATTTTGTGAAATGGAGTTGACATGGATTGCGTGCTGTGGTTGCCAGAGGTGGGGGGAGGAGCTTGAGACTACCTTGCTTATGCAAGTTGTATTGTTTCTCTTGTGACCTCTTATAGACCTGGTTCCTCCTCCCCCCAAATTTTGTGTTAGGATTAACATGTACATTTTTTTTTGAGCAGATCTCATAAACTTGAGAAAGTTAACAAATAACGGTTACCTGATCTATTTCTCCAACCTTGCTTCAGAGTGTTAGCCTACATGTGATTTCTCTGGAGAATAGATGAATTTATTAACTTGCCAATGTTACCCTTTATTTTCTAAGATTTAACACAAAGGTTTTGTCTTCCCCTTAGCATCAGAAAACGAGCAGTTCTATTTGCTATTAATGCAATCTGTTCAGGGATCTTTGGATAGCAGCCCCTGAGCTCATTCCCTGCCTCTGAACTATTTTCACTTTCAAGAGATGAATGAGAGATTGAAGTTAACTAGGAATGATTCAGTACAAGAATCCCTGGGTCAGTAATCTATGTAAACAATAATTGGGTGATTATATCTGTAGATGGAAACTCTGAGTTGCTTCATACATGATGTGAAAGTGGCTAGAATATGTGCAAGAGAGTCTTTTTTTGTGCTTCTGTGACTTACTCACTGCAAAGAAGGAATTGACGTGTTTCCCTTCTGGTGACATTCATATATCTCATGAGATCTGCTATTGGTTCTCCCTTCTAACGAGACCCCCAAAATGAAAAGGTAACTTATGGGTTATCTATAAATTTTTCCATTATTTTCAGTACAAACTCTTGCCCAATTTCTTACAGCAGATTCAATTTATGACCCACCAATCTGAACCAAGTACATGAGCTATGTAAGTGCTTAAGAAATTAAGATTCATCAAGCTCCTCATGAACTTGCATGACAGAACTGCAGTTGGTGGCTTTAAAGTTGTGCAGACCTGTTTTAGAGAAATGCAATAACCAAAGGTTTTCAACAGGTTACTACTCAGTCACAGGTGGGTTGTTGCAGTGCTGCTGCATCAATTTTGTTACGTGAGCATTGTAGAAAAGAGCAGTCCCCAGTAGCATTTGTGGGCCGGGGAACAGCAGTGGCAGCCTTAGAAGTAAGCATATTAACCTTGGTTACCATTTGTGAATGTCATGGAGACAGAATTATTAACATTCAGAAAAAAATGCTTATAAGCTGCTTGAAGTCCATGGAATCGAGTGGAATATAAAGTACATACAAGTAAAGTATCCAAGTTGAGTCTAATTAGCCGCATTTTTTAAATCCGTGGATTTGGCTCAATGCGGGACCCTTAGATCTGCGTTCAGTCAAATTTGGCTTAACCTGAAGCCTTCGAGGGCGACCAGAGCTGTGTTCTGCTTGCCTCTGGAGGCACATCTGAAGCCATTTTGGCTGAAAAATTCAACTACCGGTTTTCCTGAAAACCGGAAGTTCGTTTTTAATGCCTTATAAGGCATTTTGAGGCCCAGGAAAGCCAAACACCTAGTTCTTCCTAGCCCAATACTTTCACACCTTTGCAAAAGTACTACCGAAGATGAACATGGAAATGTAACTGTCTGTAATTTGGACATTGTGCATGTGGGCAAAAGTACAACTCTTGGGTGTCCATTCAGTATCATAAAAATGTTCTGTTTTGTCTTAATTTTTTGTCATATTAATCATAAAAATTTAAGATTATATGATTTAGACTAATTTTCTCTGTTTGCTTTTAAAGAGAATAGGTAGCAACTATAGGTGGTCTTGATCAAACTAAGCTTTAACCTTTCTATTCCCCCTTTTCCTACTTGGTAGTGGTAAAAGGCACTGTGTTTTGTTACTCTTGTTGAATGATCTCCATTCAGGTTCCACTTTTTCTTGTACAGTATTAATGCTCCCCTGAGCCTTATAAATCTCAGCTCTTCCTCTGCCTTAATCATGTTGACTGTTTCCTTTATACTTTCTCTCCTGCCTCCATCCTGCTCCCAAGAATCCCCAGATTTTCAGTGTTATCCAATGTCATTGAGCTGTTGTTTGTCCCTGTTGCCACAGCAAGAGGTTACTATCTTCAAAGTTATGGAGCTCCTTGGGTCATTTGTTTTGTCAACATCTTCGCAGCAGTGCCTGTTTCAAAGCCCCAATCAAGCTTAGGTTGGATGTTTGTAAGTTGAACTTCTATAAGTTGGGGGATCAGGTGAATTTTATTTTGTCATGTATGCCTTCAAGCAAAACAGTACAGGTGTGCCCCAGTATCCACGGTTTCAGTTATTCACTGATACCATGGATACTGGGACGCCTATTAAAAAGATAGGGGAACATTAAACAAATCTATTTTTGCCTTGTTGCAGCAAAACCACTGATATTCCCCTGTCTTTAAAAAGGCAGCTAAAAAGGATTTCAGCTATTATTTTTAGTTGCCAGCTCCCCATTGCATTGAGAAAATATTTCATGCTTGTGGCCACCGTAGAGATCAGGTATCTGGTTTTGACTTGAAACAGGCCAGGAAGAGTGATAGTGTAGGGCCGCTGTTGCATGGAAAGGAAGTTGAATTCTAGTTTCAGGGATAGCTTGGAACATCTTCTGAATGTGTATACTTGATGAGAGCTTTGCAAAAGCCAAACACTGTTTGATATAATGTCAGCTGACAGGCTTTCACGCTGAGAGATACTCAGTTTGAGGACCTTAGGACTCTGTAGACATCCAGCAACTGGGCTGATATTTTGTAATTCAGTTTTAAAAGGTTCTTATATGCAATCCCTACTGTGTAGCACAATATGCCCATTTTGGCTACAGATGCAATTTTTGTATAGTTTTGTTCTAATAAAGATGTGACAATTTATTATATGAAACTTGCAATCAAATTACATTGACTATATAATGTTAATGTTATATGAGATAACTTTATACTAGTTCTATTTATTTATTGAATAACCCCTTTTCCACTTGAACAGTCCCACAAGGTGGCTTACAGTTTCACTGTATTCAGGACTACTTATACAGCATTTAAAAACCAGTTCAAATCTATACAGTACATCTTTCTTAAAAGGTAGCCAATGAAAACCAATACAGAGAGATAACGTATTCCCCAAAGGTCAGTTCAAACAAAATGACTATATGATGCTGTCCAAGGAGCAGCTGTATATTGATTCTGTGGGCTTCATAGGATAAACCATTCCATAAATGAGGTGATAGTGTCAGAAGGCTCTGCTTCTAGTGGGTGACCAATATCTCCTGCAGTAAAGAAAGCACTCATAGAAGGAGTGCATCCAAAGATCTTAATAGAATGCATCTTCTAAAAGTATCCTGGACCATGATTGTTTAGTGCAGTGGTCTTCAACGTTTTTTGTGCTGCAACTCCAATAAATAGATAAATAACTGATGAGGCTGGAGACCCACTGCCAATCCCTTCCTAGGACGTGATCTGCCCCCATAGCCGTCCATCCCCTGCTTCCACCTGCCCCATTTCCCCCTACCAAATGTGTCATTACAACAACAGATAGGAGTCTGAGCAGTGCTGGCCTTAGCAGCTGCAGGACAGTGACAAAAGGCTATGCAAGATTTCAGTTTTGATAAGGCAGTCACATGATTAGATCCAAACCCTTTCTTGCACAGGCTTTGAAAGGTTGCCTCCAAAATGAGGCTTCACAATCCCATTGGCGTCCTGACCCGCAGGTTGAAGACCACTGGTTTAGTGCTTTGAAGTGAAAGTCATCACTTTAAATAGAACCCAGAAAAGAATAGGGTGTAATACCTGTACTTATTTCACAGGATTGTTGTAAGGATTACATCAAAGGTTACATATGAAGTCCTTTGCAAATTTAGTAAGCGCTATATACAAGTGCTGAATATTACTATTATTCAGGAGTGGACAAGATCTAAGAGTAGTTCCCTCAATTTAATTGTGTAGCAGCTGTTCCTCAGTGGCAAAAAGAGGAATCACAGCATTGCCAACATAGATGGTAAAAGCAAATTTTAAAATTGGAAAGGGAAGACTTTAGGTTATTACCCTCTGCCCAATCCCCTTGCTTTTAAATTTGTTTTGCTTAGCATTGTAGACCAACATGGCTACATTCTGTGTTACATCTATTGTCTGTAAGATGATGGAGAGCTGTTGAGAGCGGGAGAGACTACTGACCTGTATTTGGGCTTTGCAGGTACACTGGGTTTTGAAATGTTCTACAGAGATGGCATAAAAATGCCATGAAATGAAGTTTTTTGTGGGGTGGACAAAGGGTGAATGTGGGGTGGACATAGAGATTTATTATTTTGCATATTTATACTTTCCAAGGACCTCAGGGTAGTGTACATAGTTCCTTCCCTCCTTTTTTCCTCACAACTGCGAGGTCACCCAGGCCCTTTTGTCCTCACAACAACCCTGCTGGCCCAAGGTCACCCAGGAAGTTTCATGGCTGAGCATGGATCTAACCTGCTTTCGATGAGGTGGTGCTGATGCAGTTTATATATATTATACAATTTTGTTTTAAAGGCTCAGTGTGCATGTGAAGGTTTTTCTGCTAGCCTTTAAGGACAGTATACCAGATAATTGCTTAAACCATTCTGGATGGTGAGAAAATTGTTTCAGTCATTGGAAGACTTGTGCTTTCTGCAAAATATTGCTAGAAAGCATTCACAGTATCTTGATCCAGAAATGAGCCTGTTGAATAAGAGTCTGCATGATTATTTTGTGCAGCATGGAATTTGACTCTATTTATTTTATTTATTTAAAAGATTTTTACCCCGCCTTTATGCCCGCAGGCACTCTATACACCATAGTTCTTTTCTCTGTATTCTTGACTTCACAGATATGCAAGGTAACTTGACTACAGCAATTCATTGAATGTGATTGCCCATTATTTACTTTTCTATGTTTGCCTATTCATTTTATAGTTGTAAAAAAGCAGACAAAGCATGATTAAGAAGAAACCTGTCTTAAGCTGGAAAATCAATTGTTCTCCAATGGGGTTAATAGCAGCTATGGAGAATGGGGACAAAGAAAAGACAAGTTCCTTACCTTGGGAAGTCTTGTTCCCTGTGGAGGAAGGGGTCATTCCTAATCATGGGTTTGCCTTTTGTCGCCACTAGTAGGCAAGATCGAGCAGATCACATTGTCTTGTCCAGACACAGAGGGCTCTATTTTCTCATTTTGGTCCTGCCTCGCTATAGACATGTCGCAGATCGGGCTGCTCCCGTGGCTTTTCAGCTTTTCTCACCTTTTTTCTGTTTTTAATACATCTATGTTAATAGCATCTATGGAGAATGGGGACAAAGAATTTTAGTTCATGGATTTTGGAACAGTGCAGGGGAAGGGATTAAAAAATCCTCCTGCAGAACAGCTACCTGATCAAATCAGTACTTTCTGCCACATCTGCTTTGAAGTAAAGAATGGATTCCCAGCATTCCCAGCATCCATCATCCCCCTTATAGTCTGTTATTTTCCAGTTATTTAATTTCAAAATATTTGCACGCTATGAATTGATTTCCTTGTTGCAATGTTTCCTGTCCTTTTTTCAAATTGATTTTTTAAAATTTTGAAGTGGCTTTGTGAAATGCTTTGATGGTTGCCTTAAGATTTCAGGATCCCTGCCACTATCTCAAGGCTCTTACATATTGAACTCCACCACAGCATGCCTGAGACATATTGTGAAAGGTTTTTCACAGGCTGAGAATCCCAGCTCTTTGTTTTATTTGTTGCATATGTTGTTCTGCAGTTTGTATTTTTCTGCAATTTACGATTGAAATGTAGTGCCGGTAGCTTTTTTCAGTCAGAGACCTGAGAAGCAGGAGGAGCAAATGCATATTCCTTCTCCTCTCTCAAGTAGTTCCAAGGGTGCAGCCATCAATTCCATGTACTGAGTTGAGAACAGACTTTCTCTGTCCTTCTCCTTCTGGGTTGCGTGGCAGAAGTGGTAGAAGTGTTGAAGTTCCCACTTCTAAGGATAGGAAGCTTGTCTTGGTACCCAAGACTAGTATAGGCTGTTTCAGATGCTTTGTGATGCTGATGCTGCTTGCCTGGTTTTTAAATTAAATCCTCTTGTTGTTTTGCTTGGAGTTTTTGTTGAGGCATGGACGTTTTAGTTTTTGCTCTGTATAAAGTATCACATTCCTTGATGGTGGCTGTATAAAATAAATATGCTAGTATCCCTGCTATACTGTGAGCCCCTTGAGCGAATCCAGAGAAGTGACAAAAGTCATAAATTACCTTGGTAGGATATTTATAAGTGACTTGGGATGAGAGAATAGAGGGGTTTAAAAATTTGCTGGTGACAGTATGGAGTGGAGTAGACAGGACTAGGATCCAAGGTAATCTCGAAAGGATGAAAACCAGGCAAATGTGAACAAAGTGAACTACTATAGCAGTAGTTCTCAACTTTTTTTTTGCTTGCATACCACTTGGCAGTCCGCTTCCATAAATTGTACTCTTTATATTGGCAAAATGTTCGTAATTAATATAGTTGCTATTATTTCAAATTTATATGTTGTAACTGTAAATCAGTGGCCCAATAATGGAATTAAAAAAATTTTAATTCCAGTTTTCAACCATTGGTCCATAACTGATAATACAGAAATAGAAAAACTAATTCAAAAAATTAACTTAAAACAATTACAAAAACTATCATATGTAGAGAAAACACAGAACTTGCTCACTGAACACTGATCACTGAATTGACTGAAGTGCCTAGTTGTATATACACCAGTACCAGCACAGCAGCACTCAAATGTTCACAAAGTGGAGGAGAGTGAGAGTTGAGCTTGTGAAGGGGTTAGCCCCCAAGCATATATGCTGCAGTGTCATTTTCATAACACACTGTTTAGGGAGGGACTCCCCACCATCCACCAGAATAACAAAGTTATTTTTATTCTTGTTAAATAACCTCTTGTTGAATAAAGTTATTTATTCTTGTTGAATAAAGTTATTCTTGAGGTTAAATAACGAAAACTTCACACTGCCACATGTCATAACGTTGACTTAATTTCACAACTTTTGACTTGTATCTTGTCTTACACTATTGAGATGTACCCACAATTATTACTTTTTTGTATACGCCTAAATATACTGGCATACTTGTGTGAGCAGTAGTGTGTGAAAGTAACCTGGACATTTTAGTAGGCAAGCAGGGTAAACATGAGCCAACAATGTGACACAGCAGCAGTGAAGGCAAATGTGATTCTGGGCTGCATCAACAGAAGTATATTGTCCAGTTCGTGAGGAATAACGATACCACAGTATTCTGCTTTAATTAGACCTCATCTGGAATATTGTGTCCTGTTGCCGAAGCGAGGGAGAACTCACACAGACCAATATGATCAATAA
>JAJKFI010000101.1:4734544-4794634 GCA_029204185.1 Lerista edwardsae | reverse complement strand
CTCCCCCAATCCCATAGTCCCCAGTAAAGACCAGTCTTTCCACAACAGTGTCCAGTTCTGGGTGCCGCAGTTTAAGAGGGATATTGACAAACTGGGGTGGATCCAGAGAAGGGCGGCTTGGATTAGGAGGAGGCTGGAGAACATGGCCTAGGAAGATAGGTTAAAGGAGTTGAAAAGTGTTTGGTTTGGAGAAGAGATGGTTAATGAGGGACATGATTATAAATTTCTGAGGATCTGTCTCGTGAAATTTTGTTCATGTATGTTCTGAAGGATAAGACCAGGACAAAAGAGTTTACATTAGAACAAGGGAGATGTTGATTAAATGTTAGGAAAACCTTCCTGACAGTGTCAAATATTCAGGCAGTGGAACACTCTACATGTGGTAGACCCTGTTGGCCTTTAAGCGGGGGCTGGATAGCCATCTGTTGGGGTGTGGTAGTTGCTGACAACCTGCAGTGGCAAGGGTTGTTACTTGGTGATCTTAGAAGTTCCTTCCAACTCTATGATTGTATTTGATTCTACATGCAGGCAGGAAGTTACTTTTCTATAGGATGTGATCATGGTGAGATATGAATTTGCTGTAATTTGATTTACACTACCCTTCAGAAGTTTAGGGTCACCTAGACAATTCCATGTTTTACGTGAAAACTTACTTGTGTTTATCAAATGAGTTGCAAAATGAATAGAACATATAGTCAAAACATTGGCAAGGTTAGAAATGATTTTTATTTGAAATAATAAGTGTCCTTCAAACTTTCGTCAAAGAATGCTCCTTGTGCATCAATTACAGCATTGCAGACCTTTGGCATTCTAGGTGTTAATTTGTTGAGGTAATCTGACGAAATTTCACCCCACGCTTCCTGAAGCACCTCCCACAAGTTGGATTGGCTTGAATGGGCACTTCTTGCGTACCATACGGTCAAGCTGCTCCCACAACAGCTCAATGGGGTTGAGATCTGGTGACAGTGCTGGCCACTCCATTACAGACAGAATACCAGCTGCCTGCGTCTTCCCTAAATAGTTCTTGCATAATTTGGAGGTGTACTTTGGGTCATTGTCCTGTTGGAGGAGGAAATTGGCTCCAATCAAGCGCTGTCCACAGGGTATGGCATGGCATTGCAAAATTGAGTGATAGCTTTCCTTTTTCAAAATCCCTTTTACCTTGTACAAATCGCCCACTTTACCAGCACCAAAGCAGCCTCAGACCATCACATTACCTCCACCATGCTTGACAGATGGCATCAGGCACTCTTCCAGCATCTTTTCACTTGTTCTGCATCTCACAAATGTTCTTCTGTGTGATTCAAACACCTCAAACTTTGATTTGTCTGTCCATAACACTTTTTTCCAATCTTCCTCTGTCCAATGTCTGTGTTCTTTTGCCCATATTAATCTTTTCCTTTTATTGGCCAGTCTCAGATATGGCTTTTTCTTTGCCACTCTGCCTAGAAGGCCAGCATCCCGGAGTCGCCTCTTCACTGTAGACGTTGACACTGGCGTTTTGCGGGTACCATTTAATGAAGCTGCCAGTTGAGGACCTGTGAGGCGTCTATTTCTCAAACTAGAGACTCTAATGTACTTGTCTTCTTGCACAGTTGTGCACTGGGGCCTCCCGCTTCTCTTTCTACTCTGGTTAGAGCCTGTTTGTGCTGTTCTCTGAAGGGAGTAGTACACACCGTTGTAGGAAATGTTCAGTTTCTTGGCAATTTCTCGCATGGAATAGCCTTCATTTCTAAGAACAAGAACAGACTGTTGAGTTTCACATGAAAGTTCTCTTTTTCTGGCCATTTTGAGAGTATAATCAGACCCACAAATGTGATGCTCCAGATACTCAACTAGCTCAAAGGAAGGCCAGTTTTATAGCTTCTCTAACAAGCAAACCCATTTTCAGCTGTGCTAACATAATTGCACAAGGGTTTTCTAATCCATTAGTCTTCTAACGCGATTAGCAAACACAATGTAATGCACCTTTAGAAGACTGGAGTGATGGTTGCTGGAAATGGGCCTCTATACACCTATATAGATATTCATTTAAAAACCAGATGTTTGCAGCTAGTATAGTCAGTTACCACATTAACAATGTATAGAGTGTATTTCTGATTAATATAATGTTATCTTCATTGAAAAAAAATAGTGCTTTTCTTTCAAAAATAAGGAAATTTCTAAGTGACCCTAAACTTTTGAATGGTCGTGTATGTGTTTGCTTTTGGGTTTTTTTTTGGGGGGGGGGCTACTTCATTACTGAGGCATGCCCAATAAACTTTGAAACCTTTTCTTGTGTGTGGTTTTTTTTAAAAAAAGGTCTAGTGTTGTCGCTTTTCCGGAGAAGAAAAGCATGATGACTTTCTGCTTGACATGCTTATCTGACCAAGTTTTCCTTCTGGTGGAGCCTTGTTGAGGAAGTGTCTTGTTTTCAGTGCATGAAAATAATGAAATGAAACATTCTGGAGTGCTCTGAGGTACTGGCATTTGGTCCTTGAACTGTAACACCAAATCGCTCCCGTAGTCCCAGAGCTTTTGAGTGCTTGGTAACTCTAACCAATATTATGCTGGAAGCATAAAACAAAAGAATAGGCATCAGCCAAATTGTATTTTCAGTAATGTTAAATTATAGGAAAGCAGATTTTCCCATCTATTACATATCCTTGAAATTAAAGGTTATACCAAATTGTTAGTGGTACTTCTAGACTTTCATCTCTGTTGCTTGTGGGTTTTGCTAGTTGCTCTTGAACACTGGACAAAATGTTCTCTCTAGTGGTTCTCCCCACCACCTCCAGTAATCCTGAACTTCTCAGACAGGATATGGTAACTATTCCTTAAGCCAGTTATTCCTCCCAAATTCTGGTATGTTGTTTTCAGGAATTTCAGCCACAGTAATGACATTCAGAAATTTGTTTGTGTTGCTGCCTGCTGGATATTCAGGACTGCCACTGAAAGCACGTACTGCCTCATAGCAGTTGATTATTGGGGTGTTTTATACAGAAAGCATGCCATCCCAACCAGTGCTTCCTGTTTTTGGAGTCCCCCCTGCAAGGGAACTTGCTATGTCCTCTGTGAGCCACATTTGGCTCACGAAAGGGGTCCTTGCACAAGTAAGTGTGCCATCCACTGGTAGGATGCTCCCTTCATTTATGGTGGAAGCTTCCATCTGCTAGTCAGGATGCCACCGACTATGTGGTGGTGGTGGTGGTGGTGGTGGTGGTGGTGGTGAAGTTTTTTAGTTGGTTAGAATTAGTGATGGTCAGTTGTTTAGAATTTTTAAATTTGCCCTTTCTGTATCATATGACACAACCTTGTAAATAAAAAAATCATAAAAGAATAAGCCAAAAGGATGAGCATAGTTATCCAAACTGACAACAAACATTTACAGAGGTGGATGCAGCAAAAGTTTAATAGCAAACATTACATCGTAGTCCTTGTGAGTATGCTCTTCATCTGAGAATATAAATACTGTTTGATTTATATTAGGAGTTCAGTTCCTTAGTTCGGTTACTTCCTATAAGGCTCATCAACTAAACTGGCATTTTGTTTGTTTTTAGTTTCAAAATAAAAACCTGCTGAATATGCTTAGTAGTCTGTAATTGTCTCACTGCTGCATTCTAGTAAATGCCTACCTGATGTGCCTTTAGGCTGCAACAGCCAGGATTTATCTCTGGACTTGTATATTATGGAGGAATTTCTAGATGTTGATCAGGAATCTGCTTGTTAATAATGTTGAAGGTTTAATTTTCTGACACACTTGGGAAGAATTGCATCAGAAACAACATACAGTGGCAGACACTTCATTCACATGACAAGCATATTACCATATCCAGTGTTTTTGAACTAAATAATTATAGGACAAAGAATTTGATCCAGACCTTGGTTTGGCTCCAGAAATGTACTTGGGCACACCCAGTGAAACCTTTTCTTTTGAGTGGAACATCCCCACATCATATCACAAACTGCTTTTCAGGCTTCAAGAAAGTTTGAAAAGCAGTTTGTGATCTAGTATGGGGTACACCCAGTGAAATTTTTCCTTTTGAGTAACGGATTCCCATACTTGATCACAAATGGCTTTTCTATGAAGCCTGAAAAGCAGTTCGTGATATGACATGGGGATCTGTCACACGAAAAGGAAAGATCGCACTGGGTGTGCCCAAGAACATGTTTGGATCCAAAGCATGTAATTTCAAGTAAAACAGGATTTTTAAGACAATTAATTCACTCTTGAAATAACTAATGTGAATACTGTGTTCCTAACTTCTGCCTATCTTTTGCAGACCCCTCTGATAACTTGAGAGAGATTCTCCAAAATGTGGCCAAATTGCAAGGGGTTTCAAATATGAGAAAACTAGGCCACTTGAATAATTTTACTAAGGTAAGGATGTTGATAACTCTTAAACCATTTATTTTCCTGTATATCATGCCAACAGTGAGTTGGAAGAGTCAAAACAAAATTCATGCTATTTGAACAAACAGTATAGTTGTAAATGATGAAGAAGTAATCTAAGATCAATTCTCCATTTCATGAATACTTTGCTAGCTGGCTAATGGCTATTGGGCATTTACTATTTTCTTAATATAGTACGTTGAGCAAAGATTTAAATGAAATTGGAATGAAGCATAATTTTTGATCGAAAAGTCAGAGTGTGGATTTTGGGGGAAAGGATGAAAAGTCTCAGTGATTATATTATTCATGAATTATCATTTTAGATATAAATGAAATGAAAGAATAAATACTCAGCATGATATGAAGTGAGAGATTGACATGCCAGAAAAGTGTAATCTAAGGAACGTCATATTGGGTAGAGAGGAGTAAGGCTGTAGTTGTATATGAGCTGCCTGTGATACCTTTATCCTTGGCACTTAAATATGACAAGAAATATAGCATAATTTGGAGCGTGCTCCACACCTAGGTTGAAGTACTTATAGTGGGCTGCAGTGTTGGAATAAATAAATAAGTGGCTTTCTGTCGGACTGTGGTTTGTAGAGGACTGTTTCATGAACTATTAAATTAAGAAAAGCTGTGTATCCAAAACTTCATGGGCAAAGTTGAAGATGAAAAAAGTGACAAGATTCCTTCAGTCTGAAATACATTGCGGGAAGGAGAGTAGAGGTTGCCTTACTGGATTTTGTTGATAATGTTAACCTAATGACTGAACATTGTGTTTGAGTTTTGTGTTTGGTAATTGTGTTTAAGTATAATTTTGTAGCATATAGGTTTCAGTGAGAACCTACCAAATTGTTCTGCTGCCTTTTAGAGACCAAGGGCAATGCTCAAGTGCCGTGAAATGTAGTTGCTGATGATTTCACAGTTGCATCACTTTGAGTTAACTAGTCAGAAGGAAAACATTGCAGAGGATCGCTTTGAAACCTCTATTTTTAAATGGGTCTTTTAAACCCCCTTTTTAAAAGACTGTTTTTCCTTTACTAATCTGTTTCTTATTTATTAGATTTCTGAATTGCCTCTCCACTTAAAATGCCAGAGCCAATGTACACTTACTGCACTGGGATCACTGGTTGCCGTTGCTGCCTTCTAGGCTTGTTACTGGCTGTTAGCAGCCTCGGTGTATGCCCTTGCCTGCTCCTTTCAGGCTGCTGTCTTCAGACGGGTTCCTTGGCCTTCTCTCCCTCCTTTCCTCAGGGCCCAGATAAGTCTTCAGCAGTGCTGTGGAGGCAGTTGTGGGAGGGAGAGCCCCCAGGGTCTGAGCCTCTGTGAGCTAGATGGCAGGCAGCTCTAGGCAGTCTTCCCTCCCGCAGGGCAGAATGGGTCTTCAAAAGCCTTGCTTCTGTCCAGACTTTAAACAATATCTTCTCCAAGGGGAGGGGGTTTACTTTCTGTGGTTTTTCATCTCCTTTCTGTTTTTCTTTACAAAGTGATATTGTTGTGTCTACCTGGGGAGTCCCTCAAGAAACCTGCTATCCTGTCTGTGGGTGGCCCTGTTTTGCTGCCCTGCTGGTTGACTAGGACCACCAAGTGTGCTATTAGAAAGGAATGATTTCTTTTCACTGCACTGTTGTTGTCAATCTCTGATCCGTCTAATTTTAAGCCAGTGTTTAAGGCACAGTGACCTGAATTGCTATGACTCAGCCCTGTAGCATGGTCCAGCCATGGCTGGGACGGATCATAGAAGATTTTAGTGTTAAATTTTGAAGGTTGTAAAGCTGCTATCTCTACTCTAAAGTAATAACCTGGCAGTTCAAACAGGCCTACTATTCTGGAAGTCTGTGGCTGCTCTTTTCTGCATCAGTTGCTTCATTGTTGCCACAAAAATATCAGTAAATTCTTTAGGTAGTCTGTCAGTCAAATGCCTGTGAAGGCAGCCTTTCCACAAAACAGTGTCCAAGACAGGTCGCAAGAAAGTGTGTACCTGTTGCTTCACCCAAGATTCACTGAATGCCAGAAACTCTGAGTGCCCTGAGTGGAGGCCCCCTGTCTGGGTACGTTAATGTTATGGTGGGTGCCAAATTGGGAGAAGACCTGTGGATGAATTTTATTGTAGAAATATATCCATAAAGTGAGTTAAAATTAGTTCAGTTTTTGTCTAGGAGCCACAGTTCCTGCCATTTGTTTTTGCAATCCATCTTGAACAAGTGGTTACCAATAAAAATTCTGTGGACAGTGGTGAGATGCATTAAACTTGCAAAACAGACTTGAGAAGTGGTTTCTGATGCAGTGCTGCAATTTCAAGCACAATCTCCAGAAAAATTTGCTGAATAGATCCATGTCTTATGCATGCTTAAACAGCTCTTTGTCTCATGCTCTATACAGCTAGAACAGTGTTTCTCAAACTGAGGGTCAGGACCAACTTGGTGGGTCTCGACCTGATGTCAGGTGGGTTGCGGAAAGCTGGGCATACCCATCCTGGAATCTGCAGACCTTACTCTTGCTAGATTCCTTTTGTGAGTCTTAACAGTTTGAATTTTCAAGTGAGGGTTTTTTTTTTATTTTGTTCTTAGTTCAGTGCGTTTACATAATATTTTGTCCTAATCTTGCTTTCTGTCAGGGGTGTTTCATGGCTTTGCAATTGCTTCAGTCCAAAAATATCAGTTTGCTATGACATAATTTCTGGTGGGTACCGATACCAGTGCAATTTTAAAAATGGGTCCTGATACTAAACGTTTGAGAACCACTGAGCTAGAATATTGGCATCATGTTCAGTCCTAGTCCCGTAAGCTCTTACAAAAAATATTTTCCATAGTATATAAAGAAAATGCTTAAAAACATTAAAGAATCATCTTATAGATGTACAATGTAATGTGTTTGGCTGACAAAATAGAAAAACATTTCAGTAACCCAACATCCCATTTCCCCATTTCCAGGTTATCATATGTAGTAGTTATACTACATACTACATTAGTAATATTACATAAGTAGTTACACTGCTTCAGCACTTTTTAAAGTGAAAATATTTGTAAGAATGTTTGTTTAGTAATATGTAACCTAACTCTTTATATAGTACTGGAAAAATATCTTCAACATGAATTTATCTGTTGAAGACATTCTGTCATTTAGTTGAAAACCCTTGTACATGCCTGCCCTTATTTTTTAGTTGAATCATTTAAAACAATGTTCTCCCACCTTGCTGACCTGTGTTTCCAGATATATAAACAAAAGTGGCAGCAGTGGCCACAGGCATTCCTAAATTAGCAGTGCCACAGAAATAGATCGGACAAAGCTGCAATAACATTGTCATGAAACACAGACTGTGTGGGGTTACCATCCTCGGGGACTAAAGAGGAAAATAAATTAAGCCTTACATCATTTTTAATTCTGTGATGACCTTGTGACAGTTGTTTACTCCTTTTATGGTAGCTATAGAATACCAGATACATCTGAACCCATCTGGTCAGTAGATGTGATTTAAAACAATTTTTCAGTCATTAGCAGTTCGCCTTTTCTTAAATTAACCTTTTAACAGAAGGTGACTAAAGTCAAATAAAGACAGTGTCACTTGCCAAATTTATTACTTAAAAACAAAATCTTGAAAAGTTAGTCAATTTAGTTAATGCATCATAAAGCCAGGGAGAAAAATGTGTTAGCTGTATTTACTGCGAACCTAGAAAGTCATCTTCCTATTGCCTATGCTAAATTCTTAGGGCTGTGATTCCCAAATGGCGGGTGGGAATAGATCCTGAAACAGGTAACACATTTCTTTTTCCATCAGCCAGGACCTGGAAAAAATGGAATGTCTCCTCACAGAGGATTCTCATTGGTTGGATATCTAGTGCTAACTGCATTGTCATTGTCTTGCCATCCCAATGTGAAGGAAAGGTGGCCCCGAAGAACTGTAGCGTTGTTCTTCTAACATTTACCTGTGCATGGCTTTAGGAGGGGGTGGGACAGAGGTTTTCAAACCAGGGCATTGTGAACGCCCCAGCCAGAAGAGCCCTGCTTTCCTCTTAAGGGTGGGGTGGCGGCGGCAGTGACGCGATTGCTCTGATCACATTGTTTCTGGGCACATAACGGGGCTGGGTGGACATACCACTGCCTGCCTCAGCATCCAGGTGCGTTGGGGAGCCCTGCAGACCCCTCTACAGGGCTCCCCATACATTAGAAGTGATAGAAAAAATTGCAACCTACTTCTGGGTTGTGATAGCAAAACTGGAAGTGGGTCATAATATTTTTTTTTATTCCTAATGCACGGGGAGCCCTGCAGAAGGGTCTGTATTGCTCCCTAACCCACCCGGTCACTAGGGCAGGCAGTGGTAAGTCCCCCCAGCTCCATTATGTGCCCAGAAGAGATGTGATTGGAGTGGAGTTCAGGAAGTTTGTGAAACATGATGGTAGAGCAGGTTTTCTAGGTGCTCTGGTTAGCTCTTGGCACTCCCAAATTGTAGTGTAGATATAACGCACCCTTCAGTATTAGACTTAGGCTTGTTACAGCCAGTTACCCTTAAGGAGCAGGCTATCCTGTCTTAAAAGCTTAATGTGTACATATTATTTTTCAGCTTCTTTGTAATGCTGGTCATACTGAAGAAAAACTAGGTTTTACTTATGAAGACATCATCATATGGTAAGAATGCCACTTTCACTGGGGATTTCATGGTTCTTGCAATCAATTGGAGTGAGATCAGAAACATCTCTCAGCCTTGATCAACTTGCAGACTAAGTGAAAAATGAGGGGAAAGGAAGCCCTGGTTCAGATTCTCACTTCTGCCTCTCTAGTCCTGTCCAATAGCAATTCTTCATTGTGAAGCCTGTTTTGGTGGTATACATGTATACATGGTGCAGAGTGGGGCGGGGCGGGGCGGGGCGGGGTGGGGCAGGGGAAAGTGTGTAGAAATGAACTCCAAAGACATCTTGTCAGAGCCTGACTTCTTTGTCAGATGTATAGGCAGGATGCTGTGCTAGACGCTTTTGCCTCGCTGTGTTCTGTTGTTTGCCTTTTGCAGGAAGTATGAAATGGCTTGGGGCCGGAGCTTGGTGGTAGGAGCACATACTTTGCATGCCAAAGGTCTCAGATTCAATCCCTGGCATCTCCAGTTTAAAAGGATCTGAAAGCTCTGTGATCCTGCCCAGCTGCCACCTTTAGAGTAGACAATGAACTAGAAAGACCAAGTGCTTGATTCAGTATAAGGCAGCTTCTTTTGTGTGTGTGTTTTGTAATTATACTTTTGAACGATCTCTGATTTGGTTAAGAGTTTTAATACTTACAACTCTAGATTCTTGTCTATCTGCTTATTAGAAGAAATTTGTCACTTTTCCCCCCTCTTGTACCGCTAACATAACCTACAGTCTACAATTAATTTACAGCTGAATTAGTAGGATTGGTACTGAATAAGGCTGACCACCTGCTCCACAAAAATGGTTGAGAATTCGGTTATTGTCACCAGTAGTATAAGGCAGTTCCTATGTTTCTAATTCCTGGGTGGGACTAGTGATCCCTCTGGTTCAATATTGTTTGTACTGACTAGCAATAACTCTAAATTTTCAAATGAGGTCTGTCCAAGCCTATACAGCGATTCCAGGAATTGAACCTGAGAGCTTCTGCGTGCAACACATGTTTGCTGCTACTGGCCACTTAGGATCCCACTTAATTGCAAATGTGCTCTTGTGGAGACATATTTCTAAAATGCTTCTAGTTTGTTTCAGTTGGATTACTCTAGTGCATACATGTTCTTTTCAGCATTTGCTAGGGACACGTCTGTGTGAGGTCTTCATTGTTATGGAAAAGGTTTATACCTTCCTCTCCAATACTGGAGTACCCAGCTCTTCCTTCCAAGGCTGGGTGCTCCAGTATAGGGTCCTGGGCACTCACTGTCTTTAACAATAAATAAATATTTAGAATATAAAAGCGAGATTGCAGCAAGTTGTTGTAATTTCTGTCAGAACAATTCTTACAGTTGAGTTCCACTACTTGCTGGCTTGGTAGGCGTATTTTACCCACACTGCCATTCTCCGGACTTTCGAAGGTGCTAAGAACCAACCCCCTCTGTTTATAACACATCCTTTCAACAAAGGCTGTGGCTTGTCTTACATGTGGGATGAGGAAGTATATGCCGAATGTGCTTTCATAAAAGTGAAAAAAAATTATCTGCTCATTGTCATTTATAAATCGGAGATGTGGATAATTCTCATAAGAAATTTCAAATGAGTTCAGAAATGAAAACTTGGGCATTCTATCTAATCTATTATCCAAAAATGATTACATTACGAAATAGATAGTTGTGTTTGCTTTTTGAATGTTTCAAAAACAAACAAGCTCAATAATGTACCCTGCAATTAGTGAGCCAAAAGGCCCAAGACAGATAACTTCCTAAAATAGCTGTGGAGGTAAGTAAAAATGTTGTCGCTAACCAGTGTGATCGGAGAGAAATATCTTCCAGCCTTCAGTGTGGTGAACAATTGGCCTCTGTTTTACAAGCAGGACCATCCAGCTGAGTCTGAGTAGTATAAGCTCTTTAGCGCTGAAATTTGTTTTAACTAAAGAAGCTTCAAAACAGGAAGTGTTGGCGCGTGCGCACACACACACACACACACACACACACACACAAGTTCAAATAATGACATCACAAACTGTGAGATTGTAAGTATTGTTTAATGTTATTTAAACAGCTGGTTGTTTTTTAGGCATTGCCATTGAAGGGGGTTTCCAGCCAGTGTGGAAGTGTAAACCACATTATTTGCTACTAGGCTGTTTTAAAGCTTGGAATTGTGGAACTGTTTAAAAAGGAAACAGATCTTTCTTCTGTGCCCTGTTCATCATGGCAGGCGGTCCAGCTTGCTTTCAACATTAAAACTTTGTGAGGTTTTTGCCAAGGAGAAGAAAATGTTAGGAAGAAGGAGGTTTGTCTTTTGCTCAGACATTG
The DNA here is from genome assembly GCA_029204185.1 of Lerista edwardsae. Lineage (NCBI taxonomy): Eukaryota > Metazoa > Chordata > Lepidosauria > Squamata > Scincidae > Lerista > Lerista edwardsae. Next base: position 4,783,339 of record JAJKFI010000101.1, on the reverse strand, counting down.
AAGTTTTTCTCATCTTGGGTGTTAAAAGGCCAAAGTAAACATCAAGTCACTAGAACCATTTATTTGACCATAGATCTGTTCCAATTGCATAGAAAGGGAGGGGAATGTTGGAAGTGGTTTGTTGTTTGCAGATGGAGGGGTGTATTTCAGCATATAAAATCTACATGATTTTCTCATCCATTTGCCTTGTAGCTTGCGGTTAGCTTTACTGAATGAAGCAAAAGAAGTGCGAGCAGCAGGGCTACGAGCCCTTCGATACCTTATCCGAGACTCTAGTATTCTGCAGAAGGTGTTAAAATTAAAAGTGGATTATTTGATAGCCAGGTAAATTGCATAACATTTTGGAATTCCGCATGATTCATGTTTTGAGCAATGAATTGCCATTTGTGTGACTTTTGAGCCTTTCATTGAAATAGATCTGGACCTGCCTATCAGTTGAGTTGCACTACACCACCTGATGCAAGCCTTGCGAGAAACAGCTTTTGCTCTTTGATGTATACCTCTTCAATTTAAACTGTTGTTGCAGAAACAGAACTGAAAACTAAATATTGACCGTACAACCTGGTTGTGATGTCATAAGATAGGATGTTGGGTATAAAACTGTGTTTATGTATGTTAACACAAAGTTGACTGTTTTTAGGTGGGTATAGAATCATCCCCCATGCTTTTGCTGTTGGACGACCATGCTCGTGTGCATTTTTAACTGTTTTCACTGAAAAAATATGATTGTGGGTTGTAAATGACTTTTTTGGGAAGCACTTCTTAATTGCTGTTAGCCTCTGTATTATTGGATTTGTAAGCATATAACAAACCAAAAAAAAGTTGGGAAAGCAGCCTGTTTTAAAATTGGCCAGCTTAGGTAGTCACTTATTCTCTTGAATCTGATTCTTGCATCTGTTTAAAAATAAACACAGATATAAAACCTAATTGCCTAGCTTAGCTCTGTAGGACTAAGTTTTTTTCCCTAATGGCAGAAAGGAGGCTTCCTGTTGCTTTTTAAAATGTGTATCTTGAATGAATCATTCTCTTACTTAAATCCTGAGAGTAGCTGAGAATGTTAATGTTCCCACACAGGCAACCATGTACCATGTTCCTTCTGTGTTTAGCTGGCAATCAAAGGATTGTAGCATCTGAATGGAAGGTTATTGGGATGAAGGGGAAAAGCTTTGGTACAAATAGCTTTTCATTCTGTCTTGGTCATCTCAGGAACATGATTTCTCTAAGGTGAAATACTAACGAATATACTGTATCTGGCACATGATTTAACATTGCTGTGTTTTAATAATAAATTCATCTTGATACGCTGTTGCCCTTTAGGTATCTAGAATTTATGTAGTATGAAACAGATTTCATTTTACCATCTGAATTCTAACTGCAAAAAAACTGAGTTCTTGATTTTTTAATAAAATTAATTATAGGTGCATCGATATACAGCAAAGTAATGAAGTAGAAAGGACACAAGCACTTCGTTTAGTCAGAAAGGTATGTTAACTGTTCAACTATAACTGCAGTTTTGCTCTGAAGAATCCAGTATGAACTCAACCACTAAAACAATTGTCAACACCTCATTTCTGTGTTGGGTGAAATGGCTCTGAATAGTGGTAAAGTTCAATTAGTACACTGAAAATAGTTGTATCAGTAGCATAGCAAGGGGGGTTCACCGTGAGTGCCTACCATAAGGGGTTAGTAATGTGGTCAGCCGCTTTCTCTTCTTGCTGGCTGCCCCTTGCAAGTAAGATTGCAAAGTTTGTGCTAAAGCAGTGATTAAGAAAAGTAGCTAAGATGCCCTAGAAGCTGCTCTTTGTATAACTGAATATTAGGATATTATGCCTCAGCTCTTATTGAAGGCCAGGTGAAGGGGAACACAAGGCCACTGGAATGGTCACAATCCAATGCTTCAAATGGCAATGTCCCCCCAACCCCTTGGTACCATAGTAAAAAGGAAAAAAACAGAGGCTTGAGCTGCTGGTTAAAATAAAAGTCTCATAAACCTAAGTGGGTCCCAATAGTGTCATTTTAAAAAGTGGGTCCTGGTGCTAAAAGGTTTTGGAATCACTACTCTAGTGTAATGATACCAATAAAAAGAACAAAGTTTCTCATTTTAGGTTGGGGAAGGGTGTGGGTTTTTGTAGTCTGAAGAATCTTCCTGTTCTGTGGGCTGGAGATCATGATTTACAAAGCATTACTTTCTAAAAAACATTATACATGAACCTTTTTGTATGCTGTACATTCATCTTATATAGCTATTGAAGGTGACATGTAAATAAAATAAATTTCTGCCTTTTTCCCCTCTTATCTTTAGTACCATATAGCAGATGAATTGTAAGAGGAGAATGTTGTTGACAGATTTTCACTTGGGGTAATACAGAAGGGAAAGCAACAGAGTTTTGTAGCACCTTGGACTAACAAATTGATTTTAACATACACATTCGTGTATTAGAATCCACTTAGACATGCAAGGTGCTGCCCTTAGTTGGTAGGTGTGTATATACACATAGAAGGCAGAGAAAGAGAGAACGTTGTACAAGATGGGTTCAGAAGGAAGAGGTACAGTCAGTGATCATTATTATGCTGTTATTATTATTATAATGTGCTACTATGAAGTACTGAAAAGATCAGGGAGCAGATCAGGGAACAGGGAGGTTCATAACAGCAGTGATAGATGCCATCTTCCTGGTTATGGAAGAATTATATGTTAACATTGCGACTGGTTCATGTTAATGGTCACAATCTGTACCTCTTACACCTTTGTTTTTGTTGCTTACAAATGACACAGTTGTCCTTCCGGAAATGAGAGGCATTAAGTGCTGCTTTATAACCTGTTGTAAATGTTGTACGCACATTCCTGTAACAGTGCACTGATAAACTCACTCCTTTGTATTTCTTGGCAGATGATCACTGTGAATGCTTCGCTGTTTCCTAGTTCAGTTACCAATTCGTTGATAGCTGTTGGAAACGATGGCCTTCAAGAGAGGGACAGAATGGTTCGCGCATGTATTGCTATCATCTGTGAACTAGGTAAGAATCTTGTACTTAGATCACTGTAAGAGGCTATTTCCAGATGAAGTTAGCAATTATTACATTCTAATGTCCCAGATTGTTATGTAAATCCAAGGATTCCTTAGAAATTGACAGAATTGTCTAATCCTAAAGGACTATTGCTTAAAATGCCTTGTTTGAAAACTGCAGGTGCTCTGTGAAGTGGACTATGGGAATTTGGAATACATTTATCTGCTAAGACCATAAGCATCGTCTTGAAGTTCATTCAAGTATTTTATTTTCAACAGTTGCCAGTCACTGGGAAGATAATAAGATACAGGGAAACAATGTTCTTGGCTGGGCTTGACCCCATCTTGCTTGGCTGTCAGTTTCTTCCTTGGTGCAGCGAGCCACCAACTCCTTCCTTTGCCTGAGTTCTGTTGGGACTCCCCTTGTGACTTGTCCCAGTTCCTCCTCCAGCAAAAGGGTTCCTTAACAGCTGGCATATGCACCCACAGGGACGCAAACTCTTGGCATGGACAGGCTTGTGTGTTTGCTTTACACAGGTGTGTGTGACGGCTTGTGTGACGGTCCTATTCTGACAGAGCTATCTTTCTGCCTGCACTGCGCTCAGTATTCCTTGAATGTATGTGTTAATATGGGTTAGATGAGGGGACGAACCCTGGGTACAGGGATCCCTAGCAGGTTTTTGCCATTGCCCCAATGCTGCTGATACAGCTGACTTTTTTTTTGAGTGAGAGGGATACTGTGTCTTCCTTGTGTCATTGTGTGTGTGTGTGCGTGTGTATAGTATCCTTGGGGCATCTTTGCTTGAGGTGGTGTGCGTGGTTGTGGTGTTCATTCCTCATAGCTGGCAAAGGTGCTCCTCCCCCAGCATTGGCCACTCATTGGCCCTGTACCTGCCTTTATCCCCTGCTCAATTCACCCTGGCTGGTACTTCTCTGCCTGTCAGTGCTAGGTCTAAGTAGATGCGATGATAAGCTCCTTAGACCTCACATAGCTGACATACAGATGACGCACCTACTTCACAGCAATGACATGTGAGTGTCACACAGATGATGCGATAATGTCACAGTGATAACACAGATGATTTGCTGCCAACAGTATGCTTCTCCGTAGATAACGGGCTGTGTCGATGTTTCCATGGATGCTGGGGGTGTTACTAGGAAGGGTCAGGACAGACTTGGCATTTGACCCTTGCTGTGCTGGCATCGGTGCACTGCCAGTGTGGTGTTGCCAGAATGGGCTTCGGATAAGATAGGTATGTTGTCGTCCGAATAGGATTGGGCCATAAGACTGAGTGTTTCAAAGTGTTACCACTTTAAGGGCTGGATGTGTGCATACAAGTGGAAATAAAATCAGACAACACGCAGAGGCCTTCTTGGACAAGTAAGCAAATTGCTAATTCAGAACAGTGTTGCTCTGTAATGCTCTGAAGGGCATTACACTCGCCTTAAATGATCAGGTTTGCAATCTAAGAGTGCTCCTGAGCCCAACTGTACTTACATCTAAATGTCCAAGTGTTAGCTGTGATCTGAGGGGCCTTTGCCCAGCTTCAGTTGGTGTACCAGCTGCACCTAGTTTTTGGCTAAATCAGAACTGGTTTTAGTTGTCTTAGCTGTTGACGCAACTTGGCAGAATACTTGCAATAAGGATTCTGAGGAGACAAGTGTTAACAAACTGACTTCCCATTTATGTTTGAGGGACATGAGATTGTTTGTGCCAAGTGTTCCCTTTCGTTATGGTTCCCCTCACCTGACTTCCTCTTTGAGAGAGGCTGGAGTAACCCTGTGCCGCGCATATTCTTACCTGAGCTGAAGTCTGTATGTAGTCTGTAGTAATGTAGTCTGTAATGTAGTCTGTATCCTATATTCTGTTATAGAAAAGCGAGCAGAGGGTGGCAAGAGGTACAATTTTCTGCTGGTTTTCCCTTCCCCAGTGTGCCAAGTCTGTTGTTGGTGGTAATGCGACTGATTAACAGCTGAGCTTCGGCTGTCTTGTGTGAGGGAGAGTTGTGCCGAAATTCAGCCACTTCTCTGGTGGGAGCAGGGAAGCTGCTTATCAGCCAGCAAGAAGACAAATGGGTGGCCAGAAAGGAGGACTAAATCCAGAAAGATCCATCTGTATGTGTGTAGTTCTTGAAAGATAGAACATTTCTGTAAAAATTGTACAAACCTTCGGGTTTCTGAATAAAGTCTGCCTATGTAAACCACCTTGAGTTAGAGTAATTAGAGAAATCTGGTGACCTAAGAAAGGTGGTGTATAAATCCTATTGTTATTGTTATTGTTATTGTTATAATTACAATCAAGCAATCAATCAGTTAATTAATGTTTTTCTGGAGTCGGGGGCATTCTGTTGCCTGTAGAGGTGTTGATATATGACATACATTGACTACAAAACTTCCCCTCCCATGTTCCACCCCAATTTTATCCCTGTGTCAGTCTCTTCACTGGCAGAATTGCACTGGCATCTGAGTGATGTTTGAGCTACTTCAACAGATGTTGTGCTGATATCTGTGGTGTGTATCCATTGGTGGACAGGCTTTTACACTGGTAGGGCTGTTGTTGCACCATTGTATGATGCAATGCATTGTATGATGGAAATATGATGGCCTATATTAAGGATAATTTTTTTGAATCAAACCTGTAATCTACATAGTTTTAAATGTCAGTTATGAAACAACAGGTTGAAAATGAGGGTGGATTTGTGAGTTGACTGTATCATCTTGATCATGTTGACAGTAACATCCAAGTATTTTAGAAGTTAATTCTGTAGTTTCATAGCATTTAATCTAGTGAATTTAAGCTTTTCCAGCATTTAATACTGAATTGTAGCATTCATTAAATGAGTTCTAAGCCAGTCTTTTTGTTAATGTGATGATGTCATGTAATATTAGACTGCATCATTCTTTTCTTTCAGCAATTCAGAATCCAGAAGTAGTTGCTCTTCGGGGTGGGCTAAGTACCATTTTGAAAAATGTGATTGACTGTCAGTTAAGTCGCATAAATGAAGCTCTTATAACGACCGTCTTGCATCTTCTCAATCACCCAAAGACTCGGCAGTATGTGCGAGCAGATGTAGAATTAGAGGTAGGAATGTGCTTTGCTTCCATCTTCCTGCAGCTTACTTGTTTTCAGTTGCAAAGAGGTTTTTGCTCATGCAAATTATTGTCTTTATAACTTCATGCTACATAATTAGCTTTAAATACTGAACGGATGAGTTTACAAGTGAGATTGTTTTAGGAAAACATGTTTTATTATGAGCAATGTGTTAGAAATGATAAAATGGGGAGCGGGTACTTATTCTACAACTCTATTGTCATTTGAAAGCAGCATGATCCTTATTTACCAACACTGCATTTGACTGTAAGAGTATGAATCTTCTGTTTGACTGCTTACTTGCATCTGTTGTAAATCAGGTTGCAAAATCATAAACAAATACTTCAACTTCTAAAGTGAGAAGATTTTAGTCTTCCTTTAAAATAGAAATTTAAAGTTTTAATATGCAATAATTATAATTGTTGGAATAAATTATCCAGCAATAAAAAAGAGACTGAGTAGTCCATTTTCAAATGCCAACTAAAACACAGGTTTTTGCCTATTTTGAGAAAGTTAGCAGGGATGTGGCTTTACAGATGTCCCTTATGATCTTGAGGCATTTAAGATAAAATCTTAGGTGCTTAAAGGGTGAGTGGGAGCTCCTATAGGAGATTCATCATGTGAATCTTTGTTCGACCTTTTTTTTTAAATTTTCTTTCTGTTCAGAGAGTTTGCCTAATAAATCCCAAAGCCATTCTCCTTTATTAAGACCAACTGGATATGTCTCATAGCTGTGATCAGCAAGTTTTTGGGTTCCTCAGAACCCTTGATCAGGCTTGATATTAAGCACAGTAAAAAGGGGAGGGGGAAGGAAGCTGGGTATGTTTTTAGGAGCCCCAAAACCAGCAGTTTAACACTCTTAAAATGGGATAAAGGAGGAGTTATACCGAATTAATTACATTATCCCTACAAGAATTGAATGTCAGTTTCATATCCTTCCTTGTTTTTAAACCCAGGCTAGAATGAACCAGAATTTGCAGAATATAGATGTCACAGCAAATTCTAGCTTGTTTGAAACCAAGATTGAAAGTAAAATCCTTCCTTTCCCTTGTTTACTGGGCATGGGTGGGCTTGAGAACCTAAGAATTGGGAATTGTGTATAGAATCATGGTTTAATCCTGGTCCTGCGGGATATGTTTCAAAATCTCTCTTCGATCTCAATACTGAAAAAAACCAAACATGAAATAGTTAAGAATAGTGGACAATGGCGGCTCTGCAAGTGATCCTGATCTTTTTCTTCTTTGTAGAGGATTTTAGCTCCTTACACAGACTTTCACTACAGACACAATCCAGACACTGCAGAAGGTCAACTTAAGTAAGTGCAATTGCTAATGGTCATGACTTTGAGAGTAACATGCTTGTATTTTGGCCAGACCAGTGCTTTCTCAACATTCTATATGAGCATCCATATTCTCTTTTATTACCTACCTAACAAGTTTCATTTGCGGGTGGAAAGACCTTCATCAAAACATCGCAGTTTTAAAATGGATGATTTGTTTACTAATTAGTCATATTGCGGAAAGTTCTGCCTATTTGGATCTCCCTTTCCCCTGTTTCTCTCTCTCTGTGTGTGTGTGTGTCCAGTTTTTCCTATATTGTGTTTCACTCTTCCCAGAGTACACATCCTGTATGAAAGTAATAGCCTGATGGGGCTTGGTGGAAGTCTTTTCTCTCCATCGGCTCACCTTAAGTTTTTCAGCTTGTTTCTCATTGTTCTGAGCCTTACTCCCACAAGACACCATGGGGCTTGCTGGATCAAATGATTGGGCAGTGACAGCCTTTTATCCCTCTTTTTTACCTCTATTTTTCCATTGTATTGTTCCTGTTCATTGGAATAAGCCCCCGGAGAGATGAGCTTTTCCCCCCCTAAGTAATCATTTCCTGAAGATCAAGCAAGCCACCATCTTATCTCCCTCATTCTCTCAGACCTGCATGTGGAGACAAGGAATGCAGGTTCTCCCATGGAGGACCTGAAAATACATAATGAAAATATTAAAATGGCAGTATCCTTGTCCTTTACATAGCAGGTGGAATGCATAGACATTACAGTTCCTGCCTCACATGACTATATTTCTAATTAATGCATTTATAACACATCTGATTTGGAAGTATTGAAATCATGGTATCCAAAGTTGGTCCATCACATGGACAATGTCTGTATTTGCTTTCATCAGTTATACTCTTTTTAGGATCGCAAACTTGTACATATATAAAAGGATAACTTCTGTGTTTTTTTGTGATCTTGTTTTAACAGAGAGGATCGAGAAGCCCGGCTCTTAGCTAGTAAAATGGGAATCGTGGCAGCATTTCGATCATGGGCAGGTAGGTTTTTTGTTCTAACATTGATGTCCAAGATACATAAGCGAAATTTATTCAGAGCGTAGCCAAAGTTCAGAATTTGTTTTAGGTAGAGAATTTAGCATCCTCAGAAAATGAAAGTAAAGGCAAGTCTCTTTTTTTCTTAATGAATAATAGTGAGAACTATAATTTTCAGGTAGGCCATGCAAAGAACCAAACTGAATCCTATGTTCACCTACCTGCGAATAAGTTCCACTTAGCATTGTCGGTCTTATGTATGAGTATACAAGCATTGTATGTCCCACATTGTTCTTTCGCATTGTCCTAGAAACAAACTATATCTAAGTGTTGTAATCTCTTAAGCTTTCCAGGCAAAGTTTGCCTTTTGCTTGAGTTATATTGTTGTGTTCTCACAATAAAGACAGATAAATTCCTTGTAGAATTCCTGTGAACTTCATGCTAAATTGTTCTGGGATCTTCTGTGTGTATCTTAAGTTTTCATTTAATACTGTTTACATGGTTAAAAATAAAGTCATGCCATTATTATAAAAAAATAGCTATTACTGTTAAGAAAATATTTATATACCACTTTATATAACAAGAAGTTCACGAAATGATTTCTGATTCTCACTCAATTGAAAAAAGAGAGATACAAAAGAGAAACTAATCCTATCCAACTTCCCAGCATTGATGCAGCCATGCCAATGAGGCATCCACTGTACTCTGCAGTGATGGGGTAGTCATGGAGGTCTCCTCAAGGTAAGGAAACATTTGTTCGCTTACCTTGGAATCAGTATGGGAAAGTTGGATAGGATTGGGCCCTAAACTGGGCGTAAACTGGGAGATTTGCTTTCTGCGGCTGAAAATAAGAGACATTTAAAAAGTCTTGTAGTACACTTAGCATGGGTATTGTCAGTGAATATTAGGTTTTGATTAAATTACTCACATTATCATTATGTAATTGGGAGTTTCATTTTGGTTTTTTAGGGATTATCAGTTTGTGCAAGCCTGGGAATTCTGGGATCCAATCCCTTATTGGGGTGCTGTGCATACCCAATATGGAAATACGGGTATGTGTTTTGGTTTCTACAGAAGATTTCTGAAGACTGTGCTTTTTCATGCATGATACATCAATATTAAGAATATTGTTCCTGTAAATGTATGTAGTTGTGCCAGTTTTTGTAGAGAATCAGTTTTTCTTTGTGTTTGATGACGATTGCACTGCAGATGGTGCTCCTGTGCTTCTGCAGTGTGACTCCTGAGTTGGAAATGATGCAAAACTGCCAGTGCTCAGATGATCTTAATGCTTCCCAAGCTTACCAGGTCTGCGAAACCTTGCTACTGCCCATTGCAGAACCTGGAAGTAAAACTTCCGGAACTTACTTGCAGGTTGAAAACTGCAGTAAAACTAGTCAGGAAAGGCGGAGGGGCCTAAATCCCATGCAGCCCTCATCAAGTGGAGCAGACCTTCTGCTCCACAGTTTCTTGCAGTTGCTCTGCAAGTGGCTTGGCCAGAATGTTACCTGCTATGCCCCTGGACACTCGTAGCGACGCAAAGTTCAGGAACCTCAGCTCTAGCACTCTGGAACTCGTGCTTTAGATAAAGAGGATGGACATTTGCAGAACACAAGCAATTAAGGTAGTGGAGTTGAGACTGTCCCTCCTAACTGCCTCAGGGTAAGGCAGCAGATGGAGGAGTTGGAAAAGTCCCCAGTAAGAAGTGGAGTCTTTGGAATAGCCCTGATGGAAAAGAGTAGATAGAATTTTGGTCATTCAAAGCCGCATGAGATTTAGTCCCAACTGACTAAGGGTGAGCCTCCTCTGAGGCTTGGGGAGGGGATCAGGGAGTGGGTCAGGGCTGCCCCCCCATCGACTACAGTGTCACCCAAATCATAGTGTGCAGTCCTATGCATGTCTGTTCAGGAGTAAGCCCCTGTGTTCAGTGGCCCTCATTGCCAAGCAAATGTATAGGACTGCATCTTTAATTACTTAAATGAGAACAGACTGACAGCCCAGTCCTTTGCTTGTCTATCCAGAAGTCTCATTTTTGACAATAGGGCTTACTTCCAAGTAAGCGTGGATAGAATTGCACCCTTAGTTTAAATTAAGAGACTGAGCAAGCAGAAGAGCGGTTGGAACAGGTTTTTATTGTAGGAATAAGACATAGAAAAATTCAACACATAAGAAAAAAACCTTGCCCCGTCCATATCTCTGAGTTGAGCAGGCAATATAGTGGTAGGTATATTGAGTGGTAAACTGTATGAAGATTAAGAATGTCAAAACCTATTTTATGGTGGCCTTATTTCCACTGACCAAAAACAGGTACAGATAATCATGCTGGTACTTACTATAAAGCCCTAACTGGTTTAGTGTTTAAATACTTGAATGGTCATTTTCCCCCGCATTAGTCTGCCTGTCTTGGTCATAGCATGTGGCCCTATTGCGGGTGCAATTGCCCTTTTACTATTGGCTGATGGTGACTCACTAGTAGGCCTTTTCTCTTGTGATGCTTGGCCTCTGGGTTTCTATTCCTTGGGAACTTAGGGCTGACTTTGCCGTTGCTAGATTCTTCAGCAGCCTGATGTTTTTTCCCTTTTAATTGTGGTGTCACTTAATTCTGTTACCTGCTTTTATTGTGCTAATTTTTTAATTGTTTTGGTTTGTCTTTTAGTATGTAAACTGCCTTGAGCTCCCAAAGGGGTGGAAAGGCAGTATATAAATCTTCTAAAATTTATTTACTGAGAAAATAAACTGATTTGATTTGGTGTTGATTTCTGCCTGGCTTTTTGTAACTGTATTTTTTTAATGTTTATAGCGAGGTCTACTTGAAGTCCTTTATGATATATTTCGCCTTCCTCTTCCTGTTGTAACAGAAGAATTTATAGAAGCACTTCTCAGTGTAGGTTAGTATTGAATTTAAGGAAACGGAGGACTATTATTGGGGATAACTGGTGCCAACCTCTGAATCTTTAAGTCCCACTGTAATCAATAGACCTGTATAAGATCACAATAATTAATAGCTTTTTCTCCGAGTAAAAGTGAATGGCTATTTTAAAAGCTTTTTTTTTTTTGAAACAGTTTTTCTGTGCCTTTGGTCTAAAATGAAACCCAAGTGAATATCCATGAAAACAATTAATGCTTTGTGTGTTTTGCGCCTAACACTTTGTTTCATCCAGTCTTTCCCCAACCTTTAACAAAAATACTGTAAAACATTCTTTTTATTTTAATTTGTTCAGCTTTTACAGGCATCCTCCTGTATCTGAGGGATTCTGTTCCGCTGCACACACCCCGCTTCTTGCTTGACATTCTTGCTTAACTGAAGAACTGAACATGCAGACAACCAACTTACAGGCTACAGAGAGGAGACTATCTGAGCTTAACAGGAAGTGAGAACAGTCCTGCTTCCTGTTAACGGTCAGTTACTCTCCTTCTAGCATGCAGGCTGATTGCCTGCATATTGGTTCTTCAGTTTAGCAAGATTCTTAAGCAAGAAGTACCCATGCTGCAAGCACTACTACAGTAAAATAAAGCTACTGTAATAGGTGTGCATGCCCCCCCCCCAAAAAATCCACGATAAGTGAAACTGTGGATTCCAGATTTGTGGCGTGTGTGTGGAATGCCTGTATTTGTATTGATTATGCAAACTATTATTGTGGAGCTAGTTATTAGGACTCTTAAGTTCAATTATCAGAAATATTGTCATGTCACTAAAGAGGATTCTGTTTCTCTGCTGTGTTCCTTATGTTGTTTGGCAGATCATTGTAAGAGTTTTATCCCTCAAGCTTGCTGTATAGTGTGGTAGCCTGGCCATCTACTTGGCAGCAAAGGGTTTGTCTGTACTGTTAATATCTCGTTGCTTTCATTAATTTCATGTTTCAGTAATTTGATTCTTGTCCTCTTATCCTATTGTCTGTTTCATTGCCATTCTTTATGCATCTGCATTGCACATGTGCAGAATGACAATGCAGGAATAATTAATGGGCAAGAATTATGGGAAAATTATGAAGGTCAAGCAAAGTGCTAATTCACGAATACATATATTACTTGGTCTTCTCTATTTTTTTTTTTTTTTGGTCTGTTATGTAATTTCTTCGCTGCTCTGTTGTACATGTGCACCAAGATATGCAAAGAGGTGGCAGTGGAACGGGGGGACAATAAGATGGCAAGAAACATAAAAGTAAATAATTAATGGAGAAGCAACATGGGCAATGGCACAGACAACCCCTAACATCTTGTTTTGCACATAGCTCGATTAACTATGAAGTATTATTATATGGTATTTTGTGTGAGGAACTATTTCATACTCTGTGAGAGACAAATAATAAACAAACTAGTGAAGGTGACAAGCGATGATGGTGCAGAAAAACTCTATTCCTCCTTTTAAATAAACTCAAAATTTTCACTTGATGGTTTTCTTTTTATAGATCCAAGCCGGTTTCAAGACAGTTGGAGACTATCTGATGGTTTTGTGGCTGCAGAAGCTAAAGTTATATTACCTCACCGAGCCAGATCCAGGTATTAATTTATCCCTGAATTTGTGTTCTCATGTTTTTCTCCCTTTGGTAATGTGACAGAGTAAGAGAGGAATAAAAAAATTGAAGCTGATTTTGTTGTTGCTTTGAATTAATCTAGACCTGACCTCATGGACAATTACTTGGCATTGGTTCTGTCCGCTTTCATTACAAATGGACTCTTAGAAGTAAGTTCAGCTTTCTTATTTAAAGCAAGTTAGCCATGCTTTATTTTACATATGTGAGAGGCACCAGTAAGTTAATTACAATAGATTTTCACTTCTTAATTCCTCCAGGGTCTAGTAGAGGTGATAACAAGCAGTGATGATCACGTATCCGTTAGAGCAACCATCTTGCTGGGAGAACTTTTGCATATGGTAAGAGAGGGCTTCATTTCATTTTCTGATTTCTTAAATTAGTTTACTCTGGAAATCACAATATTTTATCTGGAAGAACGTATGCTAGCATACACACTTCCTTCACAATCTGCTTTTGTATTATTCTTAAAAGAGGGAGCAGGTTGTAAAAGCCTTCACAGTTACTTCCTGCTGCTGTGATCCAGAACCTGCTACCTTACTAGGAACTTGCTAATAACTTGGAATTGTATTGAAAGAAGATTCCTCTCGAATCCTGTTCTCTAGTGCCGCAGTTCCCAATCTTCACCACGTTGCGACCCACCTTGTGTGACATGATGCTCCTGGTGGTGGCAGAGAAGGCCCCATAAGCCTCTTCTGTGTTGTGCTAGGACGGCAAACCTTCTGAAAACCGAAGGTAGCTTTTGGAGGCTTCTACAGGCCACTCTATGGCAACCACTCCCATCACTTCCTGGCAAATAGGAGGGGAAGAAATGGAAGCAGTGACAGACTTTATTTTCCTGGGCTCCAAGATCACCGCAGATGGTGACTGCAGCCATGAAATTAAAAGACGTTTACTTCTTGGGAAGAAAGCTATGGTGAACCTAGATAGCTTAATCAAAAGCCGAGACATCACCCTGCCAACAAAGGTTCGCATAGTCAAAGCGATGGTTTTCCCAGTAGCCATGTATGGCTGTGAGAGCTGGACCATAAGAAAGGCAGAGCGTCGAAGAATCGATGCTTTTGAATTATGGTGTTGGAGAAGACTCTTGAGAGTCCCCTGGACTGCAAAGAGATCCAATCGGTCAATTCTCCAGGAAGTCAAGCCTGATTGCTCCCTGGAAGGACAAATGCTGAAGCTGAAGCTCCAATACTTTGGCCACCTGATGAGAAGAGAGGACTCTTTAGAAAAGACCCTCATGCTGGGAAAGATTGAAGGCAAAAGGAGAAGGGGGCGACAGAGGATGAGATGGTTAGATAGTGTCACCGAAGCAATGAATATGAAATTGGGCGAACTCAGGAAGCTAGTGGAGGACAGGGAGGCCTGGCGTGCTGTGGTCCATGGGGTCGCGAAGAGTCGGACACGACTTAGCGACTGAACAACAACAACAGGCCACTCTGGAAGGCATATGGGGCCTTCCCACATCTCTAGAACATTTGGTCAATTTGAAACCAAACAGAGGCGAAGGCAGGTGGGATGGCCCACGTCATGACCTGTAAGTGGGTCACGACCTATATTTTGGGAAACCCTGCTCTAGAGACTTGCTCCCATCGTAGGAATGCAACTGACCAGCAGGCAGTTCCCTGAGGGACCCGTTGCTGCTGGTTATTCTAGGATGGCTGTATTATGTGTACCCAAGGGACTGCAGCCAAGTTTTGCAATGGCTTCATTGCTCTCAATCTAGAGTAGCAAGATTATGAGTTGTGTAAATCATTTGGCATTGCTGCAGGCAGTTGGTTCTGTACTCATGGAATTGATGGGCTATGAAATTGTTGTCCCTTTTTAGTGCAGCTGGTTAACTGATACCAGCTGCTACTCAATGCTGTTCATTGGGTGGCATTCAGATAATGCGTCTATGAACAGAAGCCCACTCCATTAATAGAAGGAGTGTTCCACTTTCCCAAAGAGTTCCCTTCTGCTTGCTCAAGGACTCTGTGCAGGTGGAGCACTCCTTCCGTTTACTGAGAGCACCTCTGTTCATGGAAGAGTTCCCCCTGGATGCTACTTCAAACACTCAAATAGTATTTATATACCGCTTTTCAACACAAAGTTCACAAAATGGTTTACAGGCTAATAATAATAATAATAATAATAATAATAATAATAATATAATAATAATAATAAAGTTAAATGGTTCCCTGTCCCAAAAGGGCTCACAATCTAAAAAAATGCAGAACAGAACCAGCAACAGCCACTAGAAAAGACACTGTGCTGGGGTGAATCGGGACACTGTCCCCCTTCTACATAAATCTAAACTTGTAAATATTGTTTAAGTCTGTACTGCAGCAAGTACAGTGAAATACATGGAATAATTCCTGCCCTGTAATTGTTTTCAAATTCAGTATTTACTTTTAAATAAAGTTTTGTATTAACTGAATTATGAGGGAAAGCAGTATGGTTTCCCATTAAAGTGAATCGGGGTTTTCAATAAGCAGGGAAACCTGTGCTCCATTTGAAGAGCAGAGTCTGTGAACTGTCTTCTCTGTTTCAGGCAAACACCATTCTTCCTCATTGTCACAGCCACCACTTGCACTGCTTACCAACTTTAATGAATATGGCAGCTTCTTTTGACATTGTAAAGGAGAAGAGATTGTAAGCATACGTTTTAGTAAAATGCTGAACAATTGGCTATGTCAGGGACTAGATAAAGAGTGTTACATATAACTGTATATTTTAATATACTGTACAATTTATGCAACAGATATTCTTATTTAGTCAAAATACCTTTTTACAGGCTATTTAGCTAAATGGAAATATTCAGTTTTTTGGAATTGTAGTCTGTATTATCCCCAAGTGTAAAAGCAACACAGTCAAAATGTTCTTAAAGGGTAGTGTCTGAGGGTGCAATCCTAACCTGGTGTTGTACCGGTGCAGCACTCTTGTCCCAGACCAGTGCTTCGCAAACATGCCGTAAGCAGCAGTTTTGGTTGCTGGTCTAGCGCAAGCAGCAGCGCCGGCTCATGAGTGCCGCTGTCAGCTGCACCAGTCGAGCACCGTCTTAGCTCTGCCGGTTTAGGGCCACGCTGCAGGCAGAGATGGGGACACAGCCGTTGGACCATATCCAAACCTCTGTCCCAGGACTGAGTGGCCCCAATTAGGGCTGCTTATGGCCATATTGACTTGCACCTGCTATTTTGCAGGCTGGGGCTTAATCCTAGGCAAGGGGAAAATATTCTTACTCCAAGCTGAGCTTCTGTTGATGCTTAACGTTGTTAGTGAGCCAGTCCATTCCAATGCAGGTTAGGATTGCACCCTGAAGGACACAGTATGAAATAGCAAAAAATTTTAAAAAATTTGTGGTTGGTGATTATAAATTACTGTATATACTTGTGTATAAGTCGATCTCATGGATAATCTGAGGGCAGATTTTAAGCCAAAAATAATGGAATTTGCCACGACCCATGGAAATAATTTTGTCTGATAATACCAGATACCAGATTCTGTCAAATAACCTACCAGTAATTGTTACCTAAGAAGTGTACAGTTTATTTAGTCATTTAAGAGAATAAGATTAAATTAAAAGATGCATTTTCATTTAACACAGAATACTAAAACAAGCTGTGAGCCAGAAAGTGCCTTTCTTGTTACTATTATATAGCCCAAGTTATATTTAAAGTGTCTCTAAATGTCTTCTGGAAATCCTTCAGAATCTGATTCTTCGTCAGTGGCCCCAAATAAATGGTGCACAGAAGATGAGTTGATATACAAGACTAGCTCTCTTCTCTCCCTGCTTTGTCTGCCGGAAAGATTTTTCAAAGTGCTCCCAGGAACGTACTGGAGAACATGAGGTGCTGGGATAGGAGGCTAGCCCTTCCCTTTCTGCTTTGTCTACTGTGCCTGCTACCTGCACTGAGCAAGAAGGACTAATCTGGCCTTCTCACTAGCAAGTAAACAATTCCAGCCCCCCTGCCTTTTGTAGGCAGCACCTTGTTTTCCCTCCACCTGCTTCTCAGCCCAATACCCACCCCTCAATCCAAGCAGCTCCTGTTTGAAGCTGATGAGGCCTTATCAGTTCTGGCAATGTAAGGTCTTTTGGATATGTTCAGCAATCTCCATTTGTATTCTTCCCCCAAACTACTGTTTGGAGTAGTCTTTCTTGACAGCAATAGGGCAAAGCAGCACATTAAAAGCAACATGTGGGGGTGGGGTGGGTGTTTACAGGCCTGTTCTGCAGCCGGCCTTGCTCCACCGGAGGTCAAGGGTCTTGCTGTGCTCACCATGTGACTCAATGCATTTACCATATTAACCCCGTGTATAATTCAACTTCAGATTCTCTGGGTAATTTTAAGGCATAATTTTTTTTGACTTATACGTGACTATATACAGTATGTTCGAAGATTTCTGCACCTACATTTTGAAATGACATTGAATAGACCATTTTGATGTGCTGACTTCAAACTTGTTTGTTCGTGGCTGAATTCTAAGTGAGGAATTTTCTCTTCTAAGGACGCAATCCTAACCTGGAGTTAGGCTGGCACAAGTCACTTGTGCTGGCCCAGGAGTGTTACAAATGTGCTGTAAACGTGCTGCAACATTCTTGGAGTCAGAGTGGCTGGCACAAGCATATGCACCGGCCTCCCTGACTCCAAGAGTGGCGCAAATACACCACTTTGACTCCTAGTCCAGCATAAGTGACTTGTGCTGGCCTAACTACAGATTTGGAATGCACCCAAAATTGTCTTTTTCAGAAATGCTGCTTTTCTTTCACTACTTTCAGCCCAGTTAAGCTTTTTGACTGTTTTATTTGAACTGAATCATTTCCATATGAAATAAATGGGTCTAATTGTTCAATTTGTGTCTCTTGAAATCGCTATCAAATCTCCATTTTCATGGCTCTGAGCTGAATCCATAATCAGCCAGGTTTATAACGTTCAAATTCTGATACATAAAATTGCACAGCCTTTTAAATAGCATACTACAGGAGCATAGTGGTCGTGGGCTGGAATATTACAAAGGGCAAATTAAAATCTACGTTTTAATTTGCTCCTTGAATCATTCAAGTCTATACTCAGTGCTACAGGAGTAGCTTCCACAGCATGCTATTAAAAAGGCTGAGAGCAATTTTACAAGGGAGGTGTGTCTTACGCATTTTAAGTATTTTTCCTTCAAAATATTTGTGATAAACCGTTTTGAAAGTGATGAGGGAGATTCTGTCTTGATTTTGTATGTAATCTCCCTGAAATTAGCTGATCTGTTCTCAGGTAATATTGGGCCCAAATCAGCCTGGTTTTCAAGATTGATCACATTTCAAGTTTCTGGCATCCTCATATTCTTGATGATTATTCTTGATGAATGCCTTTTTAGGCAGAAAGGCGGGGTAAAAATCTTTAAAATAAATAAATAAATAAATAAATTATGATAAGACTGGGAGGCCCTCAGATGTGAAGGGTAGCTGCTTGGGCCTTTATTAGAACCTCAGATTTAGACTTACTTAAAATGTATTCGCCAAGGGCTTTCAGCCTCTTGTTAGAACAAGTAATTTTCTAGAAATGATAAATGCTAATAGCATGAAAATATTTTCCCTGTAGACGAGCCAGTGCTGCACTAAATTGCTTAAAACGCTTCCATGAAATGAAGAAACGAGGACCTAAACCTTTCAGCCTTCATTTGGATCACATTGTTCAGAAAGCCATGTCAACACATCAGAAAAGGGATCAATATCGTGTACAGAAGGATATCTTTATTCTAAAGGTAGAACTATTATGTCAAATTGTTTGTAGAATTGTGACTTTTCCAGCCCTGGCATGTGTAAATTTTTTAGGCAATTATTTTAATCTTGATTTTCCAAATACAGTGTGAGAAATTTGAATCTATAGCAGAGGTTCCCAAACAAGAGAAGTAGGGACTACAAGAGAGTAGGGACTTCTTTAAGTATTTGCGGGGGTGGGGGTAGGAGGAAGAGGCGCGATGGCACTTCAGAAATTGTGAAGTAACCACAAAGCGGAGTTTATAATACCAGGGAATCTCTCTTGCCCTCTGGAGGGTGCAGAGGAGCCCATGGCCTCCTCTGCAGCTCTCTCTACACTTCAAAACTGTTCCCTAAATCAGCTGTATTCAAACTTTTTAGATCGGGACCCACTGTTTAGAGTGGTACTCATGTCGGGACCCACCAGAATTGATGTCATTAGCCTGGAAGTGATTTGGCAGGAAGTTACATAATCAAGCAGGAAGTGCTGTCATTGTCACATAATAAAATGACACTCCTGAAATGCAAATCGGAATTTTTGGACTGCAGCAATTGTACAACCATGAATCATCCCTGACAGAAAGCAAGATAAGGACAAAATATGATGTAAAAGCACTGAACTAAAAACAAAACTAAGCAAAAATGGTTACTTGAAAATTCAAACTGTTAACACTCACTAAAGGAATATAACAAGAGTAAAGTCTGCAGTTTCCAAGGTGGCTGCTCCCAGCTTTCTGCGACCCACCTGACATCAATGTCCCAACCCACAGTTTGAATAACACTGCCCTAAATCGATTACAATCCACTTCTAGTTTTCGTAATGAATCTGGAAGTGAGTTGCAATCGCTTTAGGGAACAGTTCTGAGGTGTGCGGAGGAGCCTGTCAAAGGGAGCTGAGGGCTCCCCACACACTCCAGAGGCCTTTGCGATCCTCTTACATGTTCAAAAAAGCCTTTCCTTATAAGTAGGTAGCCCCTTATTTGGGGCATCATAAAAGGCTAGTGTGTGAAATCCTGGGTCTGTAAGGAAGATCATAAATCAATTTGTTCATAAATGACCTGGAGACTGGCATAAGTAGCGAGGTGGCCAAGTCTGCGGATGACATAAAACTTTTCTGGGTGGTGAAAACCAGAAGGGATTATGAAGAGCTCCCAAAGGACCTCTCCAAGTTGGGGGAATGGGCAGCAAAATGGCAGATGAGTTTCAACGTAGACAAGTGTAAAGTGATGCATATTGGGGCAAAAAACCAAAACTTACCTATAGGCTTACGGGTGCTGAGCTGTCTGTGACAGCTCAGGAGAGAGATCTCGGGGTGCTGGTGGACAATTCAATGAAGGTATCGACCCAGTGTGCGTCAGCAATTAAGAAGGCCAATTCCATGCTTGGGGTAATTAAAAAAGGGGTTGAGAATTGCGTACAGTTCTGGCCACCACATCTCAAAAAGGACATAGTGGAGCTGGAAAAGGTGCAGAACGACGAGAATGATTACGGGGCTGGGGCGCCTCCCTTATGAAGAAAGACTGCAGCATTTGGGGCTCTTCAGTCTGGAAAAAAGGCGCCTGAGGGGGGACATGATTGAGACATACAAAATTATGCACGAAAGGGATAGAGTCAATAGAAGGATTTTTTTCCCCCTCTCTCACAATACCAGAACCAGGGGGCATGCACTGAAATTGAGTGTTGGGAGAGTTAAAACAAATAAAAGGAAATACATTTTTACCCAGCGGGTAATTAAGCTATGGAACTCGTTGCCACAGGAGGGGGTGATGGCATCTGGCCTAGATGCCTTTAAAAAGGAGCTGGATTGATTTCTGGAGGAAAAGTCCATTGTGGGCTATAGGCCATGATGGGTTGGACAATCTCCTTACATTAATAGTAGGCTACTTCAGAATGCCTGGTGCAAGGGAGTGGCAACAGGATGCAGGCATCTTGTTGTCTACTGAACTCCCTTAGGCACCTGGTGGGCCACTGTGGTGGGCCACTGTGAATGGGCCTTTAGCCTGATCCAGTGGGGCTCTTCTTATGTTCTTAAGGTCTGTCACACGGAGGGGATCTAGAAATGATGCATCTTGGTGTGGTGTTATAAAATAAAATAGGTTGTACATTTTGGTGGTGTTTAAGGCTAATAACTTGTGAAAATCAGACCTTAAATTTCTACATTAGCTTCTGAGATGAATGTAGTTTTGCAGCAAAACAAGCATATTTCTCCTCAATGATTCTGTTAATAGGATACTGAGGAAGCTTTGTCAATGAATCTGAGAGACAGTCAAGTTCTTCATCACAAAGAGAACCTTGAGTGGAATTGGAACTTAATAGGGACCATACTTAAGGTAAGAGGGAAATCATTTTCTAATTCGCTTTTAAAGATACATTGAAATCCTGAAAGGAAATGGTGTACAGTTCTTATAAAAAACTATATCTGTTGTCTTTTAGTGGCCAAATATCAACCTAAAGACCAACAAAGATGAGCAATTGCACAGGTATGTAGCTATTGAATGAAATAAGGTCACAATTTTACAGTTACAGAATATATTGGTAATGTTTTAACAAATGATGGCCACATTGGAAAAAATTTGAAGAGAATAAACCAATGGTGTCTGAAATGTCTTTTTATATATTGGCATTGTTACGTTTTAATCAGTTGTGTCTTAGTTTTGAATTTCATTCCCTGCAAATTATTCCTTCAGCCGATACTGAATCTTATTTTGAGAGAATACATTATAGTGTATTTTTATTCCACCTTTCTCCTGCTGACTTGGGCGCCCAAGACAGCTAACGTGAAATATATACCGTAAACAATAAAATAGGACAATAAAACTAAACTTAAAAATTAAAAACAGCATTAATTAAATTTACTTTAAAAATGCATTTATATGCAGTAAACATTTTTTAAAATAAAAATTCAAGCCTTGTCCAAAATATTTTTCAGCTCATACATTTTGGCCCTGGAAGGAAACCCATCTAACTGATCTTACACCAATATAAAAAAATAACTGGTGTAGATGGCTTGGCATACTTATCACCCATCACCCCAAGTCTTTTCTTGCAAACTCAGAGGGTTTGGGAGAGAGTTTCTGTGGCGCTTGGAGAACATAAGGAACACTAATCTTCATGTTAGGCCTCTGCTTGCCAGAAACGACCTAATAAACTCATGAGTGCATTTGTCTGGGTATACTCTAATGCCAACAGGCTGTAAAAATTAGTATAGATTCCTAAACGGTGGCTTGCCAAACTGCTGGTAGTTAATATAGGACAGTGCAGCAAAGAGGACTGGATGTTCTTCTTGGTTAGGGGTATTGAACTGTCAGATGAATTTTGAAGACGTTCTAATTTCAGGTCTCCTCAGCAGAGAGTTTGAGATGGTGCCCCTTAAAAATTCTGCACAGGATGCAGATCCTCTTGGTCTGATCCTGCAAGACTGTAGGTACTCATTATGGCCATGATTTAAATACACAGCTTGCATTATACTTCCAAAGTGCAAAAATTGCTTCCAAATAGCATTGTGTGAACATCTTTTCAAAGCGATCAGTTGTAGCATGATCTTATTCAAAGGAATATCTAAAGCCTTGGTTATTACTCACAGTATATTTTAACGTATTGACAAGTATGTCTTAAACTTCCCTATGTGCTCCAAAATCAGCCTCTTTTTGTGCAGCTGATAGATTCTTTAAGTACCAGATAGAAAAGCAAGTAGCTGCATGCTTTTCTTCCCATGGAATGATTTCAGGTTGCGGTTATTGTGGGCAACAAAAGGAGCTTTGTTTATTTCAGTGACTCAGAGCCATTAGTGCCAATTAGTTCATCTCTGTCAATATGACCACCAGCACTTCTGCAGTATTTTTTGTGGCTCTTGGTGTATAAAGGCTCTAATTTTGTACGTAAAAACCTCTTGTGCTTGCATATGGCTATGGTTTCGTATACCTTTATTTGAAACCATGAATTGTTATATATTATAATAATATTCAGTAGCAGTGCAGTAATTAGTTATGTCCTTTTAGAAGGATTTTGAACTTTCATAGTGAGCTTGCCAAGTCTATAATTTGAGCATATTTAAGGTCAACAGTGTTAGACAGGTGATAAGATTTCAGATGTGGAGGAGGAGATGTGGAGGAGGAGGAGAAAGGAGATTTTGTGCCTCATCTGTAAGTGAAGTGTTAGTGTGTGCTGTATTGCCTCCCCTCCCCTGAGGTTTGCCTTATGTTACAGTAGTTCTCACCCTAAAATAAAACAGATGACCCACATGACTATCCCTTCAGCAGGAGTGACTTCAAGTGTTACAACGATTTTAGATTATTTGATGACAGTTTGAATTAAAGGGGCAATCCTTTGCTACTTGTGTGTGCAAATGAAAGTTTGAAGAATTAAAGTGACAGATCAGCCTATCCTTATTTCCTTTTACAGAGAGAGAGAGAGAGAGAGAGAGAGAGAGAGAATGAATGTTTTATATAGTTCTTGGGGTTTGTTGTTGTTGTTGTTGTTTGGAAGGGCAATTCCCTCATAGCTTATCACTTTGCTTTGCCATTTAAAAAAAAAGAAATTATACTTATTTTCTGAGAAAGATTGTTTCTGTCTTTTTCCCCGTTACAGTTTTAAATAACCTATGCACTTGCTTGACTTGTAAAAAGAAATTTAGTGATATGCATGAACCATTGTGGAAAGGGAGGGCAGGGACAGCAACATTTATTTGCCATTTAAATGTCAGTAGTAAGCTAAAGCGGCCTAGTTCTCAGCATGCTGTCTTGTCAATAAAATAAAGCAGGGATGTGCATTTTTCTGAAATCATTTTCAAGCAATCCATGTTCAGCACCTCATTCTTCTGCTTAATATTAGATTTGTACGGCGACTGATATATTTTTACAAGCCTAGCAGCAAATTGTATGCCAACCTGGATTTGGATTATGCAAAATCCAAACAGCTCACAGTTGTGGGCTGCCAGTTTACTGAGTTTCTCCTCGAGTCTGAAGAGGTAAGAGATTTTCTGTTTACCTATAATTAAATTGTGTTTGAGCTTTGCTTTGGGAAAGGATTTTGCATATTCTAAAAGACTTGGCAGATAATTGGGTTTGCCAGGTCTAATTACAGTGTAGTAGGAATCTTGATTCTGAGTCCTATGATTTAGTGGCCCAAATCGAAGACTCAGCTTCTTATTAAATGTGTTGGACTTGATCCAAAGGAACATGAAAAGGATTTCATTCTTGCAATGGAGCTTTCCTACCCCATTCTTGCCACAGCTCCCAATAGTCCTCCTCAGTTCTCTCTTGGGAATTTGGGAATCCTCCAAAATATGGTGGCTGGAATGGGAGGCGGATTTGGTGGCAATTGAGGTTGGAGGATGCTTTACATTAGCTCTTGAACCCAGCATGTTGGTCATATAGTGGCTGTGACAATAGGCAGACAAGTAATAGGAAATGAAATTGGAAAAGCTCTGAAGCAGTAAAATACATTAATAAAATACCAAGGATAACACATTTAAATCTCTCCTTTTGTTCCCTGTTCTTCCCTTGTTGTGTTTTTCAAAGTCAGGACCTAATGGGAGAGGAAGGTACTAAAGGATTTTAGTTCCCTTTTGTAGAAAGTTGTTCTTGAACCGCTTGGCTTTTGCCATTGCTAGCTGTGACAAAATTCAGGCTTCCTGGGAGGAGCTTCTAGTTATCCCAAGAGGAATGAGTTCTAGTTAATGTAAAGACCATTGGAGGCCAGCATCATAGCTAACATTTCCCACTTTTCTCATATAAAGGAATTATAGGCCCTAAATCTAAGTCCTTCTTTTTTGGGAGAAGGTACTTCCTTGTCTTCTAGTTTTAATCTTCATTCTATAATATATTTTAAGTTACTCTTAAAGTACAGTATATTAATTTTGTTTAAGTTCCTGTGTGTTCTGGATTGTTTACAATAAAAGATTACGTCTGGTTTCATTTTCTTGGTAGTCTTCTATTTGGAGATTTGCTTTGACTTGTGCCCAGAGGTGTAAACATGGGTGTCATCTTTAAATGAGAAAAGATTTTTCTGCAAAAATCTTGCAGAAGCAATTGAAGCTCTTTCTGGTTTTTCCATTTTTTTAGCAGGATAGCCCAGGCTACCTTGAAGAGTTAGTGAAAGATATTGTGCAGTGGCTCAATTCTTCTTCTGGAATGAAGCCAGAACGCAGCCTCCAAAACAACGGGTTACTTAACACTCTCGGTCAGCATTACTTCCTCTTTTTCGGTACACTCTCCTGTCATCCCCATGGAGTGAAAATGCTTGAAAAATGTAATGTATTTCAATGGTAAGTATTCAGTTACAAACATGTCTCAAGTACTTGTCTACTACAGGCTTAAAAATGTTGATTTTCCTGTATATTACATTTATCTAGAACTGCAGTCTTTTGATTTCTTCTCATTTTCTTCCCCCGATGTACATTGTAACTGGATGTGGCCAGGAAGAATTAGTTTGTGGTTTGCTTGTTTTTTAGAAGAAAAAGTAACTTTAGATCTTGCTTATAAAAGCCCAAAGAAGTGAGATGCAAGTGTTATTAAAGTTGCAGGAGTCACTAAGCAATCTGTTTCATCCATTTTGTATGTTTCAGTTTCATGATTTTAAAACGTTCTAGAATCTAAAATGGAGAATTACATTTTATGAAGGTGACAGTATAATTTCCCCAAGTCAGCACATTTATACAAACCTGTAAACAATGAACACCATTGTTTTCAGCAGGCAGGCTTCTGTGCTATAATTCTAATTCTAAGTATTGGCTAATTCTGCTTCCATTTCATTATAATTTATACTAGCCTTTTGTTACCCGGTGTTGCCTAGGTAACAAAATATCCTAAGCTTCTAGGCGACCCCGGAAACGATGGATTCGACACTAATGTTGGCCGTTTTTGAGTATTTTTACATGGCACCCCTTCGCACCCCCCACAGTGTTTGTCGCCAGACCGTAAGGCATACATGTACCAAGTTTGGTGTCAATCACTCCAGGCGTTCCAGCAGGCCATGGTGGATGTTTTATTTTGCACCCCTTCTCACCCCCCATGCCGATGGGGGCCGAACTGGGACTCAAATGGCGTCGGGAGCATCGCCGCTCGTCTTGGCGACCCTGGAAACTACGGATTTGATGCCGATATCGGCTGTTTTTGGTAATTTTTATGTGGCACTGCCTTTGTACCCCCATCCATGGGGCGCTAGGGGGGTCGTACCCCCGCAGTGTTTGTCGCCAGGCCATAAGGCATGCACATGCCGAGTCTGGTGCACATCGCTCCAGGCGTTCCAGCGGGTCAGTGTGGACGTTGTGTTTCGCACCCCTTCTCGCCCCCCACGCCGAGGGGGGGCCGAACCCAGACTCCAACGGCGTCGGGAGCGTTGCTGCTCATCCTGGCGACCCTGGAAACTATGGATTCGACGCCAATTTTGGCTGTTTTCGACCATTTTCACGTGGGGCCCCCTGCGCATCCCCACCCTGGGGGCGCTAGGGGGCCTGACCCCCACAGTGTTTGTCACCAGACCACAAGGCAAGCGTGTGCTGAGTTTGGTGCATGTCGCTCCAGGCTTTGCGGAACGAGCACGCGCACAGGCGCGCACACACACACGATTTTATATATATATATAGTTTACTGCATTAGCCTCTGCAGTGCTTTTAGAAAACTTAGGCAAAAAAGAAAGGTCCCTGGCCGCAAAAAGCTTACAATTGGAATGATGACGGAGAGAAAACAGATGAGCTGGGAAGGAGGGATGGGGAGAGGATTAAAAATAATTCCTATGAACATACATGTATTCTTCGTAATTTCAGAGCCCAAGCCTATACATGTTGACTGAGAAGTCCTATTATAGTCAATAGGGTTTACGCCTCAGCCATGTATAGGATTGCACCTCAGCCATGTATATATGTCCATATCTTAGAAGGATTTCAGTCATGTATAACGGTTTCTATCTCGTTTCAGTCTCCTTAATCTTTGCTCCTTAAAGAACCAAGATCACTTACTCAAACTGACTGTTTCTAGTTTGGACTACAGCAGAGATGGATTAGCAAGAGTTATCCTTTCCAAAATTCTAACTGCATCTACAGATGTAAGTGACATGTAGCTCCTGTAAATAGTCACATTGTGAACTGTATATAAATGTGTTGTTTTGTTGATGTATTGAAGCAGATACCAGGTAGGACTTGGACCAGGGAGAACTAGGTTGGAATTCTAGCCTTACTCTGGAGCTCATTGGGTGACCTTGAGCCAGTCTTACATGGGGGAGGGAGAAGAAAACACATGATTAAAAATACTGTATCTGCAACCTAGGAAATGTAATGTATCATTCAAAATCTATCGTTATAACTAGGGCATGATCCGAGGAGAATTAGTTACGGCTGTCCCCTTAAAATAAGTGGAACTTGAGTAAAGTCCCATTAATTTCAGTGTAAGTTATAGTGCAATCCTATGCAGGGCAGCCCAATCATGAGTGCCTGGCTGCTGCAAGCTACCACTTTGCAAGCTACGGAACAGCTACCACTTCATCCAGTGGTAGCCAGGCAGCTGACGGGGGCTCCTTGGAGGAAGGGGATGCTTATCCCAACATGGAAGTCGCCCAACAGGGCCCAACATGGAAGTCGGCATCTGGCGGTGGAGGCTACCACTGGTCCCACCACTTCCAGTTGCACCGTCCCTGCTCACCCAAAATTGGTGCAACGTCAGTAGCCAATATACTGACCGCCACCGCTACATTGCTGCCTCTGGGCTGTGGGCTCTGGTGCTGGGTCAGAGTGGGCCGTAAGGCTGGGTGTACCTTAAGGCATGTTTGTTGCACAAGCACCAGTGGTATGCAGATACCGCGGGTGCTGGCAGGCTCAGGATTGGGCCCTCAGTTGTGATTGACTTTCTTTGGGTACAATTCAATGAGTGTAAATGCTTTGTCAAACATATTTTCTGACTACATTGAATTGTGCTTCAGCATTTTAAGTTTTTCATAAGCTAGGAAAAAAATCTTACCTTCATTTTTTTAAAATATCATGACTCACCAATATACTTAAGGCAGTTCAATTTGACGTTGATTCCAGTGGCAGGTCTGTTGTACCCACATGTAAACGACGACTGTAAAGCTCATTGTCTGATTTTTTTTTTTCTGTGCGCAAGACCTGCTTTTCTCTTCGGTCTATATTTAATTTAACTTGCTGCTTTTCCATTAATCTACTTCTCCTTCCTCTTTCTAGAGCTGCAGGTTGTATGCCACAAAACACTTACGAGTACTGCTGAGAGCCAATGTAGAGTTCTTCAGTAATTGGGGAATTGAGTTACTGGTCACCCAGCTTCATGACAAAAATAAAGCCATTTCTTCTGAAGCACTAGATATCCTCGATGAGGCATGTGAAGACAAAGTAAGTATGCTTTACCCTTTTTCTTTAGCCTCTATAAATGCAGGCAGTAATGAATGCTTTCATTAACAAGTGCACTTCGTATTCTTTTGCAATTGCTTTGCTTTGTATGATCATGTAAGAATAGCTTGTTCCCTCTAAAGTGATCCATCATGTGCTATGGTAATTTGTCCCAAATGTGATTGTAATAAGACTATAACCATACGAGTATG
Source organism: Lerista edwardsae (assembly GCA_029204185.1). NCBI lineage: Eukaryota > Metazoa > Chordata > Lepidosauria > Squamata > Scincidae > Lerista > Lerista edwardsae. Next base: position 4,755,124 of record JAJKFI010000101.1, on the reverse strand, counting down.
TCCAAATTCATTGTTCATGCTCCAGGTTTTAAAGGGCTACTTAGAATAAGAATACAAACTCAAATATCATTTGATATCCACAGTGCTTGTGAAAGTGATATTCATATTGCTTTGTATAGTAACATTTGCAAATGTTACTCTCTTTTTGATAAGGAGAACTTTCTTTTCCTTAATGTAACTTCTCGTAGGCAAACCTTCATGCCCTCATTCAAATGAAACCAGCACTTTCTCATCTTGGAGACAAGGGGTTGCTCCTGCTCTTAAGGTAAGGATTCAGATGAATACAAGCCAGTTTAATTTGCATTCCTAGTCTGTATACATATTTGAAAAATATTGTGTGATGTTATTTTTTTTAGGTTTCTGTCAATTCCAAAAGGGTTTTCCTATCTAAATGAGCGAGGCTATGTGACCAAACAAATGGAGAAATGGCAGAAGGTATCTTCTTTTGTTCCTGAAAAAGCTAAATGTTCTCTGGAATTCATAATTCCTTTATACAAACATTTCACTAGGTTAAAGCCAGCCCTGTATTGTAGAACATTACAAGCACAATCCAGCTCAACTTGACTATTTTAAAGTTCAGAGTACAGAATCCTCTGGTCTGTTCTTCTGCAGTTAAGACCTTGTACGTTTTCTGAATTTAAGCATAATATCTGGCCTTTCTTCTGTTCACTAATGTTCCTCCCATGAGAACTATTAGCCTGTGACGATTTCAGAGTGTTGCAGGTGCTGGAACGATAGTTTTCTCTTTGTCAGTACATTGCCCACGCATAATTTGGGGGTCACACTACACATTATACATGGTGTAACAAAACTCCCAGAGATCTTGTTTCTAGAAAAAAAGCAGCTTTGGAAGATGGGTTACAGTTGAAAATGGCAGACCAAAAAACAGCTAAGCATTACTCTGTTTCAAATCCTTCCCTGCAAAGTTTTCTTTTGTTAGGGAAAGAATGACTGTTAGCGTTTAACTCCAGCAGCACAATCCTATGTATGTCTATTCAGAAGTAAGCCCACTGAGTTCAGTGGGACTTATTCTCAGCTAAGTGTATGTAGGATTACAACCTAATTGGTTCAAGAATGTGTCTTTTAGCTGCCTGATGTGAAGCTTGAATCTCTTCATATACCAAATGGGAGTAGAGAACTGTCCTATCATGGATAACAGCTGTCCAGAAGAATTGTGGAAAGGGCATTTATAGGAAAGAACCATTCATCCATTTATATGAAGCAGCTTATTGAGGCAGTTGAGGATGTTTTTGGGATAAAATCAGCTTACCAACCATTTTCTCTGACTCAAAAGCCCTTTATGTTGTCAAGAAGAGAGTTCATGATTTAAAAAAACTTCATTCAAAAATTCCTTTGACATAATCAGAACTGAGAATTGTACTTGTATAAGCTACGGTATCGCCTTTGTAATGATAGAAATAGAACCTTTCACTCAAATTGCAACAGAGTGTCCTGCTGGGGAAAACAGGTTGGCGATGGTCTCTGTATTCTGTTTGTTTTAGGAGTATAATTTAAAATACGTTGAGTTGATAGAAGAGCAACTTAATGAAGCACTTACTACATACCGAAAACCTGTTGATGGAGATAATTATGTTCGTCGGAGCAATCAAAGGTAAGCTAAATTACAAAGACGTTTGATTGGCTTGTGAAAGCCGTGACTGCATCCAGTGAAATGGCTGTGGCTGCTTTTGAAACCGTCATAATTAGTTCTATGCAAACAGACCATTTTTCTTTCTGTCAGATTACAGCGGCCACATGTCTATCTGCCAGTTCACCTTTATGGCCAACTAGTACACCACAAAACAGGCTGCCATTTGTTGGAAGCTCAGGTGAGGAACTTTAATATAGCTGATCCAAATACAGGTAACGTTAAATACATTACAACTCTCTTATGGCTGTTCTTAACATTCTTTACTTTATTTTCCTGGTTAGGTGTTGTATGGTATTTCCCCTTTGAGGCAATCTTGCTTGACCTTTACCAGTTAGGTATCATAGGAAAATCAGTGGGAGTGGAGGGCTCCTGTGACCTGCATACAAATTTGCTCTGTGAAATTCATCTCCGCTAGCACTGTCAAAATAAAACTTTCTACATTACAATTCTGTGTACATCCTGCATTTTTAGGGGATGGGAATAATTGCTACAAGAGAGATGGAGAGAGCTCACTTTTAGTTCAGAGAAGAAATGCTTCTCTTTCGGTCCTGTGACTCCGTTCCATAGTCCCAGCCTAGGGATTATTTGACCTACGGAAACATGGAAGTGTCTTCCTGCAGTCGAACTGCTTTTGCCTCCCTGGGGATACTGTTACTTTCTTTCTCTTCCTTTGGGCTGGGAATGTATCCTGACTGTGTGGTTTGTTGGCGGTCTTCATGCTGTATGTTTTGTTTAGTATGCCAGTTCCTCAGAATATTTGCATTTCTCAAGTTGATATGTTTCACACTTGCAAAGTCTTAAGGCAGACTAAACGCTTGATTCTTCATCTCACTAAGTGGCTTTAGTAAGCCATTTCATATCCGCACATAGTTTATATACAATTTGATGTGGCGTACATACGCTTTTCCTGAGTGTGAAAGCATCAGATGTATCTCCTTCATTTTGCTTGTTCATTTTGTTTGCTGTTCGATACAAGCAAGGTGTAGAGACCCATCAGATTTCACAGTAGCTATGAATGGGAACATTTGGAACAGTCACCTTATTAATAGTTCACTGGGGTGAAAGTTCAGCCTCTTATTGACATTTCCTGTATGAAATTCTTGCCTGAAGAAATATTGTTACAAGTTCTTCTCCTATAATGTGAGACTGTAGTGGGCCGAATTTTAAAGGAGAGAATTTTTTAAAGTCATTATAAAGCCCTCAGGAAAATGAACTTTTTCAGCTGATCGTCTCAATCCAGATTAAAAATCAAGGATACGTAGACCAGGGGACTCCAAACTCTGGCCCACGGACTGGATCCAGTGCCCTCGTTTTCCTTCTCCAGCGTGAGTAGAGGCTCACGTTCCCCTGGGGAAGGTATGAAAGACCCTTTTCCCCAGGGGTCTTCGCAGCCAGTCACTTTTGGGGTCTACTGCTCCAGCAAGCCACGCGCCTGGCATTCTACATGTATGCGGCTGGCTGCAAACACCCCTGGGAGTTATAGTAGGAGACTTTTGCACATCCCTGGCAGAATGCAAAGCACTGTTCGCGTCGGGGACAAGCTGACTTAGACAAATGGCTCTTCCCCTTCTCATACAGCCACTTCAATATCTGAACTGAACCCAAGAGGTTCTAGAGCTCACACTAATTTTTGCAGGGACTAACGTGCAAGTTCTACTAAGAATTTCCTATAAGAAGTGAGGAATTGGGAAGCTTTAGCCTCTTGAGATTCTCTCTGCCTCCCAACCCCCAGACGTCTACTGCTCTTTTGCTTTTTTTTTTCTGCTTCCATGTGAATCTCGCCTGCAGTTTTCCTTTTAGTCTTCATGCTTGGGTATAGCAAAGGAGTCACTGACTGATCATAGGATGATGCTTAATTCGTGACAGTGCAGTTCTCAGCTTTTTCAGTTAGGTTTTCCAGTCTGTGGGCATTCTGAATTAAATCAACTTAAAATCCCATTTGAATTTCATGTTTGCTTTATAATAACATCTGCATGAAACGGAAAAAGGATTTTTTTAGTGGATAGAGATGTAAAAATTTTCAAATGTCTTACTGAGCTTCACCAGTGGTTATTTATTACTTATGACGACTAGCTCATTAACTTTTTTCAAAGGATTACTGTTTTTGTAAAAGCATAATCTGTTTTTATGTTGCTTTGAGTAAGCAAGAAAAACATGTTGGCAATTTATGACTAAATAAACAGCCCGATCCTGGTCTCCTGTAGGAGTAGCAGTGTCAAAATGGGCACCCCTGCTTTCTGCAGGAGCTGTGGCAGCCACCGAGGTCTCCTCAGGAGCAGGGGATGGTCATCCCCTTCCCCCAAGAAAAGCCACAGGCCCCGCAATGGGGCTACTCCACTCTCCGCCATCTATTTTGCTGGTGGTAAATGAAGCATGTGTCCAGCTGCCCGGCCCAAAGCAGGACAGAGTTTCTGGCAGTGGAGGCTACTGCTACTCCCACCCCTTGCTCCTGTCCACATCTCCCCTCCCCCACCCAGACCCGCCCTCCTCTGTCCTCCCCCCGTCTTCCCACGCCCGCCCACCCCACCCCACCCCCGCAAAAACCATGCTGCCAGCCCTCGGTTACACCACAGTCAGGGGTGTGCTAGCAGCTCTGGGGCACCGAGGGCTCAGCAAGGGCAGAGGACCCCTCGGCAGTGCCACAAGGACATTTTTACAGCACATTTGCAACACTTTTAGCTGCCAATACTGAAGTATCGCCGGCAAAAAGGGCCATAGGATTGGGCCCTTTATAACTGATGCTTAATATATTTAAAATACTTAGTGATTATTTTTTTTATTCTGTAGAGTATTGTTCCCGATCTCAGTTACACTGTTCGTTCCCCCATGCTGGATAAATGGGAAGGGATTAAGCAGCTGAAGGCAGCTCTCTGGGCACTGGTTAGTGGTTGCTTAAAAAAAAAAATCTACCATGTGTTTTTTACTTTACTAAAATCATAAAGTTCAAGATGTATGTGCTGATCAGTTCGTTTTGCTAATGTCTGTTAAATGGTTAAAAGAATGTGTTACTAAGCATTTAATATAAGGGCTGATATGTCCCTTTAAGGTGGTTTCTTTTTTTAAATCCCCAACCTTTGCAATCTATCAAGTACTTAGAAACCTCAGTCTCCTTTGTGGGTGGTCCTGTTTTGGCTGCAGTCCTGTTGGTACAGGATTAGGGACCTCAGAAATAGAGGGGATGATTGTGAGGGTGCTTAATATAATCTGCTTAATTTGGGGTGAAATGTTGACATGTCTGAAGAATTCAGTCTTTAATTTTGTATACAAAAATCACGTCATTCTGTTTATATCAAAGTATATAAATTGCACTCTAACCAACTGCTTGTTCACCATGTCGCTCTGAGTCAGAATTCTGTTACACTGTTTATAACTTTCAACGTCCTTTAGAAAAAAAAAGACCCAACTTGACTGTGGAATGTTTTTACCCTACCAAAATATTTTCCCCCTTAGAAATATATAATAACCCTGACAGAAGATTTGTTAGTTTGGGTAGAGGCCTTGGATAAAATGATCACAAATAATATTTCTATTCCAGGGCAATATCGGATCTTCAAATTGGGGTTTGAATTTGCTTCAAGAGGAAAACGTGATTCCTGATATAATGGCACTTGCCCAACACTGTGAAGTTCTGTCTATCAGGGGGCAAGTATAATTTTAAAATGAATGTTCTGTGCAAGTAGTTATGTTAGTAATTTGTTCTGCACTCTTCTGGCCTTCCTGGTGTGGCATGTGCAGTTGTTTTCTTTTCAGTAATCATCTTGTTGTTTTCACTGTTAACTTTTTAATTTCGTTGTGTTCAGTAGAAGAAAGCCCGGGATATATATCTTTTAGAGAGAGAATGATTTATTGTTGAAAACACAGTGTTGCCCAGCTTGGGGATTGCAACTCCTCAGGGGAACAGGAAACACTTAATTCCTACTTCAGGGGAGTGGCCACCAGCAGCCATGGCAGGGATGGCACTTTCAAGTTTGTGTCGCCAAAGTAAAAAAAAGGGGGGGGGGTCCTGAGTTACCTGGAGGCAGCAGTGGCTGGAGGCACTGCAAAGCACAGGTTTGTGCCAGTGGGTATGTAGGAAAGCACCCTTTTTTTGGCAGCAACGGCGCAAACCCAGAAGTGCCATCTCCGCTATCGTGGCTGCCGTGTGTTTCTGTTGCCGTCCCACGCCCACGCCAGCCTTGTGGTTCCTTTACTTTCGCATAAGGGTTGGGAACCACTGCATTATCTGATGGTGTAAGTCTGGCTAATACAAACATAATACACTGGGTGGTATCCCACATCCTTTTCACAGAAGAGGGCTAAATACACAGATGTGACAGTACACAAGTCATGCAAAAACATTGTCCGCAGCTTTTAGCTGTGCAGTTTCTTCTGCATGTGTTCCTTAGGATACAATCCCACGTAGCAAATTCTGTGCAGATTTACAGCCTACATTTGCAGGTAAGCTTAAAGGATTTTGTAATGCTCCGCATTTGGTGTTTACATAGCAAAATCAACTGCTTCCCTAAGGGAAAAAGTGAGGAAAAGGCTGTGTTACCTACAGCTTTCCAGTTTTGCCTTTTGAACCATACAATGTATAGTTGTTTACATCGTGTTTCTGTTTTATAAATACAGAACATGTGTCTATGTGCTTGGCCTAATGTCCAAAACGAAACAAGGCTGTGACATTCTGAAGCATCACAGTTGGGATGCAGTGAGACACAGCCGTCGGCAGCCTTGGCCAGTTGTCCCTGATGACATGGAGCAGCTCTGCAATGAACTTGCCTCTATTCCCAGTTCACTGAGTCTGAACTCTGAATCCACCAGTTCAAGACACAACAGCGAAAGTGAATCTGCACCATCAAGTAAGCTTTTTACAGCAGACACAGATTTCCTCCTTCACAATTGCAGGTCTCATCTAGCCAAAATGCAGAACTTAAAGTCTAATGATGCTTATGGAACAATTAAGCATGAGGGTTTAACTCTGCCCTTGAAATAAGTGCTTAACTGTGGCAGGATCATATCCTTGTGATCATAGTAACAGTTCTTTTCTCCTCTGTCTTTTGCTCAAGGCATTGGGTTTCCAGTCTTAAGGCATTTAATGCCTTACATGAAAGACAGGTAAGATAGACAGGAAAGACCTCTGTTGCCACTTTTAACAATGCAAGCTTTTGTTTTGATTTCAGGTATGTTTATTATGGAAGATGACAGGGTTGGCAGCACCTCTACTAGTACATTTTTCTTAGATATCTCAGAAGATGCTGAACAGAATCTCTATGACCGAGCTGGACCCCTAAAGGATAAGGATCGCAGTCCCTTCCCATTTTTCTCTGCCAGGCTTGGGAGGAATCGCTTCTTAAATTCTCTGACCTTGCCTAACAAAAAGCATAGGAGTAGCAGTGATCCCAAAGGAGGCAAGCTGTCTTCCTCCGAAAGCAAGTCAGTCTTGAGACGAAATCGTACCGTCACTGAGCCTTCCAGCAGCATGGAATTCTCACGGGGGGATGAATTTACTCCTATATTCAGGGTGCCTAAACACACTCTGAAACTAGAAACTTCATTTGTTGGGAGCAGGCACAGTGAAGATGCAGACAGCACTCCAAGTATTGGTGAAAATGACCTAAAGCTTCCCAAAAGCCTTGGACACGAGAATCACAGAGAAAACACCAGCAGAGAACGACTAATAGGAGATGTCTCAACACAGACTCATTTCAAAAGCCGTAGCTTGAGCTTCAATACGGACACCACCACGAGTGGCATCAGCTCCATGAGTTCGAGCCCTTCCAGGGAGACTGTGGGAGTAGACACTACAAACATAGACACAGACTGCGGGAGCTTAAGTACTGTTGTGAGTACCAAGACCGTTAAAACAATCCAGTGTTCAACCCCACAACCGAATCACCTGCCTTTGTCAAAATCCAGTTCGGTCTCCCTGGTACCCCCGGGGTCCTCCCACACCCTTCCTCGAAGAGCGCAGTCTCTAAAAGCTCCTTCACTGGCTACAATTAAAAGCTTGGCCGACTACAACTTTAGCTACACAAGTTCTCGTGATGCTTTTGGGTACGCAACGCTAAAGCGCTTGCAGCAACAGAGGATGCACCCCTCCCTGTCGCATTCAGAAGCCCTGGCTTCACCGGCAAAGGACGTGCTCTTCACTGACACAATTACAATGAAGTCGGGGAGCTTGGACTCCCGGCTAACACCAAACAGGTAAGATCTTATTCCTTTCCTTCAGAAATGGCCACGTTTTGTCCCCATGGAATAATGATTAGGCACGTTTGTAGTTTGTGATGCCAACTCTATGGAAGCTGTTCTAGCTGTTAAAAAAAACTAAACACCACCAAATGTTTTGGGCATGATCCAAAGAAACTTAAGTGTGGAGAAGAGGGGACCTCCATCCTCAGCTGCAACTTCCTTCGAAGTTTGCATTTAACTTCATGTGTTCCGGAGATTGTTTGGCTATATTTGCGTTGGTTCATAGTGGAAAGGTCACTGTTTGGGGGGGGGGGGGCTAGCATCTGAATTGAATAGAACTTGAGGGGTGTGAAATACAGTTGAACCCAATTCGGAACTGAGCCCAAAGTTGGGTCTTTGATATTGGAAAATCCACAGCAACACGTTTTTGCTAGTGTATTTATTTGAATCATTTTCTGAGTAGATAATATATTCAGATGTGAATTGTCTAGGTGCAACAAAATTAGCTGTATTTCAAAAAATACACTGTATTCATAACATACTGTATTTAAGAATGGAGAGTAATTTTTTTTCTGCAAAATATATTGTGTTCCTCCTGTTATACAGGTTCATGAGAGCTTTAAGTTATGCATCATCTTTAGATAAAGAGGACTTGTTAAGTCCTATTAACCAAAACACACTGCAACGTTCATCTTCAGTTCGTTCCATGGTATCCAATGCTACCTTTGGTAGCTCAGATGATTACATTGGCCTTGCTCTTCCGGTTGATATCAATGAAATATTTCAGGTAAGCAGGCAGTACTTGGAGTGCAGTTCAATTAAACAAACAGCAATATTTGAAAAATCCCTTAAATTGTTAGTTTAAAAAAAAATAAATTGTTCCTAAATAAACCATAAGGAAGACATTTTACACTTCATCTGCATTTTTAAAAATGTAAAATATTTCAGGTAAAGGAGACTCCCTATTTTCAGAAGAAAACAGCGCCTCCACTTGATGACCGAGGACCACGAGTCTTTGCCCAGGATGCTGGAGGTACCCTTTCTGGAGGAACCAACTCTTCCAAGAGAGCAAATAACCCAGGGGTCTTATTTAAAATCAAATAATAGTGGTGCCTGCAAGTGATCAGTTGTGACAAACTACTGTTCAAACTAGAAAAGGAGGCTAGAGCAAAGTACAAGCAGGCTGATGGAAAATGTCTGAACTCATATGAGAAAACACAAAGAAATGGCTTGACCAAATTTGATGCCATAACTACCTGCGCCCAGTGGAGGGAATCTGATGGCATTCAAGAACAAATCACATAAAACCCCAACATGAAACTAAACCAGTGGAGTTCGCAGGATGGGTTGGAGACGAGAACATAGCAAAATTCCCTAAACCTGTCTATCTAGAAATACAGTCCCTATTGCTAGCTGTTCACATTGTCCCAGGAAACCCAGTCCTTGAAGAGTACATAGGTGTGCTTTCCATGAACCAGCATTAGACTTCATGGGAGACCTGGCAGGAGCACACACAAGCATCCCTGTGCTTCAACTTAAGTAACCTGGGTTTGGTAATATCATAGAGCAGTGCTCTTCAACCTTGGGGTTGGGACCCCAATGGGGTCGTGAAGTCTCCGTTGTATGGATGTGGAAACTTATGGGTATTAAAAGGGGAGAAGACCACTGGACTAGAGCACAACCAGGTAAAGGGGGGAGGCATCAGGTATCCAAGTACCAGGAGATGGTGTCTCCATTCTTCTCAGGTTCTTAGAAATTGTGCTCAAGTAGCTTTCACTGGTGCCAGGCTTCATGGTAACTTCTTTGGCTATCTCTAATAAGAATATTTGGTTACAGTGAACAGTGCTTGGAGTGGGCCGTGGCAGGATAGGGTCCTGGACGGGGGTGGGATTGACATATACTTTATACCTAGTCTTATACTTTATATATAAATCGGGGTCGTGGCACCAAAAAGGTTGAAGACCATTGCCATAGAGTAACTTGATTGGAGGAGTGGAATCCCCCCGGCCACTCCATCCCTTTACCACTCCTGGTCTTTTACCTAGAGACAGACAGATCTGGGTGCCCAATTGGGATGTACATTATAATCAAAGGAGACGGCTGGCCCATGCTAAACATGAAGAACTAGTGCCCATCAGTATATGGCTATTTGGTAATGCCCTTTGTTTTTCAAACAAAGAGCAAAGATTACTGCAAGAGGATGTTCCAGTGTTTTTCAGGCTGCTGAACATGCACAGAAGCGTCTGGGGGATTAGAAGTGTCAAAAAAGGGGGGGGGAAACAAGGCATTCATCACAACCGCTAATATTCTAGGAAAAGAATGATTTCTGAAGGATGTCACATCTGGGAATTAATCACAAATGTTGATATGTTGGTACAAATGGAATACTCCTTACATTCCTTTCTTCTATAGCTTAACTGAATGTATTTCCAGGTTTTTCATCTGGTTCTACGGAGGTGGTCAAAAGTCCCTTCCAGATGCTTCGTCAGCAGATCAGTCTTACAGAGATTATGAACACGAGCCGTTCAGATGCCTCTCAGTTCCTAGAAAACATGGAAGACACCGGGCTCCAAGAGCACACAGAGGACAATTGCCTTTACTGTGTCTGTACACACATCCTGGACTGTCAGCATAACAACAAAGTGAACTCTGCATTTAGTCGCTCAGGTTAGTAGCAATATGTCTGCTGCAGTCTGAAGTCTAGCGACTTCTCTAGGCCTCTCCTGCGAGTTCTTTCCCTGTGCAAGGACTTGGAAGCCAGAACTCTTGTCCAGACTGCTCTTGACTTCTGATGCAGCAGCAGCAGCATTGCCAAAATGTGTGTCATGCCATGAAAATGAGAAACCTACTTTTAATTGGATTTTGATTTTTCGGGTGCCAAATGCTATAGAAACTAACTTGTTTTGCTTGTTTGTTGATGCATTTTGAAACAATGTTTCTGGAACTCTTTTGGGCCACTAAGATGCATGTTGTGCATTGACTTTTGTTGTTTTTGTATTCACTGGTATAGTGTTATTTTTAATATACTTGTTTATTTCAACTGTAATTAAGCTGTGTGCATTTCTTCTCTTATCTATGACACTGTGTCTGTCCTGTGTCAAAATTGGTTATCAGACTTTCCAGACATTCCCTATTCTGACTGGTGTGGAAAGACCATGCACAATCACTTGGATGTGGTTTCCCATTCCTCCAAGTTCTCTGGCATTTCAGGATGTAGTGATGCCGTATCACATGACTCAGCTAGTAGCACCAAGAGTACAGATCTTGTGATAGGTGAGTGATTTTTATCATTGAATACCCCTGAATATTATGAGGGAATTAAATACATGAGAGAAAGAGAGGAGAGAGAGAGAGAGAGAGAAACCTATTCAGAACAGTTTTATATGGAGGTAAAGACCTCTGAGTTCTTAAACTGGGATTAAATTTGGAGCCCTACAAAAATTACCCTACATTATTGCTTTCTTTTCTGCCTAGTAGCTGAACATTGTTCTACGGCCTGTTCAGATGTTACTCATTCTCTCCCCCCCCCCCCCACATTCCCTCTAACACATGGTGAGAACAGGAGTGTGGCTTGTTCACACATTTCCTCCATCACCTCGCCGCGAATTATCTTAATACTTATGCATGTGAATGCCACAACCAGGAGACTCCATGTTTGTTTGATCTCCCTTGAGAGAAAGTGTCTGTCTTCAGAATCCTTCGGCAAGTGTTTTTGTGTGATTATTTTTTTTTAGAAGTGAGATGATTTAGAAATATGGCAGCTTTATTACACAGTCAGTGCATGTTCAGGCATGTACAGATGCGTCTTTCCTATCAGACTTTAATACTTTTAAAATTTATTTTTCCTCAGGAGTTAAGTCAATCCCAGATGATACCCCAGTGTGCCGCATACTACTGAGAAAGGAAGTCTTGCGCTTAGTTATCAACCTGAGTAGTTCAGTTGGAACTAAAGGCCATGAAACAGGGCTCTTGACGTAAGTAGTGTTCTCTTTTTCTGCAGTTCAAGTTTGTTACTAAGCAGATTTACACACTAAGGGCCCAATCCTATCCAGGCCTGGGCTACTGACGTTAGCGGGTCACGGCTGCCAGCACAAAGCCCCTGAGGCTGTGTGTGGGCATCACAGGCTAGCAGAACCTTTGCTGCCACTGGTAAGTTGGCAGCAGGAGCAGATCAGGGGAGGGTCAAGGTGAAGGGTGAGCTGGGGTGGGGGGGGAGAGATCTTGGCAGCAGCCTTGCATACCAGATCCTATCCCACCACCTCCCAAGTCTCTGCAGACTTGTGCCATTTAAAGAGCTGGAGTCGGTCTCAGGAGACTCATTGGGGACCAGGCAGCCTATGGGGAGGTAGTTAGAATGTTCTTTACTTATATCTCCTGAGCGGTGTGGTCTCCTGCTGGCCATTGCATGCACTGTACACGCTCTGGCCCAGCAGGGGATAGGATTGGACTGTGCATGAGGGAGGCAGAGAAAAGGAGTCCACACTGACAATTTTCCTGTGATGTCAAAAGAAAGGAGAGAGATGGGTGAGCTCCTGAGACTATCATCATCAGCTGCTTAGCTCATGCCTAAGTGCTGATGATGTAAAAATTATCTTAAGGCTTATAGTCACAGCCGAGAGTGTCCTGGGCCATTCCTCTTTCAATTGGGTCCACAAGTCTGCTCTTTTAAAATGCTACTTCATTGATTTGCATGAAACATCAGGTATTTGTCCAATTAATTTGTCCCAACTTCCTTCCCAAACAACTTGCATTGTAATAGTTTGATGGAGCAGTTTTTAGAAGGTCATATTTGCATGAGAAATACGTTGTCACTCTTTTTCTTCCTGATTAGAATTAAGGAGAAGTTTCCCCAGGCATTTGATGACATCTGCCTTTACTCTGAAGTGTCCTACTTGCTGGCTCACTGCACATTTCGATTACCCTCTCGGCGGTTCATACAGGAGCTCTTTCAGGATGTGCAGTTTCTACAGGTGAGTAGAAGTGCCGTCTAATGAGCCTTATGACACAGAAGGTTGGCGTCTCATCATACTGTACCCTGAGATATTGGTTCTTGAATGTTTTAACGCTATGACCCACTTTTTTTAGAATGACAATCTGTCCGGGACCCACCGGAAGTGTTGTCATGGCCAGAAGTGCCATCATTGTGATGCCAGAGCCTGCTGCTTTCCTGAGAATGCAGCAATAAGTTGGGGTATTTCTCAGCCATTTACCAATAGCAAAGTGAATCAGAAAGGGAAAAAAGCATATTTACCACCTTGACATAAGCAAAATAATCACACAGCCCCCCTTTCCAGTGTCCCATCTTCCCCTATCTTTAACTACGGCTGCCTTAGGTGCTTCATCACCCACCTGAAATTGGCTTAAGTCCCACCTGATGGGTCCTGACCCACAACACTATTCTAAGGGATACGTGAAGAAATCGGCTTGTGGAGGCAAACATTCTTACCCTTTCTCAGGAAAAAGACATCTCCCTGAGCCCTAAGAAAATTCACTCTGGAGGGCAGGATTATATGAAGATGCAGAGTTAGTTAAGGGTTCAAGTCGTCTTAGGGGGAAATAGGTAAAAAAACATGCCCCTTCCATTTGTGGAAGAGATCTTGCAACCCCTTGTAGCTAGCTTACCTTTGTGTCTTTTCTTCTAGATGCACGAAGAAGCAGAAGCTGTTCTAGCAACACCGGCCAATCAACAAACAGTTGACTCATCAACGGAATCCTGACCTCTTGTCTCCCATGGTGCAGTAAACATGAAATTGCTGGCAGCCTTGGATAAATTCCAGTTGACCAAACAACAGAGAGAGAAGCGTTATCTTCTGAATTGCTCTAGAAGTTTCTGGTACATGGAATTGGAAGCCAAGTAACAGAACTTTCTCTCCGTGAAACTTGCTTCCCTAGCCATCTGAAACTAGAGGGGAATTGTTGAAACAACAAAAGTAACAATGATCAAGATATGCAAGAAGAACCAATGACCGAACACTTGCACAGGTTTTCATTTCACTTCTTTTTAAATGCAGTGTCATCGTATTAAGAGGACAGCATGAAGGGACATATTTTACATGGCTGACGTTTGACTTTTAGACAGAGAATGATGCCTTGCTTGTTAAACCCTGAATCGTGGGTGTCGGGGTATCTTAGGCTGCACCCCATAAATGGAGCATGCTCTAGCTGTGGACATCAAGGGATTAATGATGGGCCTTCTGTAACATTTCTCTTAATTTTGTGAAACACTATTTGGGGAATTTCACATCTTGGACAGAGAGAGAATCCTCAGTTTTAGGGTAGTCTTAAGTTATTTTATTGTTTATAATAGCAGAAATTCTTACTTGTGTTAGCAGTCTGTCCAGTTTTGTTGCAGTTACATGTAATGATGTGTTAACTGAACCAATTAAGGAATTTCACTACAGTATGATTTTAAAAGAACAAATCACTGAAGTTCAATCTCCTGGAATCAGATTTTCCCTGTACATATAATGCATGTCATTTTTGATGGATTTTTCTACCTTAATGCTCATCCAGTATATAAATTGGTTGTAATGTAATCCTTTAACAAGCATGACCTATGTCAGGTAAGGGTGCATACTTTATCAAGCAAAACTAGAAAGTGTATACCTGTTGCTGCTTTTGACCCGGAAAGAGGCAAAAGATGAATTATTTTCACATTCCATGGCTTTAAATTTCCTCCTAACCACTTTGCTTGGATCGTACATATGAGAGGTCTAATATCAGTAAGTATAGCAAAAAGCCTTAAATGTGCAATGTTGAAGTAGTCACTACTTCACTTTAATCCAGTATTTGGAAGTCTTTTTGTGCAAGTTACATGATAACCATGTGTAGGTCAGTTCTCACATCCCCAGTGAAATTTCTAGAAGTAAACAAGTGCAAACTTGAATCAAATATGTTTTGTCACACACTGAAAGTGATCAGGAAATCACCTCTAGAATCAGATAACTGAAGCATACAAACCTATACATGTGCCCGACCACTTTCATGACAAAAGCACTAATGCAGTGTACAGTAGTTACTCCTGAGACTTTTGGTGTGTAAAACTAATTCAGCTGGACTGTACTAAAAAAAATCCTTCTACTTTTCCTCTCCCCCATTGTTTTTTTAAAAGGATTCATTTCTCATGCTGGAATTTGCTCAGTTTTGCATATTAATGTGCTAATTGATGATTTTTGTTATTGTTTCTTGTTCTTTGCCACACGTAATATAATTGTATGCATACTTGAATGTTCCTTTGTGGAATGCAACATCTGTTAAATTATCTCCACTGCTACTCTGAACATCAGAATTTTGCTCTGCAGTTCAGGGACAGGAGATAAAAGAGTTAAATAAGGTAAAATTGCCTCTAAACACACTCCATCCCTTTCTGCAACCTCCAAGTTGTCTTCGGTCGCAGCAGGTTTAGCACACTGTTTCTTTCCCAAACTGTTTCCTCTTTGGACTGCTTAATTTGGACTCCCAGCCCTTCCTCTACGCAATAGGGTGAAGGACAAGTAGCTGCACCTCCATGTCATTCCTGATCTCTGAAATTCTAGGGTGTCGTGTGAGACTGACTCCGTGCTGTCTTCTTTCTGTGGCCCAGTCTGGAAGAAGCACAGAGAGAATGTGACTGCGAGTCATGCTTTGGCGAAGTAAACTTCTCTGGAAGTGCAAAATCAGTCAGTTACGAGCAGACAGTTTCCTGGAGGAAGACTTGGGTAAAGCAATTGCTCTTTTCTGTTAAAATTGCCGGAGACGAGGACTGTAGCATGCTCTGAGTTGTAGAGTACAAAATTGCGAAGCCAGAAGTGGCTCCTGGTTGCAATTTTATTTCCAGGCTTGGGGAGCCCTGTAGAGGCATCTGCCGAGCTCCCTGCACCCCCAGGAGGCTGGAGCTACTTTCCGGTAAGCTAGAAAGCCCTGCCCCTTTTGCCCTGCAGCAGCTTGAACCTGGGGGTCGCATTGCCGCAATCCCCCTGCCCCCGCCCCTTTAAGGGGCCAGAGCACAGTCCTTCCTACCACTTTGAGAACCTCTTCTTTTAAGAGATGAACAGTAATTTTGTCCTCACACAAGCCTCAGAGATATCTTTCAGTGCCCACACGATTTGAGTATTTTAAGGGCCCGCACTCTTACTTCTCCATCAATCTGTAGGTTTGTCCCTTGATGCTAAAGGCTTTGCAGGCTCCCACCCCAGCACCCCAAAGGAGCAGCAGCAGCAGCCTGGAAATTGGAGTCCAGAGTCTCCTGAGAAAGACGTGTGTAGCGTTTCGAATACACTCCTTGTGACATTGACAGCCTGTCCCTCAACAGATGCTATCTTTGACCATACAGGGGTTATGGACATCTTGAATAATGTCTTTATTCCTGTTGGGTTTCCCTTCGTAAAGATAACTTCCTCTTGGTATCATTATACCTGAACCCTCTCTGATGTATTGGGATATATTGCTTTGGCACATCCCGTATGGTCGAAGTGGCAGCAGATGACCACCTGTGAGGTGGTCTCCCCTGTGCTGAGCTCTGATGTTCCTTTTGACTCACCCTTTCGGAACAAAGAAAACAGTTCTCCTAATATAAGAGAACATGGCAGACTGCCATTCGACTTCCGGACACTCCTTGCAGGGACATCTTTTGGGAATGTTCATTCTCACTACAGATCAGTTTGGTGATCCCTTAAACTTGGAAGGGATCTTGACAATTATAGGATTATCAGGAGGTCATTGGAGAGCTCCCAAAGCTTTATAGCCAGGTGAGAGTTTGTATTTTACACAACGGTTTAGAGTGTCCCCCTCCCTTTTGTTTATGGTATTCACTGCTTTAGAAATCCCCAACTTAGGAGGCTGCAGGGAGGAGCATGGTGGAGCATTTCTACAGATTGTTCCTCACCCACCCCCATTTTAAAATAACTATTTTTTGGCACTGCAGAGCAAAGTTCTGTGTTTGGCGTTACAGCAGAGATACTACAGAGGGCAGTTTATCGGTAAGAGTCCAACTGGTCATTTTTCTGCAGTAGTTCCTCATTGAAAGTGCTTTTGTTGACTCGTGCCCTATAATTTATGTAACTTTTTGAGCTGTGAGTGGGGTGCTCACAATGGAATTTAGTTGTCTGCGCCTTTTCCATTGTCTTGAGAGATGCTTAATGATTTGGCCGGTAACAGGAGGCTCCAGTTCCTTTCATCCCTACTTGATAACCCCACGATATATCAAATACATTTGATAGGATTACATCAGTACTGTCCACCAGTATTTACAGAGATCTCTTTTGGTCTTAAAGAAGTGCATCTGCTTCGCAGAACCAAAATACCAGCCACAGTTGACCCACATAGTGGTGTAAACTCCAAAGGACTAGCGTAGTATTCCCTGCAAGGACAGCAATAGTTGATCTTATACAGTAGTTGTGAACTCTACCTCAGTTAGACTAGATTACTAAGGTTATTTAGATTGGTCATGCTAAATGGAGTCAATTCAGTAACTGTATCTTGCATTTCTGCTTTCAAGGCAAAAATAGCAAAGTAACGTCAAATTAATTGATTCGGAATGTGTAGAGGATGTAATGTCAGTAATGAACATTTCACGTACAATAATGTATGCCTCGTTTAATTTTTAGTTATTTTTAAGGGTGAATCTCTGGAGCCTACCATTTGAGGTGAGTTTCCCCACTGGGAATTTCCATGTTTGAATTGAAATTTCTCATTGACTGAGTTACACTTGCAGCCAGTTCCTCACACCTCCTGGGCTCCTATATGTATTGTGAACTATCGGAAGTGTGACCCACCCCATCCCTATTCTTACTGTTCCAGAGAGGCAGAGAAAAGAGAGCCTTGGTCAACTGCTGTATAGGGCCAGTGGGCTGCATTTGATGGTGGTCAACCGTTGTGTAGATCTGCGTTTGCTGCTTTTACCATTCCTTGAGCACCAAACCAAAACTTTAGATTCCGTGCAAATCAGATATAGTTCTACATGGCTTCATGTTTTTGTGTCCGCAGTGTAAACCACGCCCACTCCCACTGTGGTCCCTCCTACCTTCATATCGTAGACATCATGGCTTGTCTCATGGTACGTGTTGAGAGAGTGAATCTGGTATGACAGGTCCCTGAAGAAATTCAAACAGGGCTCCTGGTGCCTCAAAGTGCGTTAAAATGAACTTTGGCAGCATGTTCCTATTTCTTGGGGGAGGGGATTTGCGTGTGTGTTACTTTGTGCACACACAGATTCCTTGTCTTCCCCTCCCTCCCAAGGATTTGCTTTTTGAAAGAGTTCAAGGCCAACCTTGGTCTTGCAAGTTCCTTTCCCCACTTTGCCTCTCCCCTTTTACTATAGGGAGAGTTGAACTTTTCCTTGGCAATTTCAGATTGCATTCTATTTAAGGAAGCCTACCCAAGATCATTTGCAGAAAGGAATTAGGGGGAAGTTCAACATGGAGTATCTCAACAGGTTGCAGATGGGACAGAACATTGTAACTGACAGTGAGACCTGCCTATACTCAGTGCATTCCAAATATTATCGTAGGAGTTCCGTTTCCTATGAGAGAGAATTTAGAGATAATGTAGGTATTGCAAAGCCAAACTGTTAGAACCAGGTACCTCAAGTTGAACACTTCCACCTTCTTTTATATGTACATAGCAAGAGGAAGTTTTGTATGTATTTAAGAGATTTCATAATCAGAGATTGAATTAACTCATTGGGAATCATGGGTTATTAAATTTGACCAAGGGCCATACAATCCTGAGAGTTTTCATTTTAATCCATTGTTTAGGCGGTGTTTTAAATACACGCATCAGCTCTGTTTCCGTAATTTTCAGTCTGCCGGGAAATGGCAATGAGTTTAAGGGTTTCAATATCATTTTTAGTGAAGTGCTTGTGAAGAGGAGATGCGGTCTTAAAAGAAGAATCAGGTAGACACGTGTTATAGTTGCGTTCCCAAAAACCATTCGAAAATGCCTGCAGGGTCACAGAAAATGCCCATTAAATATTTCATAATTCCAGTGAGTAACATTTTAACTTGTAACATAAGAAAGAAATATGGTTTCTCTTGGAGTAGGTCGATTACATCTCTGGAAATGATCAGCTTCTTCTATTTCCAGCAAACACTTAGAAGTTTGCAAAGTCAATGTCCACTTGTAAAGTGAATATAAGTTTGAGGTCAAGAGAGGGCATGAACCACCTGAAGTGTGAGGCGGGTTTGAGTCTTCAGTAATCATGTGCATAATATGTATTTAAGCGTGTACTTGGAGTGCTTTTGGCTAGATCTTGCCCTAAATATATTTAATCCTTTTGATATCATGAAGAAACTTTTTTTTTTTGACATTGCCTCCTGCAAGAGCCCTTTGGCTTGTCTCCTGTGCAAACAATTGTGACACTGTAGAGGGACAAGTACTTCGTGACATTTTTAATTTACTGTACTGTACAACATATGCGCTGGCTGGAAGTATGCTAATGATGATGGGAACATGGTAGAATCCCTGTTAGAAATTCTCCTTTTCTAGAAAGAGCTCGGTCATGATTTTAGAATTAGGTTTATCTTCTTAAAACTCCAGATGTGCTACATATTTTTGTTAACCATTTTTTTAAAATTTTCAGTAAAGAATGTGGCTTTTACTTTGGACTATTTTTGTAAAATAGGTGGCTAGCAATGCCACAGCATGCAGAAATTGCACTTTGTTGCTTGACTTGCTTGTAAAATAGACACTATTTAATTTGAAAGGGGGGAAATGTAATTTATGCCAAAAAAAAGGTAACTTGCCATTTTGCCACAGCATAGGTTAGTTTAGCACAAAATGCAAGGACTGGGGAGGGGGGTGCGGTGGCGCATTTTGTATGTGTAATGGGGAGAGAAATAGTGGATGCCAATAACCCGAACAGTGCGTGATATAAGAGATGATGTAAATAACTTATTCTGTGGAGGGGAAGAGATCATGAGAAACTTAGATTCATTTTCCCTGTCCTATGTGGTCATATTTTCCTTTTTTAATTTTAGTTGACAAGCTGCTACATATTTGGAAATTCTATTGTTTGTAGGTCACTGAATGGACATTGAAATCTGATTTATATTGTATACCTGTAACATAGAAAGGAAAAAAAAGTATTTATATATTTTCTGTATGAATATTTCATTGAGCTGTGTATAATTTTAAAGAGGCTTTGTTCCAAAATGGTTCTGCCCATCTTGATTCTTTTGTTTTCTATTTGTTTGGATTTGGGTTTTTTTTTTGTATAGTGTGTACAGTTCATGTCTATGACTATGAAAAGCCTCCTGAAGCATTATCTTATGAAAGGGATGCATTGTTAATAAAATGGACTTCAAACTTCATACGATTGTCTTGCTGCCTTAAAATGAAATATAGAAATTTCACTACATCCAAGATTCATTTCACATCTTTTTTTTCCTCCCTGCATATCCAACCAGTCACTTTGGGCAAATTTGAATAATAAACCTGTAGTTTTTACAAGTGGAAATGGCTTTCTAGGTGTTACTGACTTCACTTTGTCTGTTTGCCTGTCCTTTTATTCACTAGTGTTCCTCCCAATTTTCAAGTGGTTTTGTTTTCTTCCTCAACTACTCTGGTATTTTACTTTTGCCCAGGAGGTGGCACTGTGACCCAATACCAGTAAGTTGAACTGTAGCTGGTATAACAAATGACAGAGATTTGTCAGCCTGACAGTAGCCCATTTGAACCTAATACCCCGGCACATCTTAAGCTTGAACACTTGACATAGGCAGTGAACACTGTGAGACACACACACACACACACACACACACACACACACACACACACACACA
>JAJKFI010000101.1:4690675-4734534 GCA_029204185.1 Lerista edwardsae | reverse complement strand
CACACACACACACACACACACACACACACACACACACACACACACACCCATGAAATTGCTTGCAGTTTCCCTCTGCCAAGCAGACACAAAACTGTAATTGCAAGCCCACCCTCCGTACGTTCTGCTCATCCCGTTTGAAAGAAGCAAAATGAGGCCGTGATCTCAGATTACCACACTCTACCTCTTCTTGCCCACTTAGTAGAGAGAGTCATGGAACCGTGGCAGCCTTGGAGGAAGAGGTGGGTTTGTGGCTTCCTGATGGATTCTCTGTCTCCTGACTCACAGCAAATAGTGAGAAGAATGGTGTACCCATTGCAGTGGTTCTAGTGGCTGGACACCCCTCATTAGTTCGCCATGCTCCCCCACTGGCAGTTTGAAGTGAACCTTTCAGCCTCATAAGTAGGTTATCCCTGCCAGCTTTCAGTGGGGTAGAAGTAAGTCTAGAGGGGAAATTAACCTTTACCTTGAAGGCAACTGCTGAAGGACAGTTGCTAGAAATCAGCTCACCATTTTGGAACACGAATTTAGCCACTGATTTAAGTTAGACAGTGTTTATTAATAATGTGCAATCTAAAGCACAGGTGGAACTTAAGAGGGCATAGATTAGAAAGTGCAAAGGCCGTGAATAATGTATAGTGATTTAACCATCTAAAAATAGTTAACAAACATTAAGTTTAGCAGTCTCGTGTTGGAGCCTCCCTTCGATGTTCCTTTGACTTTGAAATCAGCAGCACTGGGTCCTTCGGGGCTCTGGTTTCTAAATGTTGCCATTCTTGAGAAGAAAACACGAAGGATGGTCAACTTCCTCGTCTGAGTTCTTGGAGGGCATTGCGTGGTTTTCTGGAAGGAGTTTGTTGCAGGGCTACAGTAATGACCAGGGCCCTGCCAAGGCTACTGTTGAGCCAAGGGCTGCTCCTTCTAGCTGGCCACAGTCATCAGCCAGCCTGGACTCACTTGTAGCTTGTTCTGGGAGGCCAAAACTGAAATGGAGGCTGGGGCGTACTTTGGAGGGTGACATTAGGGCCCATAATCCGGAAACGTTGAGATGACATTGAGTCCTGCTTCTGCCGGAATGTGGAACAAGGCGGAGGTCAGCCCTGCAGGGAGGCCACTTCCTGCAGCAGCCCCTGGCAGGGGGACAGGACAGGGACGGTGTTGAGATGCCTTGGAAGGGGGGGCTGGGTCTCCAATTCTCTGTGCCAAGACCGGCTTCCTGGGGAGCTCTGTGTGGGGGAGGGAGGACTGGGCGGCTCAGCCCAAGAGTGGTGGCACCACAGAGTTCTTGAGGGGCCTGGAAAGGGCGATGTGCTGCTGCCTGGCAGGTTCTGGTCATCTGCCTTGGCCCCAGCCTGCCCTGGCAGCGCACCACGAGCCCGGCGTCGCAGGAGGGAGTCTGTCCCCAAGCCAGAGTTCTCTAGTGCGGAGGGCTAATGGGCCGGACTGCAGGGACAAAGCATTCCCTGGGAAGGACTGGGGGCGAATGAAGCGCCTGGGTGGGGCTGGGCGAGGCAGCACCGTTGGGGAGGGCGCTGGACGGCTCGAGAAAACAAGGTGCCCCCAGAGCATGGCTCAGCGTGGAGGCGGTGCTAGGCTGCTGGGCGAGGGGTGTGGGAGAGAAGCCAGCCTCCTTGCACACTGGGGCCCTTGAACAGGTGTGGGGGGGTCTGTGCTTGCCCCTCCCGCCCAGGGCCCTCTGTCTCTGTGGCCTGCCTGGCTGGCGTGTATATTTAGCCCCTTCCCTGGCACCTGCTCCCGGGTTACATTGGCACCTGTGCGACCCGCCGGGCTATCCTCGGGGCTGCTGGTGGGGAAGATAAGGCCCAGGCATCATCACGGGATGTCTTCCAGGAAGGCAGCAACCTGTCTTCCTGGCATGGGGGGGCCACATCTCGGAGTCCGGGTAAGCTGTGACCATGTGGGGAGGCAGCCAGAAGGCCGACGGGGGCAGGAGGGGTCCATGTGCCGGCTCTGGCCTGCATCGCTCCAGCCCGCCCCATCTCCTCCTCCTCCTCTTCCCCCCACCAGGCCACCTGCCTCTTGTGGACTGCAGCAGTTTCTACTACACGGACCCCAACGCTGCTGCCGGGGCTCCGGATTTACAACTGGCTCTCGGGCGCCTCCCAAGCAGTAGGTGCCTTTCCCTTTTCCCACCCCCGTTCTGAAAGGGGAGGGGCCTCCCAGTGCCACGGGCGGTGCCTGTGCAGGAGCTCCTGGCGCTTTCTGCTGCCCCCTGTGTGTGCTCCTGCCCAGGTCTGCCGCAGCCCCCATCATGGCTGTCCGCAAAGGGTCTCCCCCTCCTCGCAGACCAGCTCTGGCAGCCAGCGGCTTTCGGACCTGGAGCGCCAGGCCATCTCTGCCCTCCTGGAGCTCCCAGCCGGCACCCGCCAGGACTCCTTCATCTGCTGCTCCCCCGCCTTGCCTGGAGCAGCGGCTGGACGGGAGTAGACAGGCCCCTCACAGTGGGCCAGCTCCGATGCTGGGGGGGGGGCGTTCTTGAGAAGGGGCACCCAGGCCAGGGGCACCCAGCTAGTCCCCCAACGCTTTGCCTGAGGCCAGCAGTTGCTCAAGGGCTCCATAAGTGGGCCAGGTCTGGCTGGGGCCAGCTCTGGGCTCCATCCTTTGGGCAGCAGACGGCTGCCTTCCGCTCCAGTCGGACAGTGGTAGGCAGAGCCCCCAAGCAGAGGGCTGGTTGGGGGAAGACCAGGCTGGTGGATGCTGCTGTTGGGGGGTTGCCTGTGTTCTTCTTGCAAGAGGAGCCAAGCGCCTCCCCCCCCCCGTGTGCACCCCTGGTGGCCCAAAGGGCCGCCTCTTTGCTTGTGTTTGGGATGTGGGGAGGGGGGAGTCCCATCTTCTCCTCTGGCTCATGTTAAGCTGCCTGCCTTGGGCAATAAAGTGCTGTTGACAAGTTCACTATGGCTGAGCTCTCAGTGTGTCCCACATTTGTCCCATAACCACCACCCCTCCAGGGAAGAAGGGTTTTTTTGGATTGTGGGGGAGGGGACTGAAGGGCTTTCCTTCCCTCCAGGGGCCAAAAGAAGCAGGCTGTGGAACTCCCTGCCCCAGGTGAGTGGCTGCAGCCTGTTGCCACCCATCCCATTTCTCCTGCCCCCCAACTGCTGTCTAGAAGGGGCCCATAGCCAGTCCTGCTATGGAGCCCCAGACCTGCAGGCAAGAGCTCCAAAAGAGCCCCGAAGGTGTTTGCCTTTCCACACTGCCCCATGGGGCCGTCCTTCCTTTGTGCCACGAGCTTATTACTGAGGGGGGCGGGGGGGCTGCGGGCTGCTCCCGAGCTCCGCTCTTCCGCTAGGAGCAACGCAGTGTTGTTGTCGTCTCCTCCCCCACCTGTGCGCGTGGAGAGGGGCGGGGCTGCTGCTGCTGTGAAGAGGTGAAATGTGCACAGCCTGCCCCCTCAGGGGGAAAGTGGACCCAGCCCCCTTCCTGCCCGCAGAATAGACCTTCAGGGGACAGCCAGCCTTGTGCGGAGAGGGGGCACAGCCAGTGGTGTCATTCAAATGATTTAGGAACAGGAACTCACTTTTGATTGGCACTTGTCAGGAACCCGGAACCAGCCACGGAGCCCGTTAGGATCCGGAACGCCCGTTCTGGTCCGTTCCCCCTGAATGACATCACTGGGCACAGCCCTTCTTTTACTCCGGTGGCCGGCCCTTCTCCCGGCCTCTCTGCTGGTCTCTGAGCTTCCTCCTCAGCTGCCACAGGAGGCGCTTCATCTTCTCCAACATGGCATCCAACTGGTCCAGCTCCTCAACCAGGGCCTGCACTTCCGGGTCGTCCTCTGTGTGCAGAAAGGGCTCAATGTTGGCGTTCTTTGGAGGGGGGAAAGGGAGGCTCAGGAGCCTGGTCCTCCCCTGCAGGCGCTCGGAAGAAAGACAAAGGCGTGCAGAACCAACAGCTTGGGGCGAAGCACCCTGTCATGAACAGCAGAGAAACAGGCCGGCTCGGTTCCATTTTGAGGCCCTGGCCTGTCCTTTTCCCATCCCCTCTGGGATCCTGCGGTGAGAAAGTTTTCCCCTGGAGTCTGCTTTGTCTTGCTGCCGGCCGGTGCGAGATAAGAGGGGCCTCTTGCAGGGAAACGAAACCAAGGACATCTTCACTGTACCAGGAGCTGTTTTGCTTCTAATGGACAAGGGGGTGGGGGTGGGAAGGCGGGGGAAAAGTAAAAGATTATTTCTGTGGCTTGGGAAAAGGAGAGGAGGAGACCCTTTTGCCCTCTTCACACCTAGTTCTGTCCTCTGCTGGGTGAGTGATAGGATACTGTAATCAGACTAGGAGATGGATGTTTTTCTTATTTTGCATTAAGTATCATGTAGTTATGCTGTGCTTTGGCCTGCTTTGAAAGGCCTCAGTAAGCCTCTATGCTGTAACTTGCAGTTTTAAATAAATCATAATATTTTACTCAATGGTGTGCCTTGTGCATTGGGAGCGGGCGTTCGCTGAATCCAGTCTTGACGCCGTGCTACACTACTGGTTGGGCAAGGGGAATGCCTCCTGGGCCACTTAACTGGAGGTGGCTGGGGGCCAGGAGGGGACAACATCCCACCATCCCTGGAGGGCAGTCTGGAAGGGCCAGGCCCCCGGGTATTGTGATACACCCCCTGTGCCCACACAGAGTGGGAGGAAAATCCCGCAGCTCCCCCCCCCCCATCTCTCAAAGGAGGCAGGCAGTCTTGGCTGTCCTGGCAACTGGCTGGTTAGGAGCTGGGTGGAGGGAGCTGAAGGGAAGGTGGGGGTACAGGGTGCGGCCTTGTGCTTGTCAAGGATGGGGGCTCCTCAAAGCAGGGCAAGAAGGTGCTTCTTCCCGCCCCCCAGGTCTGCCTCTCCTTTGTTTACCTTCAAGGCCAGGGAGGGCCACAGAGCCAAAGGTCATTTTGGCCAGGATGGCCAGGATCATCCAGGAGCCGCAATAACGCAGGGTCTGAGGAGCCGTGACCAGGCCCATAGGCTGGCAGGGGAGCTCCCGTGCCACCCCAGAGAGGGGCTCCGGTTCCCTGTAGTACCACCTGGGGTGCTGAGCCCCGCTTAGGCCCCACAGGCAGATGTTCAAAAGTCCCAGAGCCCACAGCGCCATCTGTAAATCCCAGGTGTGGACAAGGCGGAACACCCAAGCCTGGTTCCAGAAGCAGCAGCTGGTGGCTGGGCAATGGTTGTCAAGGATGGCATCTGCTATTTGCAGGCCTGGAGCAAGCAAGGCCTGAGCATGCAGGTGTGAGCACAAAGTGCTGAGTCACAGCACCCAGGTGAGAGCAATCACCAACTAGGCAAATCAGAGAGCTCTGATTGGGGCACAGCAGCACTTAACCATGCCAATGCTCTGTGCTGTGAAGTGAATGTTCCGTGTAAATATACAGAGCGGGTGGTGGAAATCTCCAGCGTCTGGGTTTCTTCGTTGATGTCCTTGAGCTGTTATTTGCTGTGTTGCTCCGGTAGCTTCACAACTATCCGTGACAATGGGCGGAGACACAGTCAGGGAATGGAAGTTGCACGCATACATTCGCACAGGGTGCGGCCTTGGGCAGAGCAGCTCAGTATCTCTCCTCCTGCCTGTCTTGACGACTTCGTTTCCACGCAATTGCATGTGCTGAAATGCACACGAACAACATGATTAAAAGGAGCCACATTCTGCCAAGTGAGCAGAGGGGCTCCTGTGGTTGGAGGGGCACACCTGTGGCTGTGGCGGATGCAGAGAGCCCTGAGGGCAGGTGGGCTTTGCTGTGCCTGAGTGTGGCGCCCAGCAGGCAGCCAGCCGGGCAAGGGGCCTCCTAGGTGTGGGGCCAGCAGGGGGCTCGAAGAAAGTCTCTCTCCTGGGTGAACCTGCAGGTCTGGCCTAGCTGCTTGGCACTGAACACGGACTGCCCAAGAGGAGCCCTGCAGGAGCAGGCCCAAATGATGGGGGTGCACCTAGTCCAGCGGCCTGTTCTCCACCCAGTGGCCAACCACCTGCCCCAATGGGGAAGCAGGTGGAGAAGGCACCCACCTGCCCTGCCCTTGCTCACCTGCCACTGGCACAGCCACCATCATGCGGAGCCATGGACTGATCCTCCTTGAAGAGTCCAATTCCCTGTTCAAGCCAGTGGCCGCCATCCATGTCTTGTGGCAATGAATTCCACAAGCTAATGACACGTGCTGTGCTTTCTGGATTCATTTCTGTATTCCTGCATTTCCTGGCTTTAATCCAGCTCTGTGCACAGAGAACAGTCAACACTGACTAACGCAGTCGCATAAGAACATAAGCAGAGCCCTGCTGGATCAGGCCAAAGGCCCATTTAGTCCAGCTTTCTGTATCTCACAGTGGCCCACCAGGTGCCTCAGAGAGCTCAGCAGGCAACAAGATGCTTGCATCCTGTTACCACTCCCTTGCACGTGGCATTCTGAAGTAGCCTACTACTAATGTAAGGAGGTTGCCCAACCCATCATGGCCTATAACCCACGATGGACTCTTCCTCAAGAAATTTGTCCAATCCCTTTTGAAGGTACCTAAGCCAGACGCCATCACAGCCTCCTGTGGCAAGATGTTCCACAGATTCGCTAGGTAAAAATGTTTTATCCATTCTCACTCACCCAACACTCAGTTTTAGGGGATGTCCCCTGGTTCTGGTGTCGTGAGAGAGGGAAAAGAACATCCTATGCATCCCATGCATAATTTTGTACATCTCAATCCTCAGGTGCCTTTTTTCTAAATTTAAGAGCCCCAAACACTGCAGTCTTTCTTCATAAGGGAGATGCCACAGCCCAGTCATCATTTTTGTCACGCTCTTCTGCATCTTTTCCAGCTCCACTATGTCCTTTTTGAGATGCGGTGACCAGAACTGTATGCAATACTCGAGATGTGGCCTTACCATAGATTTGTACAATTGGCCATTTTATTCTCAACCCCCTTTTTAATTACCCCAAGCATGGAATTGGCTTTCTTCACTGCTGCCGCACATGGGGTTGACGCCTTTATGACACTCTGAGCCCAAGTGGCGTAAGAGAGTAACACATTCTGGGTGAGTTGGCAAGGTTAACCTCCACTTTCATGGGAGGAGGTTGCAGATATTTATTTATTTATTTATTTATTTATTTATTTATTTATTAGATTTTTATCCCGCCTTTATGCCCGAAGGCACCCAAGGCGGCATTACAAAAAAAATAAAATTTAACATTAAAAAACAATATAAAAACAATATAATAAAAACAAAATTAAAACAAAACAATAGAATTTAAAAACAAGCCCTGTGGATCATAAGATATAAAATATAACACACCAGCCAGCCAGCCTGTCAACAATCAGTCGTGATATAGAACAGTCGTGCTCTGGATCCTTCCTGGCTCAAATACTTGAAGGGTATCTATCATTGAAATGCTGCCACTGGAGGTGATTGAAAATGGTGGTGGGGGGGTTACTCAGAAGTAAGCCCATTGTGTTCAGTAAGACTTAGAGCCCAATCCTATCCAGCACAGGAGCAGCAGTGCTAAACACCCACCACTGATCTGAGCGGGCTTTAGCCCCTTACCCTGAGTAAAGCCCCAGCCTATGGGGCTTCTCTGCACCAGCTAAAATGCTGGCACAGACTCAAAAAGACCAAGACCCATGTTAGGCTTTCATATGGGGGTGTTCGATTTGGTACAGGAAGCCTCAGTCAGTCCTTCCCCAGCCTGTCTACCCTTCCTGCACTACTCGGAAGCAGCGTAGCTAAAGAAGTATAGGAGGGTGCAATTGCAAAATTGTGAAAATCTTGGTATGTATGAACAATAAAGGTAAAGGTAAAGGTTTCCCCACGACCGGATGGTCTAGTCGTGACCAACTGTAGGGGGCGGTGCTCATCTCCGTTTCAAAGCCTGTAGAACCGGCATTTTGTCTGAGGACAAGCTTCCATGGTCATGTGACTGCGAGGTTGGCAGGAGCTGGGACAAGCAACGGGAGCTCACTCTGTCACGCAGTCTTGAACTCCCGACCTTATGGTCGGAAAGCCCAGCAACAGCGAATTGACCCACTGCGCCACCATGTCCCTTATGTATGAACAATACATCATGTTATACACCATTTGATGTGGAATTTAATGCAGAATGCAATTCAAACAAACCGGAGTACAATATCTTTATCAAACCTTATGGACAAAATCCAGAAAACAAAAGTACTGTTATGTAAAAGTTGTGGTTTGTTAAAATCACGGTTTTTAGGAATAATACTGCCATGTTATATATCATTTGATGCAGAATATCATGCAGAATGCAATGAAACAAATTGGAGTGCAATATCTTCATTCTATCAAAGGTTATGGCCAGGAAAACAAGAAAATGAAAAACACAACTGTGATGTCACTTCCTGTTGGGACATCACTTCTGGGGCATCATTTTGCCCTCTGCCGCGAGCTACACTTTCATTAGCTATGCCAGTGCCACTCAGCACTTACCTTCTCTACTCCAGAAGCCAGGTGTCGCGCTTTCCGCCTGCGGCGTTTACTCACTGGGTGGTGCAAACGTACAAGCTGTAATCCTATGCAACTCAACAAAAAAAAAACACCTCTAGCCGCATATTCATCAGATCCAGGTGAATTTGTTTACAAACCACAGCACAGCACAGGATTGAAATCTGTATGTTGGGTGGGCTCTACTGAGCTTGTTGAACACGGAGCGAAGCAGTTTCATCTGAGAGTGGTAACTGAAATTGCCTTCATTCCAGGCTAATATATGGCTGATGGGTTTGGTTGCAAAAGAAGTCTTGATGTGGCTTGTAAGATGTCGAAAGTGAGTTGACTGGAAAAACATCTTGGAGCGGCTTGTATGATGTCAAAGGTGGGTTGAGTTTGTTGCTTTCTGCTTCTTGTTCTTGTAGATTCAGATAATAGTCTGGGTCAAAGTAAGTGATATTTTCAGTTATTAACATTCCCAAACCAGACTGTTTGCCTTTGGAAATTTGGTGATTCTCCATCACATCTAATTTGTCAGGAGCTACATCACATATCTTCATAGTTCCAAGGTTCAGCTGCAGAACACAGGGACAATAAAGGAATTAAAGTCTGGTTAAATCTGTGTACAGAGCGGAGAATAATTATCAATAAATATGATGCCCTCACCCTGTGTGGCCCTAGTCTGGATAGAATAACATTTCCAGAGAGGACAGACAACTCGGTGCAACCCTAGGGAGCTGCTGCCAATCATCTAAGCCAGTGGTAAGTGGTGGGTTCCCATCTACCATTGGGAGCCAAAACTGGGCCATTCTCCCTTAAGGGGAGTGGCTCCAGTTATGGATGCCCCAACAGTGCTGTAACAATTGCAGCACTGTGGGCACCCAGGAGCTATTTAGCCTACCTACACAACGACCTTGGGCAGGCTTTGGGAGGTCTGCAGCACCAAATTGCTCCTTATTGTGGTTGGAGTGCACTTTTGGTTTTTGCATGAAAACAGAAAATGTGCTCTGATCGCAACAGGATACAGTGTAGGCATACAACTCTGTTTGGTAAAGCATGGGTGTTAAATTTGTGGGCATTGACTTGCAGTTTGGTTATTCTGATATACAGAGGCTTTCTTTCACCTACAGTACTACAATGGTTTTGAAGAGAAGAAAGATGAAGAGGCCCCCACAGGCCCTCACCTTGGCTCCCGAAGTCCAAGTAGGACTTTGAGAACCGGTGAACTAAGCCTATGTTATTCAAACTGTGGGTCAGGACCCACTTGGTAGGTTGGGACCTGATGTCGGATGGGTCGCGGAAAGCTGGCAGCAGGCATCTTGAAAACTGCAGACCTTACTCTTGTTATATCCCTTTTGTATTAACAGTTTGAACACAAGAAAGGCTTCTATGTTGGCGAGACTGAACATACTTCCGCCAGCCGCTCATCAAGGGAGATTTTCTAATGTTCCCCGTAATAATAGATTTGTCCATTTTGTTCACCTGAGCCGGACACCTTAGTTCACATTCTTCTCCGCTGCCCTGTTCACGATAATTTATGAGACATTTTACTTGAACCGTTCCTTCTTCCCTCCTTGTTTCCATTTCTGATCCCCTCCTATTGTTTTAAGCGACTATCCGGTATTTACTACTATTCAGTAGCTGAATTTTATTAATAGTTGTAAGGCTAAACATCATGGTTAACCCTCTTAATCGTTTTTTTCTCTGTATGTTCTTTCACTGTACCTCCCTCTTGTACGTGTGTAATGCCAATAAAGGTTTCTCTACAAACAAACAAACAAACAGTTTGAATTTTCAAGTGAGGGTTTTTTAAAAAATATTTTGTTTTTAGTTCAGTGCTTTTACATCCTATTTTGTCCTAATCTTGCTTTCCGACAGGGATGTTTCATGGTTGTGCAATTGCTGCAGTCCAAGAATGCCAATTGCATTTCAGGTGTGTCATATTATTATGTCACAATGATAGCACTTCCTGCTTGATGATGTCACTTCCAGGTTAATTACATCACTTCCAATGCGTCCCAACAAGGGTGCCATTCTAAAAAGTGGGTCCCGGTCTAAAAAGTTTGAATACCACTGATCTAAGCAATACTGAGCTCCATGGTCTCCAGGCTCCCTGAGGCATCTGGTGGGCCACTGTGAGATTCAGGAAGCTGGATTAGATGGGCCCTTGGTCTGATCCAGCTGGGCTGTTCATGTGTTAAGGCAGCTTCTTGTGTTCTGTAGGCAGGGCCTGACT
Source organism: Lerista edwardsae (assembly GCA_029204185.1). Classification (NCBI taxonomy): domain Eukaryota; kingdom Metazoa; phylum Chordata; class Lepidosauria; order Squamata; family Scincidae; genus Lerista; species Lerista edwardsae. The sequence continues at coordinate 4,723,890 of JAJKFI010000101.1, read as the reverse complement.
GAGTCTAACCTAGTATGCAGCCCTACTAATACCTTATGAAAAAAAGGACTTCTCAAGCCTTCAAAATTCTACCCACTTTTCATTTATATCTGTCTTTGATATTTATCAATAGACAAAGAATGTGGGAAGCAGATCCATGACCACTGTAGGGGTAGAGGGAGTTTTTCTTCAGCCAACTGAATCTCCCCGCCCCCCCCCCTGCCATGGGAAGCTTCCACTGGGATCAGTGGGAGCGTCCTTTCCAGGGGAAAACACAGCTGGCAGAGTGCCCAGGATTGCAACCAAGAGCTACGTCTCCCTTCAATCCCATCACCAATATCTAACTACAAAAAGCCCTCAAACACACAGACCAAATAACCTGCCATGAACGGTTTAGCCCTTAGTCTGACTACTGCAATACTCAGCACATATTAAACGTTTGGCTGAATCCAATTCAGAGGTGAACTGCAGAGGTGCAATGCGTATGCTTTCTTGCCTGCATGTATGAAGGACTACACATTTAGCAAATGCAAGCCTGTTGCGCTACTGGAAGTCAATCTATACTAACTACTGCTAGCAGTATACTGCACTATTGGAAGTCAATCAAACTTAAGAAAACATTCTGTAGCCAGTGGTTGTTGCTTGTGATTTTACCTTACCTTTAAAAACGGAGATATATCCGGACGGGGGATAGTAGGGAAACAGCGCTTCCTTATGCTAGAAAAAACAATGCAGAAAAACATGAAAAAGTATCCCATGGAAGGAGCATGGAAAAAAAGTTTCAGCCAGAGTAACCTGGGGTTCTCTTTTTCCAGGACATGTCTTACATTTCAGCCTTCTGTCCTGGGTAAATTTCAAAATGTCCTACATTTCAAGACAGACAAAGGATGCCAGAATCAAGAGGGGCTGCCCGCATCACTTGCTTGTGTGTTGTTTCTTTGTTTGTTGGGTTGCATTAAAGGAGGACAAGACACTCCCAAATCGATATAAGGTAAAGGTTTCCCCACGACCGAACGGTCTAGTCGTGACCGACAGTAGGGGGCGGTGCTCATCTCCGTTTCTAATCTGAAGAGCCGGCGTTTGTCCAAGGACAAGCTTCCGTGGTTATGTGGCCGGCATGACTATATGCTGAGGCACATGGAATGCTGTTTACCTTCCCACTGAAGTGGTACCTATTTATCTACTTGCATTTTTATGTGCTTTCAAACAGCTAGGTTGGCAGGAGCTGTGGGACAAGAGACAGGAGCTCACTCCGTCACGTGGTCTCGAACTGCCACCTTCCGGTTGAACCTTCCGGTCAACAGCTCAGAGGTTTAACCTGCAGCACCACCACGTCCCTTCAAAATCAATATATATGAGTGTTTTTAGCTTTCCATTTGCAACATCCTACATTTTTCTTCAATGTCCTACATTTGGGGGTGGGGTGATGTTCTCGTTTGTGGTCATGACATGCGGTCACCCTGGTTGCAGAGCATAGGATGTCAAAGATGTCATGATTCAATTGCTCAAGCCAAATGAGGGCCAAATCAAGCACAGTGGAATGATCATAATGTCCCGGTGTGGCTGCAAACATGCCCATGTGCTGCCCAGAGAAATTATGGATCAGAGACAGGCATTTCGACACTGCCACTGATCAGCCATTCCACAGAGGCAGCCTAAGCAAAGGTTGCCGCGTCACTTGAAGCTGTCCTGGGAATCGGCTCCTTTGTATTTATTGGGGTTAGTTCTAATGGAGGCCTGGTGAGTGGTCTTTGTTTTGAATATTCTCTACCACTCCACAGACACAACTGTAAACCAGGCTCAAACGAAGTCTTCACATTTAAATTGGGCAACAAGAGAACAATAATTCAGTGATGTCAAATGGCTATCAAGGAAAGCAGAGGGGGTGATACCGTACAGGTTAAGTCTTTTTATCCACAAGGGTTCCATTCCTGGACGGTTTTCGGAGGACAGCCAAGGCCGGGTGCCCCCCCGCCCCGGCCTTGGCGGGTCTTAGAATGGCCGTTTCAGCCAAAAAAATTACTTACGATTTTTTCATAGCCCTCTGGGGCTTCCCTGGGCCTTGTAATGCCTTATAAGGCATTAAAAACATCAAACAGTAACATGGGGGGGGGGCTGAAACTACCATTCTGAGGCCTGCAGAGGCCATAAGAGGATGCACACGAGCTCAGAAGAGCCTCTGGAGGTGACCGGAACACAGCTCCAGTTGCCTTCAGGTTGAGCCAAACATCCGGTGATAATTATGCTCAACCTGCATATGCGCACAACTCTGTTTGGTAAAGCTTTGGTAGACTTGTGCACTGTGACCTACAGTTGGGGTATTCTGATATATACTTTCACCCACAATACTACAAAACTTTTTAAGAGATAAAAGAAAGGCAGAACAGGCAGGCATGACTGGACAGATTGACTATGTAACATGCACAATGATGCAAGAGAAAAAGGGCCCAACCCAGATTACTTAATTTTTCATCAACATGTTCAGGAAAGTCAATACGCTTTTCCTCTTGATGATGATTTGGCACTCCTTGTAAAAAAAGCAAGTTTGCTTATTCACTGAAACTGTGTAGCAATTACTGTAATCTAATTTAATTTGCCTTTGATGTCATCTCATGGCCAAATCTGATTGGCCATGCAGTGTTGCAATATCATGATCTTTTTACTGCAAGGTTCCTGATTGGCTGATATCACTAGTGTGATTAATACAGGAAGGAAAAAGAGAGACCAGGAAGGAGAAAAAAAAGGCACCTGAGGGGGGACATGATTGAGACATACAAAATTATGCATGGAACGGATAGAGTCGATAAAGGGATGTTCTTTTCCCTCTCTCAGAACACCAGAACCAGGGGGCATCACTAAAACTGAGGGTTGGGAGAGTTAAAACAGATAAAAGGAAGTACTTTTTTACCCAGCGGGTAGTTAATCTGTGGAACTCTTTGCCATAGGAGGTGGTGATGGCATCTGGTCTTGATGCCTTTAAGAGGAGATTGGATGGATTTCTGGAGGAAAGGTCCATCATGAGCTATAGGCCATGATGGGTTGTGCAACCTCCTTACATTGGTGGTGGGCTACTTCAGAGCACAAGGTGCAAGGCAGTGGCAACAGGATGCAAGCATCTTGTTGTCTCATGCCTCCCTAGGGCACCTGGTGGGCCGCTGTGAGAAACAGGAAGCTGGGCTAGATGGGCCTTTGGCCTGATCCAGCAGGGCTCTTCTTATGTTCTTATGACTGGGGAGAGGGGAATGGTATCCAGGAAGCAGCACTTGGAATGCAATCCTAATCTGGAGTTAGAACAGCAAAATTTGGCCAGTACAAGAGCCACCATACAGCGTGTTTGGACCACTCTTGGAGTCAGGGAGGATGGCACACATCTGTGAGCTGGCCTCCCTGAGAGTGGTCCAAACATACGGTGTCCCTTGTGCTGGCCAAACCTTGCTGGCCTAACTCCAGATTACGATTGCACCCTCAAAGAAATAATGGCATGGAACAACTTACCATTTCACATTCTATAAGCTAAGGACAATTTCTGTAATGAAACCATCACATACACAAATGGAAGTCTATGATGCAAAACAAGAAGTCAAGCATACCATTCCCCATGATAAAGTAATCTGTGGGGTGGTCCTGAGAATGAAAAGTGGGGGAGGAAATGTACACAGCTGCCTTAAAAGGTGTTTTACAAATGGGTCTCTTCCCAGAAAATAAATGTTGCTCCTGTTAACTTACCAGCTACTTTTCCAGAAGCATATACAAATTATTAGCATTATGGGTACGATCGCCAGCAACAGAAGGCTTCCAAAGAGGAAATCGCCTGTTAGAAACAAAGATGGAAGTCCTTTTTTTTTCTTTTGACCCAAATACAAACAATTTCCATTCTCCCTCCTCCCTCACAGGCTATTCTTCAAGAACTGGTTCAGATGAGATTTCCATATTGGTGAAATATGTACAACGAGACAACTAGGTAAAGTCATGGACAACTGGAAGATAATCTTCTACAATAGACAGGTGCATGTAAGGAAATAGTAGTCAAAGATGTACAGGGTGTCCACAAAGTCTCTTTACAGTTTCAAACTTGCATTACAAAAACAAATGAAGAGATACATGTATGGAAAATATACAATATTAGGAGTATATATTGAAGTTTATTTTGCATCAATTAATAAACCTCTATAGGTGCACCATTGGTTGCACGCAGCACATCAAGGCGATAATCGATTTCCTGCCATGTTCACTGTAACATAGTCTCGTCAACAGTGGCAACGGCCAGTAATGTCCCATGTCTTTGTTCTGTACACAATGTCTTTAACGTTGCCCCACAGAAAGAAATCTAGGGGCATGATATCATTAACACATCTCATCATTTGCATTTTTTGTGATTTTTTGCAATTGTAAAGAGACTTTGTGGACACCCTGTACTTTCTTGATAATGAAACATCTCGTTTGACTAGAATTGTTACAGCAGCTGGTTCGAGAATCATATATTCATTGTGGCTGAGCCAGCTTGCTATGAACCAGAGAGCCAAACAATGACATTTTACAGCTGGGATTGACGTTGCTCTGGTTTGATTCCAGTTAGGGGTACAGCAGGTTTGATAATTGGTTTAGCACACTAAGGGCGCAATCCTAACCTGGAGTTAGGCCGGCACAGTTAGACCAGCAATGTTTGGCAGCACCAGGGACACAGTAAAACGTGTTTGGACCACTCTCGGAGTCAGGTAGGATGGTGCACGTCTGTATGCTGGCCTCTCTGACTCTGAGGGCGTAATCCTAACCAACTTTCCAGCTCTGGGGTAAGGACAATGCAGCTCCAAGGTGAGAGAACAAACATTCCCTTAACTTCAGGAGGCCTCTGTGACTACTACTCCATTGAAGAATGCAGAACATGCCCCATTGGCACAGCTACGTCAGTGCTGGAAAGTTGGTTAAGATTGTGCTCTGAGAGTGGTCCAAATGCACTTTACACTGTCCCTTGTGCCAGCCAAACTTTGCCGGCCTATCTCCAGGTTAAGATTGTGTTCTGAACCAACCACTTCAAATTCCAATTAATATGGGCAAGTGTAATAAAATTCATTTAATAGTACAGATCTGTGTAATGTGATTGATGCAGAGCCAAAACAGTTCTGAAGTTCAGGCTGTAAGACTCTAATGCCAAAGGTCAGATTCCACTTAGTTATTTTCTATTTCTCCTTTTTGGGGGAAAAAAATGAATCAACACTGATTGCTTTCATCCTCTACTATTGCTGTTAACAAAAAATGATACTGAATGGAACCTAATAACATTCCTTAAATATGATAAACTGTTGTTTTTGTTTTTAAAGCTGTCGTTTGTCAGTGAGAGGCGAGACAGCTGCTTTAGCTTTACTTTAGCTGTTTCCATCACATCCTGGAACCAGGAGATGTTTACCCATTTCTGAGAAAACTGAAGCTGGCTTTGCTTTTTGTACCAGTCAAGTCAGCATCCTTTTGTCCTTGTTATCCGTGGGGAAATCTGGTCCAGAAATGCTCCCCCAAATATCCAGATCAGCAGATATTCAAATCTGCAGAGGGGCCCTCACAACTGGAGGTGTTCTGGGGCCTCCCTGTTCTACAGAAGGCTTCCTGGATGCTTCTAAAGGCACTTCCAGTTTTTCGGCAAACCAGAAGTGCCTCCCAGAAGCCAGAAAAGCACTCCAGTTTGAAAAAAACAAAAAAGTCACAAGAGTGCTTCTTAGTGTCCAGAAGGTCTCTTGAGGCCCTCGAGCACCCACAGTGACTCGAAACCATGGGTGCTAAACCCAGTGGTGTCATCTACTCTCGCTAAGACGGAACGCTGGGCGGGACGTACGTTTGATTGGCAGCCCGGTCTGTGCGGTTCCGCCGCCTCCCCCCCGCCACGCGGGCTGCCCTCGGTCGCCGCGCCCCACCGCTGCTCGCCCAGCTCCGTGATGGACGCGGGGGGGGACGGGGGGGCGCACCAGATGCCTGGGTGAGCAGGAAGGCGGCAGAAGCAAACGGGCAGGCAGCCAATCAAACGTAAGTCCCGCCCAGCTTTCCCTCTCCGCGAGAGTAGATGACACCACTGGCTAAACCCACAGATAAGAAAGGCCAACTGCAAGACTATCAGAATCTAGGAAGCTAGTTCTTAATGTCAGCAGTACCTATCACACACCCCACATTATTAGTAGGACTTACTACTATGTATGTATGAGCCATGGGTTCCCACCGACGTGCTGCTTTTATTTGAGTCTTCACCATCTGGATTCAAAACAGAAATTAAACATAAGTATATAACATAAGAAGAGCCCCACTGGATCAAGCCAAAGGCCCATCTAGTCCAGCTTTGGGTATGTCACAGATGCCTCAGGGAACACACAAGACAACTAGATACCTGCCTCTTGTTGCCACTCCCCTGCATCTGGCATTCTGAGGTAGCAGACTTCTAAAGTATGGAGGTTGCACCACCCATCATGGCTTGTAACCTCTGTTATTTTATTCTAGGAATCTTTCTAATCCCCTTTTAAATACATCTAGACCAGATGCCATCACCACCTCCTGTGGCAAGGAGTTCCACAGATTAATTACCTGCTATATAAAAATGTATTTCCATTTCTCTGTTCTCACTCTTCCAACATTCCATTTTAGTAGATGTCCCCAGTACTGGTGTTGTGAAAGAGGGAAAGGAACTTCCCTCTATCCACCCCATGCAGCATAGTGTATGTTTCAATCATGCCCCCCAGATGCCTCTTTTTAGACTGAAGAGCCCCAAACGCTGTAGCCTTTTGTTACAAGGGAGGTGCCCCAGCCCAGTAATCATTTTGGTTGCTCTCTTCTGCCCCTTCTCTAGTTCCCCTATATCCTTTTTGGGATGTGGCGACCAACATTGTAAGCAGTACTCCAGATGTGGCCTTACCATTAATTTAACCCACAGTGACTCTATGGTGGAGTCGAACCCATCTTCAACCCATCTGCTGGATTCTACCCCTTCTTTGACATAGATGGCTACCCCACCTCCATCCCACCCTTCCCTGTCCCTCCTATAGAGTTTATAGCCTAGGACTGCTGTATCCCACTGGTTCTCCACATTCCACCAGGTTTCCATTACGCCCACTATATCAATGCTTTCCGTAGCCACCAAACATTCCAGTTCTTCCATCTTTACTCAGAGGGCATCTGTATAGCAGCACTCGTATATGGGGTCCCTCATATACCATGACTCACATTTTGCAATTCACAATTATCATAAATACTTAAGAAAGTTTTGCAAATAAATGAGCTGTAAATTGCCTCTTCGTCTTATCTCAGGGTCATAACAGCTCAGGGGTGTAAGCTGACTGTTGATTGTCTGCAAAATGTTTGCAGAGAGTTTCCTAGCTTTGCAGAGAGCTGGCTTTTGATCTCTTTTTTGTTGTTTATATTGGTCAGAGCTCAGCAGCTAGCTTTTCTGAGCATGTGTTAACTCCTTAACTTCCAGCCCTTCCTGAAGTTGCTATGCTGTGGTGTGTTTTTAAACCTGTGCTTTTTCCCTACAGTTTGAATTTGTGTTTTTTTTTTTTAACGTCAATTCAATGCTATCTGATTTGTGTCATTATTTGAGAGGTGTTTGATGCTCCTCTTCACAATTTCTCTCACTTACCCCTTGCTGCAATGATTGGCTCCTGACCTTCTCACCATGGGAGAAACAAAGAGGGAAAAATCAGACAAAATTATAGTCAGACATCCCCCTAAGTTCCCAGGAGGAACATAGTTTTTGGCTCAAAACCTGCCCTACACCTATCCGTGAGAATGACTTATACTTGAATATCTACAGTATTTTGCCTTCGAGAAAATGTGTACTGCTGTTTGCAGGGTCTTTGATCATGAGACATTGCAACTGTGGTTGTTTTCAAGAGACTCATTCAACACGCACAACTTTGATACAGGCAAACAGTGCTGCCGACATACATTCTTTAAGGTACAGGGCCTTCTCCAGTAAATCAGTCGTGTTATTTAGAGATCCATAAACTCTGAAAATGTATGTCACGTTGAAACGAAAGGCATCTGGAATATAATACATTCAGAATACACATCAGTCTCTGTAGCTAAAGAAGAAAATCAGATTGCATTTATAGTTTACACCTTCTGAATTATTGCAAGGCATGGGAACAAAAAGTATGCAAGCCATAACATGTAAACATTCACAGTGTGTGTGTGTGTGTGTGTGTGTGTGTGTGTGTGTGTGTGTGTGTGTGTGTGTGTGTGGTGCCTGTGCGTACATGCATGCACACATCTGTGTCCACTCCCATTTAGCTCACAAATTTGCCCACTCATACATATCCAGGGAAGATCCATTTAGACACACTGTCCAAAAACACAGCCCAATAATTGACCAATAGTTTGCTAATGCAGCTGATGCCCTTCGCTGCTCAGTGCTTTTCCATTAGCAGCATCCTTTTCCCCATCCCTACATTCCTTTTTAAACTTCTGAACAGCCAGAAAGCCCATAAATAATATATGAGTCAATGATTGGATCCTTGACAGAGGTCTCCAAGCCAACAGGTATGGAAGTTTCGAAGACTGCATGAAGTACTTCATCATTTCCTTTGTGAAATGCATCTGATGGGGGCAAGTGTAGGAACTGGCAAAGCACTATGGTTTTCTGCACATTAATGTGTGCTTTGGTTTAATTCAACTCTCTGTTCACCACTCCACAACCACAGAAAGTGCACGAAGCATTTGATTCTGCAATTTGGATCAACAGATTGTTGGCAATATTCCCCCCAAAAGAAAATATTATTAGTTGCTTTCCAATTCAAATAATTCTCATTTGGAAGGTTGGTTACAACAGTGCTATGTAAAAATGTGTGTAACACTAAAATGTGTGTAGTACGGAGGGTAAAACTGTCATGTGCAAGTGTCCTGCGAGGTGGCCAAAGGCACAGCTGTATTATTCAGAAGGGAAAGGAAACAGAGGCGAAAGTGAAAGGTGAAAAGGATGTACTTTAGTGCTCAAAAACAAAAAAAGAGGTTCAAAGTGGGGCTTGCTAAACTGGCTCACTCACACTAAACAGCGTAATTCTATGGCTGATACTCAGTTGGCTGTGAAGAAACTTAGATTATGATTGTGTATCACTTGTCTTGTATGTGTTATATATGCCAATAAAAAATTCTGAACCTGAACCTTAATATGAGAGAAGACCAAGAAAACATTGACAATTTGGAGCAATAGGAAATTTCAATTCCACTCCAGCCATTGTTGACTCAGAAATGAATTATTTCATCAACCAAAAGTATATTGTTCTCACCTGATTTAATGACAGCACTGGAATGATTTCCCCCAAACTTTTCCCACTGAAAATCAGACGGGTGGGATTGTGGATAGCTGCACCAGTCAACAACATAGCCATCAAACCGAGCCTGGGGTTGCCAAGAAACAGAAATGCCTTCAGATGTGCCCTTTATTTTGACGTCTTTAGTCTCTTGTATGTTTTCTAAAATGTAATACATTACAGCATTAAGATGTGCTCAGAAATGTTTATTCTGCTAGTTTTTTCTGTGCCATAGATAGAGGATAGCTATTGCCTTGTTGGTGGCCCTAGAAAAGAAGCAAGCAAATACAATCAGAGCCAGTGGGACTGAAAAGTGCATCACTGCACTAGAAGATGACTATCCACCCCAGTTCAGCCCTATGAATCTGAACTATAGCGATCAACAGATTGCAGGAATGTGGCATAAAGATACATGCAGAAGAAACAACTCAAGGTGAACTCCTGCAAGTAATCCAGTCTAGGGCACATACCATAGAAGAAAAATGCTCACACGCAGGGAGAGAGAGAGAGAGAGAGAGAGAGAGAGAGTTTCCAGTCTGTTCCTTCCCAAACCCAAATACCATGAGCAAACCCCATCCACCAAGGTGTCCCAAGGAGATACGTGATTTCCATAATGCTAAAGCTAAGCCCTCTATGTTAGCTACGGCAGTTCCAGATGGCCTGGAAAAAGAGAATAAGGGTGCAATCCTAACCTGGAGTTAGGCCAGCACAGTTAGGCCAGCAAAGTTTAGCCGGCACAAGGGACACCGTAAAGCATGTTTGGACCATTCTCGGAATCAGGGAGGATGGCGCACATCTGGGTGCTGGCCTCTCTGACTCAGAGAGTGGTCCAAACATACTTTACGGTGCCCCTTGTGCCGGCCAAACTTTGCTGGCCTAACTGTGCCGGCCTAACTCCAGGTTAGGATTGCGCCCTAAGACCACCCAAGAGCCTTTTCACTGACCCAGTTTGGCTGCTCCCAGCTTTCAGCGACCCACCTGATATCAGGTCACCCACCAAATGGGTCCCAAACCAATCTTTAAGTGAGTCGGGACCAACTTGGTGGGTTGTGACCCACCATGTCAGGTGCGTCACAGAAAACTGGGAGCAGTCATCTTGGAAGCTGTAGGCCTTACTCTGCTGCATTCCTTTTGTGAGTGTTAACAGTTTGAATTTTCAAGTTGTTTTTTGTTCAGTGTTTTTATATCATATTTTGTTCAGTGTTTTTATATCTTATTTTGTCCTAATCCTGCTTTCTGTCAGGGATGTTTCATGGCTTTACAATTATTGTAGTCCAAGAACGCCAGTTTGCATTCCCATTACATCACACTGACGGCACTTCCTGCATGGTGTTTCTGGCCATGACATCACTTTTTTGTGTGTGGGGGAGAGGGGTCTCAACACAAGTGCACTTCAAAAAGGTGGGTCCCGGTGCAAAAAGTCTGAGAACCACTTATCACAATGTATAAATCCTATAAATTTTGAGTTCTTCACAATATAGAAATTATAACATATTAGTCACAGCATTTATCTAGCAATTTCTCACTTAATGGAGACATACTGTATATGCTTGTAAGAGAATAAGCAAGAGTGAAAACATAGCTACTGCTCCTCAACTATAGGACTGAAGACACGGCCATCTTGATTTCTATGGCCTGACAGTAGAGTTTGCCTGAACCGATGAGTAATCAGTGACAAAGGGACATCAGAGGCCCTCCACACCTGGGGATGGTTTCCTGAATGGGCAAGTTGCCTGCTGGGCTGGAGACTGAGAACATTAAGTCTGTGAGAAAAAGAGAAATGTTGCTGAAATGTCAGTTTGCTAAAAACTGGAATGCAGCTTGGACAAACCGTTTCCTGCAGTTTTTGAGATGATCATCACAGAAGGGGACGATGAATTTACAACATTCTTTGCTGAGACACTGATCTTGTAAGAGTCATAATCAAGGAAAATAGTCGTGCTGTTGAATTTAGGCAAGAGAGATCTGTTGTCAGCCACAGCGGGGTCGTCTACCTTCTCCCACCGAATCTCATATGTGTGAATGTTGCCATTATCACGAAAGTCCAATGATCGCTATGGACAGCAAAACAAAACACATGTTTCTAAGTATAACAGTATCAAAGCTACCTTGAGTGTCCTATAAACTTTATATAATCAATATATAAAACTGATTTGAATACAGATTTGTTTGTTTTTTAACAGAAGCCATCTTTCATTCAGTCTTGCTGACTTATGAAAAACCATATTGAAGAAAGCAAGTAGTATGATGCTAGAAGACCTGTGAGCCTCTTTAATCTTCTGTACTAATGACGCTGTTCTAGACTGGCTTATCTTAAATTTTTAAAAAGGAAAGCAAGACAGACAGACACACATGCGCACACACGCATGCGCACAAAATTAAAACCTGCAAACAGGGAACACAAGGTTCCTCCTTGGGTACTTTGAAACTACAACTCAGATCAGAGAAGAGGCAATGATGGATTGTGCAACCTCCTTACGAAGGTGGTGGGCTACTTCAGAGTACCAGGTGCAAGGGAGTGGCAACAGGATGCAAGCATCTTGTTGTCTCATGCCTCCCTGGGGCACCTGGTGGGCCGCTGTGAGATACAGGAAGCTGGACTAGATGGGTCTTTGGCCTGATCCAGCAGGGCTCTTCTTATGTTCTTATGTTCTTAAGAGGCAGAGTACATCTTCTTGTCATTGACACAATGTATAATGAATACAGGCAGCTCTTGATTTACACAGGGGTTGGGTTCCTGAAAAATGCTGCATAGATCCAAAACACACAAATGAAGAACAGCTTTCCTATAGTACCGTGGTTCCAAAAATGATGGGTTGCAACCCACCACCCTAGGAAGCAATTGCTTCTGCCCCTTTAAGGGGCGGGGAGAGGGAGAAGGCTCCCCAGGATCACGCTGCTGCCCTTGCCAAAGGGGCTTTTTTAAGACTTACCCCCGGCCACTCTGGCATCAGGGGTGTGTGCAGAGCCCTGGGAAGCCCCAGCAGGGCTCCCTAAGCTCTGGAAAGCATTTAAAATCCAATCGCAACCCACTTCTGGTTTCACAATCACAAAGCAGAAGTGGGTCGAAGTAAACTTTTAAATGCTTTCTGAAGCTTGGGGAGCTCTGCTCTGCTTCCTGCACACGCGCGCGCGCGCACGCACGCACGCACGCACGCACACACACACACACACACACACACACACGATGCCAGCGCTGCCAGGGGTAAGTCTTTAAAAAGCCCCTTTGGCCAGAGCAGCACAGCGCGAAGCTGGGTATCTTGTTGCTGCCTTTGCTCTGCCACCACAAGGACTTATGTGGCTCCCAACTCCCACAGAAGAGTTTGGGAACTCCTGCTACAGAGAATAATGGGGTTGGCATGGGTTAAGGCAGTGTTATTCAAATTGTAGGTCGGGACCCACTTGGTGGGTCATGATCTGATGTCAGGTGGGTCTCAGAAAGCTGGGAGAAGCCATTTTGGAAACTGCAGAAATTACTCTTGTTATATTCCTTTTATATGTGTTAGCAGTTTGAATTTTCAAGTGAGGGTTTTTGGGTTTTTTTTAAATGTTTTTAGTTCAGTCTTTAGTTTACATCATATTTTGTCCTAATCTTGCTTTCCATCAGGAATATACAACTGCTGCAGTCCAAGAATGCCAATTTGCATTTCAGGAGTGTCATTTTATTATGTTACAATGACAACACTTCTTGCTTGATGATGTCACTTCCTGCCACAACATCACTTCCAGGTTAATGACATCAGTTCCAGCAAGTCCCGATATGGGTGCCATTCTAAAAAAGTGGGTCCTGGTGTAAAAAGTTTGAATACCTCTGGGTTAAGGGAATAAGGATTCAGGAATACTCACTTTAATGAATTGCAATTATGGAGAGAGATTTCGGGGAGTGAGGCTGCCAATGGCTCTCCAGCCATGCAATCAAGTTCAGTGCCGGAGAGGGGGCTACTGTGTGCATTGTTCCCAAATCCCAAAGATGAGTCTTCCCCTCTACCCACCCCTCCTCAAAGTTGCGAACCCTCCCACACTCCAAGAATCCTGGAGGAACCTGACTCAGCTCTCTGTACGCTGACTGCAGGGCCACATCTTTCTGCCTCCCTCGAACCTTGTGTGACTAGCATTGAGGAAGCCAGAATGGATTCTGCCTATCTGGAATACCGCTAGAATTTCAAGCATCAAAAATTCAAGTCTGTTGCTTCCCTCCCAGATCTCTCATACACTCCAACAATAGACAATGATTTGTAAATGAGAGACTGTATACATAAAATGTACTCATTGTTTACTCACAACATTTCTCTAATCACTGAGTAAAGCTACTCTTGGGGTATGACAAAAAATATGTATTCATACAACTGGTGATAATGGCCCAACATACCTTCCAGAATATAGTTACGTTACGTTTGTCCAAACCTGGTCTAATGTCTCTCCAGATATCAAGCTGCCCCGATGGAGCTGAAAATCAAATATATAACACCACATCATATAAATCAGAATGCAGCGGAACTTACCAAATTCAGTTCAGAAATTCTTTTTGATTAAACTGACTTTCTTGCCAAGTTCACAAACACCAGAAGTGTCTCCTCAGAGTGAAGCTACAAAGTCAAATGTTTAAGTCCACGAAGGACAGTCTCATCCCACACATAGTCCCTACATGTCAAACTCCTCCATGCACAACAAACAAATTCTGGTTCACACAAGCATGCTCATTACATGATGACTACAGCCAATAAAGTATTCCACGCCACTGCATGTGACCCTCAGATGTTATGGATTCCAAGGAGTCAGCTTCCATAGGTGTATCACGCATGGAGATGATAATGGAACAAGCAGAGCAATGAATTTTCACTCTTGGTTCTTACTTCCAATCTCCCTCTCTAGAAAATGCTACTGTTAATACAGAACTGTCCATAGAACAGGGCAAATCGGGGTGACTGCCTGGGCCTCTAAGCTTTGAGCTTCATCCTACTGTTGCTCCAAAGAACACTTCCATTTCAATTTCTTCTAACATAAATGATGTGCCTTTATCGTATTTTATTAACAAGTTGGTGACATCCAGGTATTGCTTGAATCTTTGTTCAACATTCTGACCAGCTGTACCATGGAAGAGCCTTGGATATTTCCAGATTGTAGAGGCAGTCAAGTGTAGAGCCCCATCTAAACACTGGGTCAGTGTTATGGAAATTGCAGAAGATCACCCCGAGGAGATAGGGAATGGTATCAGCAGTGGCTCCTTGTCCGTATCAGCCAGGAATTACTGGGCAGTTAGCCCAGTTAGCTCTGGAGTTACCAGAGCCTTTGAGAACAAGGGCTCTGGGGATAAAAGAAGCTCCTGGGAAGAGCAGTGTTGTGAGTGTAGGAGCAGGAAATTTGGGGTGTAGGTGTAGTGAGGTGGAAAAGGGTTGTGCAGAGAAAGGTGGAATGAAGGAGTTTGGAAGTGGGAACTACTTCTTTGGAAGTGGGAACTACTTCTTTGGTTAACCCCTGCTAACTGGGCAAGAGGCACTTTTTCAAGTGGTGTCCTCTTATATTTAGCAGGGGGAGAGCAATTGTCCCTCTTCCACGCCAGCACAGTGTCTTTCTCGTGGCTGTTGCTGGTGGTGTTCTCCATTCTTTTAGATTGTGAGCCCTTTTGGGACAGGGAGCCATTTAGCTTTATTATTACTATTTGCCTGTAAACCGCTTTGTGAACTTTGTGTTGAAAAGCGGTATATAAATACTAGTGATTGATTGATTGATTGATAGACGGACGGACTGATTGATTGTGTGACTGACTAATGGACTAGATGGAAATTGCTACTGGAACTAAGGTTGTTATTGGAGACTGTGGAGAATTAGTGTGTGGCTGCCACACCCCTGGAGCCACCAGCTAGAAGCAGAAGGAGGGCTGGTGGGGCTGAGCAGGCAAGCTGACTGCCTTTTGCCTTCGTGTGGGGCTTAGTGGTGCCTTATAAGGTGGTTTTTGGTGATAAAAAGGAAGCTAATTAGTCTACTGCGGACATCAGTTTGCAGAAAAGGGAATTTGGCAGAACAGTCAGTTCAGACCATTCAACAAACTGTGGTCTGCTGGATTCAAAGCATGTGGTCTGCTAGATCCAAACCTCCCCTTTGCAGGTCTATGGAGCTGTGTTTAAATGCAAGTAAAGCAGAACAAAAACAAAAACCCCAAACCCTCTCAGAACCCAGAGCTGCTACCTAGCTGTTCTTAGGGGATTCCCAATAATGTTTATTTTTTGGGTTCAGACAACCTAAGGTGTGTGAGGAGAGTACAAGAGTGAAGGTATGGGATGGGTTCCTGCCATATTCCCGACTGACAAAACCATTTAACTAGCACAATGACAGAGCAAATAAATCCTTACCTTTGTGGTTTTCGTAAAAATCGTAATCAGTATGGCTCTCTCCAAAGCAGTTTCTGGCCGTCAGCCGCAACTTAGGTATGCGTGTCTCTCTGATTGGGAATGAACAGCGGTGCTCTTCTTTCAGTGTCTGATTGCAATACGTTTTTGTGTAATTCCTTTCCAAAAAATGACAGCAGGGGACGGAGAAAAAAGACACTCATTTTCTACCAGTAAAAATACTATAAATAGGATACTATAGATACAGAAAGAGGAACTTTAACAACATAATTAGGCCTAATCTAGCCATCCCCACACCATGACTGATGAGGCTGCCCTATGGTTTGTTGCAGTGTCTGAACTGGCCACCTCTAGGTCAGTGGTCTCCAAACTGGAGACCACTGCAGCAGAGAAAATTGTCTCAGGCACGAACGGCACTTTGCGTTCCGCCGGGGACACTGTGAACGACCCCCAACTACAGCTCCCAGAAATCACTGTGGCCAGCCACCCATGTGCGGAATGCCAGGTACTCAGCTTGCTAGGGGGACAGACCCCGGAAGCGACTGGCTGTGACGACACCTGATCTCATTTGTGGCATCCCAGCAGAACGCAAAGTGCTGCTCACACCAAGGACAGATCAGGGAGGGACAGGATCAGGCCCGTGGGCAGAAGTTTGGAGCCCCCTGCTCTATGTGATGAATATCCTATTTTTCCCTTTCTTCCCCAATTTCTTTTTGAATACCTCTAACATCCCTTTTCCAATGAGTTCTGTGCTGGTCCAGCAGCCCAAGTTGCTAGGACACCATTCTGCAGCAGACTTCGTTAGAAGCACCACGTGCTAGAGGTAGACTTGGGTCTTTCTTCATGGCTGGAGTACTAAAGCCACCTTTGAGGTTTATATGCATTGACGATTCTGACAGCCAAACCCATCTATCTAGGTATCACGATACCCAGGAGCCTGACCCTTCCAGACTGCCCCCAGGAGTTGTGGGATGATGTCCCCTCCTGGCCACCAGCAACCTCCAGCAACCTTAGCCCAACCAGTCATGTAGCCCAGCGTCTAGACTGGATTCAGCTAACCCCCGCTCCCAGCACACGAGGCACACAATGGAGTAAAGTATAATGATTTATTAAAACTACAGGATACAGCATAGAGGCTTAAGAAGGCCTTTCAAAGCAGGTCAAAGCAAGGCATAACTACATGGTGCTTAATGCAAAATAAGAAAACACCTGTCTTCTAATTACATTCTACCTATCACTCATCTGGCAGAGAACAGAACCAGATGTGATGAGGGCAAAATGGTCTCTCTTCTCTCCAGCCTCAAAAGTCTGAGTCTTTGTTCTTACTTCCCCCCCCCTGTGCTTTCCCAGCCCCCCTTGTCAGCCAGAGGCAAAACAGCTCCTGGTACGGAGATGATGTCCCTGGGAGGTTTTCCTGCTAGAGGCCCCTCTATCTTGCCCTGGCCATTGAGCCAGACACAACAGCCTCCAGGGGAAAACTTTCTCACCATCAGGAACCCAGAGGGAAGTGGGGAAAGACAGGCACGAGCCTCAAAATGGAGTCGAGCCAGGCCTGTGTCCCTACTGTTCACGACACTAGGTAAAGGGGGGGGATGGAGACATCAGATGGGCTCCATTCCTCCCATCAGTTAAGCTTGATGGCATCATCAAACCTAGCATACTTAAATTCCTGAACTGACAAATCCCCTGGAAACAAAAACCATGATTTGAAGCAGACTTGTGTGGTGTATGGCAGACTTGTAAAACAGACTTGCATGGTTTGGCATGGTGTTGATTGGCAAGTCATAACGACAGCTGTCTGACCAGCTGGTTTCAAAGTCGGCTTCAAATGGACAAGCTGTCCAGTCCCCTTTTAAAGGCATCTAAGCCAGATTCCATCACCACCTCCTGTGGCAAGGAGTTCCACAGATTAATTACCTGGTGGGTAAAAACGTGGGTAACTCCTCTCCTCACCTTTGAACATATTTTGCTGTTCTGACCAGACAGTGAATAATCTCTTTCTGATAACCGATTTCTCTCCTACAGTCAATTCCTTCAGCATTTAAATTTACTTCCAATACCATCCCCTCAGTAAATACCAAAGTCGGGCACAAAAACTGTAACTTCCTAAGGAGCTTGCATCATGATCCGGGAGAACTTATTACATTACCATTTCAAAAATACTTACACATTAGACAGAATGAGCTCTGTTTCACATAAGCCATCTGGATAATAATAAGGATGTTTCTTCTCATTTGTTTTCCAAGAACAGCTTAATGTTAGCCTACGTTCAATTTCGCAGGAAAAACTGTTTGGCTTATGAGGTAGTCCTGTAAACACAAAAGTGGGTTTCTGTGTTTCTCTTTCAGCATCTCCTCACAACTTTTAAAGCACATGAACTTGCTTTTGATGTCCTTCCTGCCAGCCAGGGCAGGAAGGACGTCCACCGTGACAACTGGCTAATCGCAGACCAATTTGACCAAGGGCAATGAACACTCCTTATAAGGAACTCACCTTGGAATGAGTCTGACAGGGCCAGGCTAAAAGTCCACGCTGGCCACCTTTGGGCCTCATCAGCAGTCAGCCAGGTGTCTTTGGAAAGCCTCAAATAGGCAGTAGCCCTCCTGTGTTTCTTGCCCTGTAGCTTCTGGCACAAGGAGATAGACTGCCTTTGAACTTGGAAGATCTATTTAGTTGTCATGGTAAATGCCAGCTAAAGATGATGCCAAGGTGGAGTTCAGGATTCTCAAGTGGCTCGTGGCATGCTGCATGTTGGCCACCCCTGGCTTAGATAAAAACATTGGCTAACAGGTTGGCCAACATCTCACAGGGATAGTGTGCTACTGGTGGAAGCCAGGATCCCATTATCTGCACAGGGAGAGCACAAGAGTTCCACAAAAGAAACTCCAGTCCTTACCCCTGGAATCAGGCAAGAGAGTGAGGTTCTACCACTTCCATGGGCATTTTGATCTTAGCAAGGGTCAAGGAGCATGCCGAGTTTTTGCTCTTTCCACATTTCTCTCACTTGAGCTAGCTTGCTTCCCTCTCATATTAGCAGAGCTAGCTTTGTTCAAGCTAGGAACTAGAATGTGTAGCCGTGTGGGCTCCCAATAAATAAAAGCATTTGCTGCTTACCTATCACATAGGATTGTGTTAGAGGGTTGTCTTTATCCGAAGTAAGACAAGCCACATGTGGGGCATGCATGTTTTCCAAAAGAAATAATACTTTCCGTTGTCTTTTGTCTGTGAAATGGTCTCTGCCGTCGCTAAAACCATGTACAATTTCTGTTTTCTTTGCAACACAGCAAAAGGGGAAGTTGGAACCTGCTTTCACAACGGACCCCATTGGGAAGATATAACTCTTATTGTCCTCCAGGGTACCCAGGCCTGAACAAACCAAAAGGGAAACAGTTAATTTTCCTGACTATTTCTCGAACATCTGTATTCAAGATACAAATGAACAGATCTATACGTCAGTATGAAGCTAATGGTTTTCCCAGTAGCAATGTATGGCTGTGAGAGCTGGACCATAAGAAAGGCAGAGCGTCGAAGAATAGATGCTTTCGAATTATGGTGTTGGAGAAGACTCTTGAGAGTCCCCTGGACTGCAAGGAGATCCAATCGGTCAATCCTCCAGGAAGTCAAACCTGATTGCTCCCTGGAAGGACAAATTCTGAAGCTGAAGCTCAAGTACTTTGGCCACCTCATGAGAAGAGAGGACTTTTTAGAAAAGACCCTCATGCTGGGAAAGATTGAAGGCAAAAGGAGAAGGGGGCGGCAGAGGATGAGATGGTTAGATAGTGTCACCGAAGCAATGAACATGAAATTGGATGAACTCAGGAAGCTAGTGGAGGACAGGGAGGCCTGGCGTGCTGTGGTCCATGGGGTCGCGAAGAGTCGGACACAACTTAGTGACTGAACAAGAACAACAATAAAGTCATCACAATCAGGAGGTGCAATAAGGAAGAGGGGTTTATATCATTTTGCACCAAGCTCCACCTTGGTAGACTTTTGCGGGGGCAAGGGACAAAGAAAAACAAAAGGACATCCTGCCAGCATGAAGTCAGCTCATCCCCCCCCCCCAGTGTATGGGATGTATTAAAACTGTGATGTTGACACAGTTCCCACAAACATGCATCCCACTGTATCATACATGCCTATGCATGTACAATCCTATGCATGTCTACTCAGAAGTAAGGCCTATTGTGTTCAATGAGATTTACTCCCAGGAAAGCATAGACAGGATTGCAACCCTAAGCTGGCAATGTGGCTTACCTGCCACTGCTTCCCAAGGACTCCAATCGCTCCACGTTTCAGAATGTGGAAAGCTGGTATTCCTCACCAGGCTCCTGATCCTTATGACATGAGGCTCACATTGCAAGGGGACCAGGGGATCCCAGCTCCACTTCAGAGGCTGTTTCAGTTCACTGAGAGACACAGTATAGTTTGTCTAAAAACATAAAATAAAATGCAGGCAACTGAAGAGGAACACAGAACAAGGAGGCAATCTTTGACTTTCACTGTTCACTTGCAATCCATTTATAGAAAAAAATTGTAGAGATCGCCCCAGCTTTGGCCATGAAGTGACTTGCAAGGATCTTGTGTTCCTTGTTCCTTGGCATTGTCATATTCAAAATACAGCTCTCACACATAGAGGCGGATCTACAGGGAGGGCAAGCTCTAAGTGTTGCAAGAAGCCTTACCCTGTCATGTAAATCCCTCCTCTCCCTTGCTGCTGTAGCCAGTAAGGAATGCCAAGATGTTGCTTTTCCCTGTTATGTGAGGATTGGCTAAAACGGTGCAGGAGAGGAGTGATTTCCACTGCAAGGTAGGGCTTCTTGCAAAACTTAGAGCTTTGCCCTCCCTTAGATCTGCCTCTGCTCACACATGCCCAGCTCACATGTTGCAGCCCGAACTAACAGCAGCTTCTTTATAAAGGTCCTCATAAGAACATAAGAAGAGCCCTGCTGGATCAGGCCAAAGGCCCATCTAGTCCAGCTTCCTGCATCTCACAGTGGCCCACCAGATGCCTCAGGGAGCACAGGAGACTTGTTCTTGCATCTTGTTGCCTGCATCCTGTTCCCACTCCCTTGCACCTGGCATTCTGAAGTAGCCTACTACTAATGTAAGGAGGTTGCACAACCCATCGTGGCCTATAGCCCACAATGGACCTTTTCTCCAGGAATCTGTCTCCCTTCACATCTAGCCAAAAAATGCCTAACATTGGAATCCTATCTCAACCAGGCCTGCTATGCCAAGGCTATTCAAACCCTGTCAGAAGAAACCTCCCTATGAATGAAAAATAGTTGTACAAACTCCCCCAAAATCTAATTACTCACCTAAGGCCATTTTGGACAAAACTTTGCAGACCAGCCCCTTACCCAAGTGATGAGTCACAAGAATGTGCTGCAAATACTCCCACAGTTTCCCCTCCTGGGAAGTTTCATACGTTCGAAGGCTCATTTTTCAGAAACATACTTACATCCAAGACAATACGGTTCTCTTCGGTTTGATTGACCTGGATGTTAAAAACTATTTCAGAATCTGCACGGTATTCTTTGGAGTCACTCTGAGCATCCCATTCCAGCAGTAGGTGGTGAAAATACTTGGTCATGGAAACATTACGGATTTTAGGTTGAAAGACATGGCGACCTTAGGGAGAAAGAAAAGACATACCTGAAGTAGAAGACTAAGCAATACTAGTATTGTTGATCACAATGCTTCTAATTTAGAGACTATATGTTGGAAACCCACTCGTAAGCATTATTAATTCCCTTTAAAAAAGAAAAGAAGCAAAGGTACAATACTCAAAGCGATGACATCACATATGTACGACTGCTCCTGTATGAAAGCATGCACTTGAATCTCTACCTTGACTCTGGGGTGGGCTGAAGCACACTGCTATGCACAGAAGCACGACCAGCAGTATCAGAGAAGCCATTCGTTATCTCTGAAAGAAACAAAAGGAAACATTTTTAAGCTGATTCCTTTGCTTAGCTCTCTTTGGCAAGCCTCACACTTGTTTTCCAACACAGAAACCCAGACATGAAACTGATATAAATAAATGCAAACAAATTGGAACAACACTTGGATATCCTTGGAAACAGAAAATGGGAATAAATAAAAGGCTACCACTATCCTGCGAAGGTCTCAAAAACGGATAAGAGGACAATACAACAGGAATCTTTCCTGGGCAAACCCCACCAAGTGGACTGGGATTGTGAAAAAGGAAATTACCTTAGCAGTTCTTGCTCATTTCAGTGACTGTGCAGGAAAACCTTGCCCCTGAATGAGCTCAGGAAAGTGCTCTTCAATTGGCTTCTTCCCATTCGTCTCCCATTTCTATCTTGTCGTACATATCAAGCTATTGTGTCCCAGCCAGACACCCCATCCCTTCACACCTCATGTCCCCTTCGCTTTGTTCTGTCTGCTCTAAAGCAGTGTTCTTCAACCTTTAGGTCGGGACCCCAAGGGGGTCGCAAAGCCAAATTTTGAGGGTCGTGGCAAACTTTCAAAGTCTATGCAAGAGAGGACTTGGATCCAGCCAAATAATGGCATGGCCTTATCAAAGCTGAGTTCCTGATATAATCCTGCACAATTTCATCCTGCTGTCTTGCCCTGCAGTGCCTAAAGCCAGCTCTGCTTGGGCTAACAGGATTGCTGTGAATACCCAAGAGGTGGGGAAAATGGGGCATGAAGTGGCAGGGGGAGGGCAGTAATGGGGGCAGATCGGATCCTGGGAGGGGGGTCAGGATTGGCAGTGGGCCCCCAGTCTCATACTTCAGATATTTGTTGGTTTGTTTATTGGGATTGCAGCAGGGACATACCGTATTTCCCCAAGTATAAGACTCACCTTTTTCCCAAAAAAACAGGGGCTAAAAATTGAGTGCGTCTTATTCAAGGGGTGTGCCAGGCAGAAATTTTTCAAATTTCTGGCCCCAAAATTAAGGTGCGTCTTATACTTTGGTGCACCTTATACTTGGGGAAATACGGTAGCTAATGAAAGTGTAGCCCAGTGCAGAAGGCAAAATGCTTCCCCAGAATTAACATCACAACAGGAAGTGACATTACAGTTGTATTTTCAGTTTCTCTGGGTTTTTGGCCATAACGTTTGATAAAGATATTACACTCTGGTTTGTTTCACTGCATTCTGCATTAAACTTCCTTTGCAATGATGTATAACATGATGTTATTATTCTTACAGACCATGGTTTTCACAATTTTGGCCACTAGTGTCAAGCTCAGCTTGCTGCCCCACTAAAGCTTGTTGCCCAGTGCAGTTGCACTTCGTTAGTTATGCCCCTGGATCGCAGCATAAAAAAAATGTTGGACCACTGCCCTAAAGGCTGTTTCTCTAATTGCTTGCCCGCCTGGATAAGCCTCCTAACAACCATAACACATCAGTGCAGTGATTCCTCAACGAGAGGGTCAAAACCCATCAGCCAGGGAAGCACTTCTCCTTTAAGGGGTAGGGTGGGGGGAAGGCAGCAACACGATCCCCAGGATCAGGCTGCTGCCAGGCATGGGAGGGGGCTTTTACACTTACCAGCCTCCCGCGCTGGAGTCCTGGGGGGTCCTGGGAGTCAAGCCTCCAAATACGTTAAAAAAGAAAAAAGGAACTTCCAGATTCTCAACAAAAACTGGAAGTGCCCATTTTAAAAATGTTTGGAGGCTTGGGGAGCCCTCCAGGATCTTCTCCCCCTTCCCCGATCGCACACACTTTTCCTGACCCATGACTGTTTTGCAGTTATAAACATGAGTCAGGCAACCTGATCACAGATCTCCAGCGTTATGTCTGTTTTGTCCAACAGTCAAGACAAGCAGTCAAGTGTTTTGTCCACTGTCTTGCCTTGCTGGGGAAAAAAAAAAAAAAAAGAAATGAACTCTTTAAAAAAAATCCACATTGCATTGCAGTTTTGTTTTGGAGTTTTGATTTTTTTTTTCCTGCAATGAACTTGTGCAACCCTCTCTCAAATGTTCCTCATTAGGTTTGCATTGAACTGCCAGCCTGCTTTTTTATTTCCTGTTTTGCCTTCCTCCGGCCTTTCCATTCCAGGGCTGTGCAGGAAAAATACATTATACATAAAAGCTTATTAATTGCTCATATGGATTGTTTGGATTGTGAAGGTTGTAGACACAGAGCCAATGTGAGGGGGGGGCAACGAAAGAGGCAGATTGGGTGGCAAGGAGCAATTAAGAAGGCCAATTCCATGCTTGGGGTAATTAAAAAAGGGGTTGAGAATAAAACAGCCAATATTATCATGCCATTGTACAAATCGATGGTAAGGCCGCACCTGGAATATTGTGTCCAGTTCTGGTCGCCGCATCTCAAAAAGGACAGAGTGGAGCTGGAAAAGGTGCAGAAGAGAGCAACAAAAATGATTACGGGGCTGGGCCCCTCCCTTATGAAGAAAGACTGCAGCGTTTGGGGCTCTTCAGCCTAGAAAAAAGGCGCCTGAGGGGGGACATGATTGAGACATACAAAATTATGCATGGAAGGGATAGAGTCAACAGAGGGATGTTCTTTTCCCTCTCTCAAAACACCAGAACCAGGGGACATGCGCTAAAACTGAGGGTTGGGAGAGTTAAAACAGATAAAAGGAAGTACTTTTTTACCCAGCGGGTAGTTAATCTGTGGAACTCTTTGCCACAGGAGGTGGTGATGGCATCTGGTCTTGATGCCTTTAAGAGGGGATTGGACAGATTTCTGGAAGAAAAGTCCATTGTGGGCTATAGGCAGTGATGGGTTGTAGCCTCCTTACATTAGTAGTAGGCTACTTCAGAGTACTGGGTGCAAGGGAGTGGCAACAGGATGCAAGCATCTTGTTGTTTCCTGCCTCCCTGGGGCACCTGGTGGGCCACTGTGAGATACAGGAAGCTGGACTAGATGGGCCTTTGGCCTGATCCAGCAGGGCTCTTATGTTCTTATGTTCTTATGAGCCAGGGAAGGAAACCAGATGATGAGAAAGAAAGCGAAGGGTCTGCTAACAAAAGTCCTCATGAATTGGCATCCTACAAATTACGCCTTTAAAAATATTCCCTGGAGCCAAGAGCCAACTTGTACATGGATGGACACTTCTCAATGTTTCTCTTTATGCTTACAGCATTGCTAGGGAGGGTCATCCAATTCTGCTTTGAAGGGGAAGTGAGCGTTTTCTACTACTATGAATCATGACACACATGGAGAAAAGTTGTTGCACTAATGGGGAAAAAAATATTGGCAGATAAGAACTAGAGAAGAAGAACGCTGCTCAATCAGACCTGTCTAGCTTAGTCCAATCAGGATGCTAGTCAGGAAGTTACACCTATTTTTGATGGTACATTTAAACCACAAGCCACAAAATTGGGTGTGTTGTCATTAACCAATTTTTTGCCTCTAAGCAGACCTGTGTGTGGAGTTTGTACTTGTCAGAGGCTAATTCAAGGCTACATGAAAACATCTTGCTTCAATTTTGGGGGTCACAAACTTCCAGCTGTTGAGGAACCTACAACATGCCCCCACTACTCCCCCCTTTACCATCTCTACCACAATGAAGGATCCTACAGGACTCAGAGGTTGACAGTGCGATGCTTTGGAGCTTTTGGTTGGCCCCAGTGACAGCACCACCTGTCTTGGAGCACTGATTTCCTTCTAAGGGATGGACATGGACACCTATGATTTAGTGCTATCCCTGAGATCAGGAGGTGACCACAGGCCAATCTCTGCCTGTCCCTAACCAACCTCTCTCAGCATGGTTGCAAGCAGTAAATGGGGCTGGAGGGTAGCAACGCGTTCATGGGCCCCTGCTCCGTGAAGGAACTACAAAACAGAAACTTGAAAAAGAAGGAAAAGAAGGAAAACGTGCTCAGAACAGCAGCCTTACCAAGATCTGCCTGCTAACCATCCCCGCATCTCCAAACCAGGAAAACGTCCCCTTGTCAGATTCCGACCTCTCTGTTTCAGGCACAGGAGCGCGCCAGGGAAAAAATGTGGCGGCGCTCCCGGAAAGCACAGACAGGCGAGAGAGGAAGGAGCCCCACAGCAGCAGATCTACGAGAGGCGCTCCGATACTCACGGTCTCCGTGGGGTCCACAACGTAGAAGCAGGTGGAGAGGGGAGAGGTCATTTCATTGGGGGGGGGGGTCCCTCGGAAGTTTCCTCCTGGTCAGTGCCCGGAGTCCGCCCGCCACCCTTCTCTTGGAAGTCGTCCGGAGCAGACTTCGGTTCGGTGTAAACGCTCTTAGTAAGGAGCGGGGGGGGGCTGACTTCGGAGAAACGCTTTTCCCAGCGGGGAAAAACAAAGTGGGGTTGATGGGAAGGGGAAGGAGCGCGGCTTCTCTCTCTCCCCCCCCCTTCCCGCAGCTGCCCTTGTATCGCGGGCAACTATCCCGCGCTGCTTCTGGGAACTGCGACCTGAAGGAAATGAAACTCCCGCGACTTCCAGGAGCGCTAAGGAAAGACCCGCCGGTTGCCGCTCCGGGCGGCTGGAGAAGGGCCTGCTGCTCTGAGGGTGCCGGCCAACTGCGCTTCCTCTCCCTTCAGGCGCGTTTCCCCGCCAACTCTTGAGCAACTTCGCAAGAAGAAGAGCCTTCCTGAGAACTCGGAGTGACGCTCCGTGATTAGCGCGGGGTTGGGAGGGCGCCCCCGGGCGAGCGCGTGCGCGTCACTCGGCTGGTTTACTTTCATGGCCGTAGGCACGGCGAACGTGCTGCTGACTGCCCAAGGAGGTCGGTTGGGGAGGCAGAGCAGGCTCAGATCGCCGAGCGAGGTGTCCTGGGAGAGGAGAAGCCCTGCAGGAAGAAGCCTCAGGAAGCGGGTGGCCAGGCCTATTCCCTTGTCCACTTGGAAGGGAAAGTGGCACTGCCCCACATACAGGGGGCACAAAATGGCACTGGCCCCATGGCTGCTGAGAGCTCTGGGGCACAGCCCTGCCCTGGACCTCCTAACTCAGGATGGCCCTTGGCCATCCCCCTGTAGCATCGGGGCAGGTGAGCCCTTTATATGGAGTCATCCGCTAATAGGTTTCTTGCACCGGGTCACGCACCTAGGCATTTTTAAACAGCAACAGCAGTAGGCAATATTACTCTGCCAAGGCCAGGGTGATGTCATTGCTTGGATTTTCAGGGCTCAACCTTCCCACCTGCACATTCTTTGGAGGGAATGTGACACTTCTGCACCATCCATAAGCATCATCAGACCCAAGTTTTGAAGACTGATGATGCTTGAGATCCTGTTGCTCACTTCCTTTTTTCCTCATGTGTCTCCCTATAAGTAGGGCCGTTTATTTTGGCTAAAGCACACAAAAATACAAAACGCCACATTTTGATGTTTAAGATATTTTGCAAAAATTAAAATAGATTACTTTTCCAATTAGAAATAAAGTTGTAGCAGCCTCTGCTGACACTGTATAACCTACCTAGTATATTTTAAAAGAGTGGTTCTCAAACATTTTAGCACCAGGACCCACTTTGCAGAATGACAAGCTGTCTGGGACCCATCAGGACAGATGTCATGGCCAGAGGTTCTGCCATTGTGATGCCAGAACCTGCTGCTTTCCTGACAATGCAGCAAAAAAAGGTTATTTCTCAGCCATTTTCCAATAGCAAAGTGAATCTGAAAGAATTCACTGTTTCCAACCTATTTCCAGCCTATTTCCAACCTTGACACAAGCAAAACAACCACACAGCCCTCCCCCTTTCCAGCATCCCATCTTCCCATATTTTTAAGATGGCTGTTCTAGGTGCGACCCACATGAAATTGGCTTGTGACTCACTGGTGGGTCCCAACCCACAGTTTGGGAACCACTGCATTAAAAGCATTTAAAATTACTAAAAATGAGAACTTGGAATGAGTTCTCATTTAAAAAAATAAAAAAACCCACTATTTTCTGCCTGTCAAGTCACGAAACCTGAGAAAAAAATAACACCATTTTCAAATAACCCTACCTATAAGTAATGTCACGGTATCCATTTCAGTAGGAAAGCGCCTTCCCTAAAACATTTTGAAAGCAGCACTATTGCAGAAGATGGGAAAGCCAGAGAGATGGGTTTTGTGTATTCCCTATCTTTGTTTTCTCCAAAGCAATAGGTGTAGCTGGCACATGGGCTGGGAGTGGCATGAGCCAGCCAATTAGGCATTAATCTGAGACAACCTGATCAGGTCAAAGGGCAAGAAAGGATGCTCATAAAGCAGCCAATAGGTTGAGATATAATTGAAGCTGGGTTTCTTATGTTCAAGCCCCTGAGTGCTTGTGTGTGTGTTCCAGCTTGGCTCCCCGAGAGACTGCACCTGAGCATGGTCAAGTTCTACCCATTTCCCTGGAATCATAGTGGTAGACTCCTCAAGCTGATGCTAGCGGAAATACACTTAGGGAGCAGTGAGCTCTAGATGCATTAGGGAGTTATTTTGCTTTGAGCAGTGCCTGTAAATGCTAATATAAGAGCCACACATGGGGACTGCCAACGCCTAAGCCATTTTCCAAGCCTCCTTGTTTTGCTTTTTCTTCCTTACGTTATCCACCCCCACTTTGTGTTGTTTTTTTTAAAAAAAACATACACCTTTGCAGCCAAAGTTATTGGAAGAGTAAAAGCAACTGGACAACCAGGGGTCAAGTAAAAAAATAAGGCCCTTGAAGGGTGACAGGCAGACAGTTTGGGTGGAAGCTTTGAGCAAAGGATGACCTGGAGATTAAAAAGCAGAAAATGAACAGAACGCTCGTATGGCTTCTCTGTACATTTTCCCTTCTCAGATCCAGATTCACAGTACTGGATCTGAGAAGTGTCCAGACTCACAGTGTCCAGATTCACAGTACTTCCTGCCCTACTCTTCTGGTTGGCACGCCTCAATGAAGCTTTAGACCAGGGCAAGTGGTGTGTGGGACCCCCAGTTCCCAGAAACCACAAGTGTTAATCAGGGTTGACCTGTGGGATTGGATATTGGGGTTACCAGTCACCCCTTTTTGGTCATCTAAGGGGGCTTCCCTGCAAGTCCTCCTTAGTCCCAAGTTAGAGGGATGGCAGAGCAAGGGTGAACTTTCTCCGTAGTGGTGCCACAATTATGGAATTTCCTACCAGGGAAATTAAGAACTACTCCATCCCTCATGATGTTTGGATGAAGGCTCAAAACGTTCCTGTTTCGTCTGGGGTTTGCATGATGGGTTGCTGTCTGCCAGCTGTGCCTCTGTAACAATGCTTTGGTCCAAATAGTTGCCCTGCCCCGTGGGTTTATTGTTTTTATATGTCACTTTATTGTTACATAAGAACATAAGAAGGGCCCCGCTGGATCAGGCCAAAGGCTCATCTAGTCCAGCTTCCTGTATCTCACAGTGGCCCACCAGGTGCCCCAGGGAGCAAACAAGATACAAGACGCTTGCATCCTGTTGCCACTCCCTTGCACCTGGTACTCTGAAGTAGCCTACTACTAATGTAAGGAGGTTGCACAATCCATCATGGCCTATAGCCCACGATGGACTTTTCTTCCAGAAATCCGTCCAAACCCTTCTTAAAGGCATCTAGACCAGATGCTATCACCACCTCCTGTGGCAAAGAGTTCCACAGACTAACCACCCACTGGGTAAAAAGGTACTTCCTTTTATCTGTTTTAACTCACCCAACCCTCAGTTTTAGCAGATGCCCCCTGGTTCTGGTGTTTTGAGAGAGGGAAAAGAACATCCCTCTATCGCCTTTATCCCTTCCGTGCATAATTCTGTATGTCTCAAAAATTTTGTTTTTACATATTGTACATTTTAGTGTGGAATCTCTAAGCCACCTTGGATATTTGCTTGGGGAAGGGAAAGGCGGGATATAAATTTTTGAATAAATAAGCCACTTGAATGTTTTGCTCTTGGGAATATTTATTTATTTATTTATTTATTATTAGATTTGTACCCCGCCTTATTGTGCCCGAAGGCACCCAAGGCGGCATTACAATATAGATATAAAAACAATATAACAATTCACAATTAAAAACAATTAAAACAGAATTAAACAATACAATCAAAAATTAAGAACACAATTAAAAACAAATTTAAAAACAATATAAAAAACAACAAGCCCCGTGGGTTATAATAACCAGCCAGCCTGTCAACAATTAAAATAAAAGCTTTTTGGAATAAAAAGGTCTTCAGCCCCCGCCGAAATATAAACAAAGAGGGAGCAGTTCTCAATTCTAAGGGGAGGGTGTTCCAGAGTTGGGGGGCCACCACCGAAAAGGCCCTCTTCCTGGCCGCCACCCCTCTCACTTCTCCTGGTGGCGGCACAGTCAGGAGGGCCCCCCCCAGATGATCTAAGAGTACGGGTTGGATTATATGGAAGAAGGCGGTCCCTCAAATACCCCGGACCCGAGCCGTAAAGGGCTTTAAAAGTCAAAACTAGCACTTTGAATTGGGCCCGGAACAGAACCGGCAGCCAGTGTAGTCGCCGAAGCAGCGGCTCGACAGAGTCAAACCGACGTGCTCCAGCAACCACCCGAGCCGCCGCGTTCTGTACTAGTTGTAATTTCCGGACCGTCTTCAAAGGCAGCCCCACGTAGAGCGCATTGCAATAATCTAATCTAGATGTCACTAGGGCATGGGTCACAGTGGCCAGGTCCGCACAGCTCAGGTACGGCCGCAGCTGGCGGATCAGCCGAAGCTGAGCAAAGGCTCCCCTGGCCACAGCCGCCACCTGGGAGTCCAGGTGTAGCTGTGAATCCAGGAGAACCCCCAAGCTGCGAACCTGCTCCTTCAGAGGAAGTGCGACCCCATTCAGAGCAGGACGATAGTCCAATACCCGAGCCGTGGATTTCCGAACCAAAAGCACCTCTGTCTTATCCGGATTTAATTTCAGCTTGTTCGCCCGCATCCAGCCCCCAACTGCCTCCAGACAGCGATCCAGGACCTCAACCGCCTCCTCAGAATCAGGGGGAAAGGAGAGATAAAGTTGGGTGTCATCAGCATATTGATGGCACCCCACTCCAAACCCCCGGATGACCTCTCCCAGCGGTTTCATGTAGATGTTAAAGAGCATGGGGGATAAGATGGAACCTTGCGGCACCCCAAACCTGAGAGGTCGGGGTGCCGAACAAGCCTCCCCCAGCACCACCTTCTGGGATCTGTCAGCCAGGAAGGAGCGGAACCACTTCAAAACAGTGCCTCCAAGCCCCAACCCAGCCAGCCGACCCAGAAGGACACCATGGTCGATGGTGTTGAAAGCCGCCGAGAGGTCCAGTAGGACTAACAGGGTCGCACTTCCCCCGTCCATCCCCCGGCGCAGGTCATCCACCAAGGCGACCAAGGCAGTCTCCGTCCCGAACCCCGGCCTGAAGACAGATTGGAATGGGTCCAGATAATCCGTTTCCTCCAGAACCCTCTGAAGCTGGGACGCCACCATCCGCTCAATCACCTTACCCAGAAATGGGATATTGGAGACTGGCCGAAAGTTGTTTAAATTTGTGGGATCCAGGGAGGGCTTCTTCAGGAGGGGGCGAACCATCGCCTGCTTCAAAGCAGGCGGGAGCACCCCCTCCCTCAGAGATGAATTCACCACCCTCCCTGTCCACTCGGCCAGCCCTCCCCGGGCAGCTCTAATTAGCCATGCCGGGCAAGGGTCGAGCGGGCAAGCAGCAGGTCTCACACTCCAGAGAATCCTGTCCACATCCTCAGGCTCTACAAGCTGAAAAGAATCCCAAATGGTAGGATAGACAGGTTCCCCAGGGACATCACTAGATATGCCCACAGCGGCGTCCAAGTCATGCCGGATCTGATCGACCTTATCTGCAAAGTGTTTTGCGAACTCGTCACAGCGAGCCTCCGTGTGCTCCTCCCTACCAGTAAGAGGGGCAAGATGTAAAAACCTGCGGACCACACGGAAGAGCTCAGCCGGACGGTTCTCTGCAGATGCAATGGTGGCAGAGAGGTGTGCCCTCTTAGCCGCCACCACTGCTCTGGAATAAGCTTTTAATTGGGCCCTAGCCCGTGTCCGGTCAGATTCGGCACGAGTCTTTCGCCACCGACGCTCTAGTCGTCTGCTCTGCCGCTTCATCGTTCGCAGCTCCTCAGAAAACCAAGGAGCCGCTCCGATTCTGCGACTGGGCAAAGGACGCTCAGGAGCGATCTCATCCAGGGCCCTGGCCATCTCCGTATTCCAGAGGTCGACCAGGGCACCGGGTGGGTCTCCAACTCTGGCAACAGGAAAATCCCCCAGAGCCCTCAGGAATCCGTCTGGATCCATCAGCCTCCGAGGGCGGATCATAAAATGTGATCCCCCGCCATTGCAGAGGTGAGAAGCCGCAATGAGCCTAAATCCCACCAGACAGTGATCTGTCCATGACAAAGGAGTGATCTTAATCTCCTCCACCTCCAGATCACCATCAACCTGCCCCGCAGTAAACACCAGGTCCAGCGTGTGTCCCGCCTCATGCGTTGGGGCAGATATTCTTTGAGACAGACCCATGGTTGCCATGGAGGCCATGAAATCCTGAGCTGCAGGTGTTCCCGGGGCCTCGGCATGGACATTAAAGTCCCCCAACACCAGAAGGCGGGGGGACTCCAACACCACGCTCGAGACCAGCTCCGTCAGCTCAGGCAGGGAGACTGCTGGGCAGCAAGGCGGGCGGTACACCAGCAGAATCCCTGTTCTGTCTCGCCCCTCCAACACAACGCGAAGGCACTCAAACCCGGTGGACTGCTGAACAGGGTATCTGGTGAGACAGATGGAATCCCGATAGACCATCGCAACCCCACCTCCCCGCCCCTGTAGTCGTGGCTGCTGAAGTACCCGGAAACCCGGCGGACAAATCTGGGAAAGATTAACCCCTCCCAGCTCATCCAGCCAGGTCTCCGTGATACATACCAGGTCGGCTTTCTCCTCCAAGATTAAATCATGGATAAGAGAGGTCTTATTATTCACCGACCTGGCATTCAGAAGCAGCAGCTTCAGACTCAGGGGACTGTTGCCAGAAGAACCAGGGGTCAGAGGGATGAGGGAAGGGCCAGAAAGAGGGACAGTCTGTCTACGACTGACCCTCCTTCTCCTGTACTGTCCGGCCCTGCCCCCACCGCCATATCTTCCGTAACCCGTAACTCTGCTGATGGTGGCCTCCCTGCCCTCCCCTGAGCTCCCTCGAGGTGTCAAGCACATAATTCCGGCGGGAGCGACCTGCAAGCCAACCACCAGCGCAGATACAACGACTAAAAAACACAGACACGCACACACACACACTCCCCACCAACAAACCAGTGCAGCAGCCCTCACCCCCCTCACACTGAGGCTTGGGCTGCTGCAGGCCTCTGCCTCTCTCTCACAGAGGCAGAGGTCCTCGTTCCTTCCCTCCCTGCCCCCCTCTCACGGAGGCAGGGATAGCCTTCCACTCTCCTGGCCAGACTCTCACTCCGGCCAGGAAGTCACAATCATACTATCACTCACTCAGTTAAAATGGCTGGTGGTGGCTTGTTGACAGGCGACTAGGCTCCAAAAGTAAAAACGTGGTTGGAACCTGATGGTCCACGGGAGATGAACACTGAGGGAGGCAGGCACAGCAGCAGATGTTCTTGGCTCCAGTCTCAGCTCCCCAGGCGAAGAGCCACGGGCAAAGAGCCCTTTGGCTCGCGCCAGAGGCTCGCGCCTCCAGCAAGCCAAAGGCTTAAGATGGTACTTGCCTGGAGGGAAA
>JAJKFI010000101.1:4647534-4679038 GCA_029204185.1 Lerista edwardsae | reverse complement strand
CCCCCCCCCCGCGGGGCGGGGAAGACGGCGAAACGGACCGGAACGCAACGGGCGGGCTGCCACTCACCCGTTCCTCCCGCCCAGTGTTCCGGGAGAATGACAACGCTGGCAACAATCCCTTGAGGAAAGTTGAGGTGGTGATTCTATATATACACAACTCTTTTTGGTAAAGCAGCCTTGGTGTTCAAGCACTGGTTTAGACTTTCAATACTGTTGAAGTATATACAGCCACACAGATAAAAGCATGGGCCACTGGACCACTCATTACCTTCTACAATAGATACATGCATGTAAAGAAACAGTCAAAGATGTACTTTCTTGATAATGAAACATCTTTTTCTAGTACAGATTTAGCAGCTGGTTCAAGAGCCATATATTTGCTATGGCCAAGTCAGTTTGGACACAGCTCAGACATTCCTGCTGTGCTTCATGGGAAGGGAGGAAGACTCTTATGCAGACAGATTTCAGCCTCCCATAGCTGGCAATGATAGACACCACGTCTAGTCAGAGTCTCTGACTGAGGGTGCAACCAAGAAGTGACGTAGCACCGCTAGCATCAGCGCAGCATCACTAGTGCTGATGCAGGGGGGTGACTAGCACCCCCACATCGGGGCTAGAGCTCTTGGCTAGCAGAAGGCTGGTTCTGGGAGGGTGGGAGGAACTGGGTGGGGGTGGGCGGGCCAGCCCAGCAAGGTGGTTGGGGTTGGGATGCAGCCAGTAGGCCCCAACCAAGGCTCCATCCCAAGGCTGTGTGGCCCAGCTCTGCTCCTGCTATTTAGCAGGCGCAGATCCGAAGAACCACAGGTGTGAACGTGCCCTTGCCCTGGGAAGGCTCCCCAAGGTGCCTAAGGTGTGCTGGCTATGGCACAGGCCCACCAGCCTCGCCATTCCAGCGCAACTTAGGAATGCGCTCTCAAGACACATAGTACAGCATCCTAGCCTAGACGGCGAAACGGAGCAGTACGCTCGGTCGAGGGAGCCTCTGTGTATGCTGCTTTTGGATTCTGGTGAATGCTCTGGATGCAGTAGCTGCCCCAATATCTCCTGGTGCACCCCTAGCTGGGCAGAAGAAGGTGCATGCAGGCACCTGGCTATGGGCCTTGGTTGGTTCCCAATTCACAGAAATCTGAAGAAGAATGCCTCCTGCATCTGTTGGGAAGGCTGTAAATATTACAAACAAGGAGGTGTGGTCTGGTGGTTAAGCCGGTGCCTGCCTGAAGAAAGCTAAGCAGGTACAGCTGCAGTCCCAAATTGGCTGGGAGACTTTGGCTGGAGATGGGAAACGCGCCAACAGGTTTCATGAAGGCATACTGTGAGTGTGGAATGCAGAGGAGTCAACTAAAATTGGATAACATCTTGAGCCCCAACCACAACTACTGCGAAAGCTTGGAAGTGCAGAACACAGCCAGGATAATGGCTGCACTTGGCTGGAAAATATTTGGTGAACTGAGGGTTATGCGAGTGCCTCTCACAGTACTGTAAGAACTTCATTAAAAAGTTGGTGGTTTAGACTAGCCTATGTACATGGGCTAGACATGGGTACACGTCTATGTACATGGCTGTGCAAAAACAGAGGAAGGCGGTATATCAATACTCAAAACAAAAGCAACCTACTAATAATTCTTTACGGCGCTTTCTGAAGGTCATCTCAAGAGGAACAGAGTCAATTTGCTTCTAACACAAATGTGCCTTCTATCATATCTTACTACTTGAATCTTTGTTCAGCATTTTGACTTTGCCGTAGTATGCAAGAGCCTTGCATGTTTCCCAAGTGTAAACATCAAGACAATTGTAGGGCCCATCTAAATATTGGGCTAGTTCAAATAAACTGTGGTCTGCTGGACCAAAATGCAGTCCTGCCCTTTACCTTCCCAGCTGTGACATGGAGCTGTGAAGTTTAAAACCTGGTAAAGCAACAAACCTAGGACTTCAGAACCCAGAGCTGTCACCAAGCTGTGGTTTATTATTTTGGGTTCAGACACCATACAGTGTGCAAGTAGGAGAGAAGGGACGCAGAAGGTTCCTGCTGTATTCCTAACCCAAGAAACGAACTGACAGAAAAAAACAAATCCTTACCACTCTGGGGTTCATCAGAGGGATCATCAGCATAGTTCTCTCCAACGCAGTTTTTAGCTATCAACCGCAACTTGGGTCTGGGTTTCTTTCCAATTGTGAACGAACAGCTGTCCTCTTCTTTCAATGGCACTTTGCAGTAGGTTTTTGTGTAAGGCCTTTCAAAAAATGACAGCAGGAGATGGCGGAAAAAGATACTTGACTTTTCCAGCAATTAGAAGTAGGTTACTCTAGAAACAGAAGACCAAGGGCTTGATCCTAAGGCCCATATCACTGGCAGTACATGTGTACCTCTGGCTAAAAGTGCCGCAAACACACCAGAAGGCACACTGCGACATCGTGGGAGGAGGGAGTGCTGGGCTGGGCCTAGTCAGAGCTTAGCCTCAGCACCAAGAAAAAGGGCCACTGGCACTCCATCAGCACTGGCAGCCAGTAACTGTCTTGGTGGTCTGGGGGTAGGAGGGGGGACTGGGAGGGGAGGATCAGGCCTGCATGGGGGATGGGTGGGACGCACCGGTGGCTTTCACTACCGGATCCTATGCCCTGCCTGAGGCCAGGCAGCCCAACATGGGGCTGTTCAAGTCTCCTCCAGCAAAATAGCTGGTGGAGATGTAAGGAGTCACACTGTGGGGGCAGGAGCTTTACTTGGGGAAAGGGGGGAATGTCCCCTTCCCCTGAGGAGGCCCCGGTGACTGCTGCAGATCCCACTGGATGCAGATCCCACTGGATGCAGTGGTAGCCATCTTGCTACCGCTGCTCCTAGAGGAGCCAAACAGCTCAGGATTGGGCTGCCCATCTATTCTACATATATACCAATGGTTCCCAAAATGTGGGTTTGTGGCTCACCAGTGGGTCATGTCTCAATTTTTGCTAAGCTCCAAAACAGTCAAATCTGCCTTGTCAATGCGCATCAACTGTTAAAACAACCTACTACTTGGGGGAGAACTTGAAGTTGTCTTGCGACCAGCGGCGTCATGCTACCGGTACGCTGGGCGGGAGGAACGGGTGAGCGGCAGCCCACCCGTTGCGTACTACTCCGTTTCGCCGTCTTCCCCGCCCCGCGGTAGCATGACGCCGCTGCTCACAACCCAATGGTGGGTCCCAACCCACAGTTTGGGAACCACTGGTATGTGTAATGTTGATGATAGTTGAAAAGCGGAATGTTTTGTTGTATTTATTTCACTGTAATATGAAAAATTTAAAATTGATGTCTATATTTCCATTTTTAAAAAAATCTGTATTCCAACACAGGTTCCAGGCTTGCAAACACTTGTTTGCGTTTGGCAGCATTACATTCAGTCCATCAAGAGTTTCCATGCAACTCTGTGTAGAAGCATCAGGTACAAGGATCTCCCTCAGGTGGCGCTTTACTCCCTGCACTGATGCAGCCGCAAAGCAGCACCGAGGTAAGGGAACAAACTTCCCCTTACATTGATGAGGCCTCCATGACTGTCCCCCCCCCCCATGAAGGATGCAGTGTATGCACTTTTGGCATTTCTGCTCTAGCACTAGAAAATTGGATAGGATTTGGCCTTTATAACTGTTTCCTTGGGCTTATTTCCTCAGTCGGAACATTCAGTATCAAAGGTGATTGCCTTGCCTTCTCTCTCCCACAGGCTCTTTGGGGACATAAATGTTATAGATCCGATCCGTCTGATCCCAGTCTCCATGCTCCACAATCTGATCTGCTCAATCCTGACAGTGAATTATTGGCTTGATCCAATTTCCCGATAACCAATTTGTCTCCTACAATCAATTCCTTCAGTACCTAACTGTATCTAAGGGTGCAATCCCAGCAGGGACATTGTGCCGACGCTATGTCATAGCGTCAGTAAACGTCAGTAGCGCTCTGGGTCAGTAGGTGCTCTGGGTTAGAGCTCTGGGGCTGAAGCTCGCAGTAGCGTCGGCCAGAGAGCGCTTGCGCCGAGCCACCCTTGTGGCAGCCAAGTCCAGCTGGAGCAAGAGCAGTTCTAGGAGGAGGGAGGGAGGAACTGGACAGGAGTGGGCAGGCTGGCCCAGGGAGGGGGAGGGGGCTGGGATGTGGCTGATAGGCCACATCCAAGGCTCCGTCCGGAGGCTGCACAGCCCTGATTCAGACCGCACAGCTTCCTTGGATCTGCAACTGCTATTTAGCAGGTGCAGATCCAAGGAACCTATACGGGAGGCTGGAGCCCCCCCAGGGCAAGGTCGCAAACGTGCCCTTGCTCTGGGGAAGCTCCCCAGCGCACCTAAGGTGCACTGGATATGGCACAGGCCTGCCAGCCTCACCGTTCCAGCGCAATTTAGGATTGCGCTCTAAATGTATTTCCAATACCAAAGTCGAGCACAAGAACTGTTACCTCCTAAGGAATTTGCATCATGATCTGGGAGAACTTATTACATTAAAACAGTTTCGAAAATACTTACACATCAGACAGTATGAGCTCCGTATTACATAAGCCATCTGGTAAATTGTAAAGGGTAGGATGCTTCTCAGTGTTAATTTTCCAAGTACATCTTGTCTTGTTCTCAGTTTCGCAGGAAAAATT
The DNA here is from genome assembly GCA_029204185.1 of Lerista edwardsae. Classification (NCBI taxonomy): domain Eukaryota; kingdom Metazoa; phylum Chordata; class Lepidosauria; order Squamata; family Scincidae; genus Lerista; species Lerista edwardsae. The sequence continues at coordinate 4,674,437 of JAJKFI010000101.1, read as the reverse complement.
TTCTGGCTTATAAGGTGGTTCTGCAGAAGCAAAGGTGAGTTACAGTCTCTCTCTTACAGTATATCCTCACTATTTCCTTTAATGCAAGTGAACTTGAGGCTAGGGATTGCCATTCATTTTTCGGCCCAATTCAAGGTGCTGCTTTTAGCTTTAAAGCCATGTGCAGCCTGGGTCCACAGTATTTGAAGGGCTGCCAATCCCATATAACCCTGCCCATTCTCTTCAGTCATTGGAAAGGACCCTGTTGAGAGTTCTACCACTGGTGGGAGTCAAGAGTGTCATGGCAAGGAACAGGGCCTTCTTAGTTATGGCACCATTTTTATGGAATTCATTACTGGAAAACGTAAGATCTATCCCTTCAGTGGAGAGTTTCTGCCCTAAAAACATTTCTATTTACACTGGCTGTTGGAATTGGGGTTGGGTGGGATATCCCTGGCTGCATCCATTTGTTCTCTGGGAAGAGGAGTAGGGGGGCCATTCGAGACCTCTGGGGAATGCCCCTCCTACTCCAAGAGGCAGGGCCGGAACAAAGTTTGAGGCGTCTCCCTGTAGGGGGCATCCCAACCCAGTCCGGCTCTGCCTCTTTAAGGGACAGGACTGGTATTTGGCTGGCTCCGTAGAGCTCAGCATTCTGAGGCGTTTTTTCAAACCTTTTTTCCTTTTTCCTTTTTCACCTTTTCTTTCCTCGTGTGTCTTCTGCCTTCCCTGCCTCTCCCTCCTTTCCTTGTGTGGTGTGAGGGAGGAGGCAGAAGGGTCAATCGCGCGGTGCGGCCCTCCTGGTTGCCCGTTGCGCCGGCAGAGCAGATCCAGCCTCACGCGCGCTGCGCGGGGGCTAAACAGGGCGCGGGGAGGCCGGTCGCTGGGGCTCCGCACGGCTTAGGCCCGGAGCCTCGCCCGCCACCCCACAGCGCCGGGACGCGTCTGCGCCCCCAGGGAGGCCGCGGAGCGTCCGGAGCTCAAAGCGCCGCGGCGGCGCTTGAGTGAGAGGGCGGCACGCGCGTACTGAGGGAGCGAGCGCGCGCCGCCTGGGTCCCGCGCGGCTTAGGCCCGGGACCTCTCCTCACTTGTTGTGCGCGATCGCGCCCCCCCTAGGTGGGCAGCGATGCGCTTCTTCGTCTGGCGGCGCAGAGAGACAGCGGCAAGGCCTCCGTGCTGTGGAGGAAGCGCCCGGCTGCCCGCCATTTTCTGAGGCCCGTTTCCCGCCTTTTTCCTTCTGAGCAGCAAAGGTAATGGCAGAGGGCCAAGAGGGGGAGGGGACGTCCTCCACTCATCAGGAGGAGGGGGGATCCTCCCTGGGGCCTATGACAGCAGCAGCTACTCCTTTTTCCCAGTCCCAGTTCAATGAAATGTTTCGGGTGGCTATGGAGGCGGCTGGGTTCTCTGAGGGGCCCACTCAGGGGGTGGCCACGGGTGCCCTTCCTCCCAACAAGAAGGATCCTGCCCCCAAGCAGGGCAAGGCCAAGCGCAAGCGCTCCCCTAGTCCCCTCAGCCTCTCTGATTCTGCCTTGACCCCTTCTTCCCTGTCGGGGGAGGAGCGTAAGCCTCCTGGTAAAAGATCCAGGAAGCTGCATCACTGCCGTCCCAAGTCTGCCAAGAAGGCCCACAGACGCAGGAGAGAGAAAGAGCATCCTTCTTCCGACTCTGAGTTTTCCTTGTCGGCCTCTGAGAGTGATGAAGCAGCTCAGCTATCGGAGGATTCAGATCAGGATTCAAGGGAGCAGAAGGTCGACCGTCTCTTTCCGGCTGATGTCCTCTCTCGTATGCTTTCTAAGGCAGCTAAGGCTTTAAATCTACAGCTGCCTCAAGATCAAAAGAGCTCAAAGACTTCTACTACGGCTTTGTTCCCTAGAGGACCCTCCAAGCCTCTTGCTTCCCCGTTCCCCGAGGAGTTCAAGGAGGCCCTGGAAGCGGAATGGAAGACCCCGGGTTCTGCTAAGCACCTCTCCCGGGTAGTCAACAAACTCTACACACTCCCAGAACAGGCGATGTCACTGTTGCAAGTGCCTTCAGTGGATCCTCCAGTGGCTGCCCTCTCTTCTTCGGCAGTCATTCCATCGGAAGGAGAGGGTGGGCCCAAGGATCCATGTGATAAACGGATCGAGGCGGCTATGAAGAGAGACTTCTTGTTCGCATCGGGCGCCTTCCGGGCTTCGGCGGCCAATTCGGTGATGGCGCGAGCTGCCTTCCTCTGGGCTGACCAACTGGCAAAGACTCCCAAGCTGCCCAGTCACATTAAGAGCTCATTGCGCAAGATATCGTTAGCTACTGCGTTTTCAGCGGATGCTTCTTTCGATTCCCTCCAGCTCAACGCAAGAGCGATGGCCTCCAATGTCATAGCTCGCAGAAACGTGTGGCTTAGACACTGGGAGGTTGATGCTTCCTCGCAGGCGCGCCTAGTTTCAGTTCCATTTCAGGGCTCCAAGTTGTTCGGTGAAGCCTTGGACCAGGTGCTGATAGAAGACAAGGACAAGCGCAGAGTTCTGCCTTCCTCCAAGAAAGAGGCCCCGCGTAATCGGATTCAGTCCTTTCGTTCTTTCAGGCCTGACAACAGAACCAGGGACCGGGACAGGGCCAAGCCCCGATGGCCCAAGCCACGCTATCAGCCCAAGAACCGTAGAACAGCGTTTGGATCCGGCTCCTCCAAACCACAGAAGGAAGCCAGAAACGCGTGACGCCAGGCAAGACGCATCATCGCCAAATATAGGAGGCCGTTTGTCCTTTTTTGCTCCTCGCTGGCACGAGATATCATCAGACGCATGGGTCTTGGAGATCATCGATCAAGGCTATGCTCTGGACCTGGCACGCAAGCCACGCAACCGCTTCTGGAAAGTGCCAGTTTCCAGGGATCCGCACAAACATCTGCTCAAGATCCAGGCCATTCAGCATCTCCTCAACATCAGGGCGATAGAGCCTGTTCCCAAACGCCAGAGAGGGACCGGGGTCTATTCAGTCCTTTTCCTAGTTCCAAAGAAAAATGGGACCTGGAGAGCCATCTTGGACTTGAAGTGGCTCAATCGCCTGATGAAGAGGAGGAAGTTCCGGATGGAGTCATGGAGGTCGATTGCAGCTGCCCTGGAACAAGGGGATTTCATGGCCTCACTGGATTTGTCGGAGGCCTACCTTCATGTACCGATCCGCCCCCGCCATCGGCGCTACCTGCGCTTCGCATACGGGACTCAGCATTTCCAGTATCGGGCCTTCCCTTTCGGCCTCTCCTCTGCCCCGAGGGTTTTCACCAAGTTGTTAGTGGCCCCGGTCGCCTTTCTGAGGCAACACGGGGTACAGGTCTTTCCGTATTTGGACGACATCTTGGTGAAGGCCCCGTCAGCGCAGCAAGCCGTCAGGGATGTCCAGAGGACCGTGACCCTTCTACAGGACCTTGGGTTCATCATCAACGTCGAGAAGAGCTCCTTGACCCCATCCCAGGAGATACAGCATTTGGGCCTACAGATCAACACACGATCCTTCAGAGCGGCTATTTCCCCAGAACGCAGAACAGCACTCTCCAACACACTGCAGTCCCTGCTCAGATCTCCACACCAGGACCTGATGGAGTTAGCATCCCTCTTAGGGATGCTGGTATCATGCCAGGACCTGGTAGATTGGGCTCGCTTCCATATGCGGCCCCTTCAACGACTTCTCCTGCCCTTCCAGCATCTCATAGAGAAACGACGGCACCGACAGTTCTCCATCTCCCAGGATCTGAAGCGGGAGCTCTCCTGGTGGCTACAGGAGGAGCGTCTATCCAGAGGGGTGAGCCTGGCTCTTCCGCAGAGGCTGGTCCTGACCACTGATGCCAGCCTCTTCGGTTGGGGAGCCCACATGCAGGGCGCCTTGGCCCAGGGCACTTGGTCTCCAGTCGAGGTTTCCTCCAGCATCAACTTCCTGGAGCTCCGAGCCATTCGTCTGGCGCTGGCGCAATTTCAACACCTAGTACAGGACGCCCATGTCCTGGTACGCACCGACAATACTTCGGCGAAGGCGTACATCAACCGGCAGGGGGGAACGAGATCGAGTTCTCTACATCGAGAAGCAGTTTCCCTTCTGAAATGGGCAGAGAGCAACCTGGCATCATTGAGAGCAGAACACCTGGCAGGGATCCAGAACGTTTCCGCGGACTGGCTGAGCAGAAAGACCTTGCTCGAATCCGAGTGGCAGCTCCACCCGGAAGTGTTCCAGTTGGTGGTCAAGAAGTTTGGGGTCCCTGTGGTCGACCTGTTTGCCTCCCAGGGGAACAACCACCTTCCCAGGTTCTTTGCAAGGTTTCCGGAGCCCGGGGCGGCAGGGGTGGACGCGCTAGTGGAGCCCTGGCCGCAGGGGCTGCTTTATACTTTCCCCCCCATAGCTCTTCTTCCCCAACTTCTGCACAGGCTTCGCTCCCTGGGGTCAGACATGGTACTGATTGCTCCACGGTGGCCTCGGCGACCGTGGTTTCCAGACTTCATAAGGTTGTCGGTCAGGGAGCCGTGGCCACTCCCGGAGAGGGCGGACCTCCCCAGGCAGGGACCGTTGTTACACCCACGCCCGCAGTTCTACCACCTCACTGCCTGGAGGTTGAGAGGGAAGCCCTGAGCAAGCTGGGTTACTCCAGGGGGGGGTGTTAGATACCCTGTTAGCATCAAGAAGGGGATCTACTAAGAGAGCATATAATCTGACATGGAGGAAGTTTGCATTCTGGTGTAGGGGCAAGGGGTACCCCGAATTAAGACCCAAGATTCGACACATTTTGGAGTTCCTTCAAGGGGGACTGGACAAGGGCTTGGCCACTAACACCTTGAAACGCCAGGTGGCCGCCTTAAATAGCATTTTGGGGGCTGGGAAGGGTAGGGGGATCTCCTCCCATCCTCACATCAAGAGGTTTCTCAGGGGTGTTGCCCTTTTGAACCCTCCCACAGTTCACTGCTTCCCGTCTTGGGATTTAAATATGGTGCTTAACGCCTTGACGGGAAAGGCATTCGAGCCATTGGCGACAGTTTCCCTTCGGACGCTGACTCTCAAGGTCCTCTTTTTGGTGGCGGTCACATCGGCCCGTAGAGTCTCTGAAATTGGGGCTTTGTCCATCAATACCAACCTTTGTATTTTTCACAAAGATAGGGTGGTCCTGAGACCCGATCCTGGGTTCATGCCCAAAGTGAATTCCATCTTTCACAGGGCACAAGAGATAGTTTTACCGTCTTTTTGCCCAAACCCCTCTCATAGACAGGAAAAAATCTGGCATACGCTTGATGTGAGACGAGCTCTTCGTTTTTACATAGAGCGTACCAAGGGCTTTAGAAGGTCAGAGGCCCTCTTTGTTAACTTCAGAGGAGCCTCTTTGGGCAAACGGGCATCGGTATCGGCACTGTCTCGATGGATCAGAGAGGCCATCGGGGAGGCCTACACTTCGCTGGGGAAGTCTGCACCCGAGGGCATCACAGCTCATTCCGTTAGAGGCGCGGCGGCGTCCGCAGCTTTTGACGGGATGCAGTCCCTGGTGGAGATTTGCAGAGCAGCCACCTGGTCCTCGGTTCACACCTTTACGAGGCACTACAAGGTGGACGTTGCGGCATCCGCAGAGGCCAAGTTTGGCAGGCGGGTGCTGCAACAGGTGGTGGGAGTCTAGGCTTTGTCTTCGCCTGGTCCCATCCTCTGTTACACTGCTCTGGTAAATCCCAGAGGTCTCGAATGGCCCCCCTACTCCTCTTCCCAGAGAAAAAAGGGAATTTCTTACCTGAGAATTCCTGTTCTGGGATGAGGAGAGGGGGGCCATTCGACCCACCTCGCACCAGGCTCAGGCCAAAGTTGTGTTTTTGGGAACAGGGTTGGGGCGGATGTTTGTGTTCCCCTTCCCATCCCATTTGTTGCCTGCTTGTCATGTTTTTCTCCCCCCGTTGGGGGTCTTTAAGTGCTTTCTAGTTGCCTTTTCAGTCGGGGGCGTTATCTCGATTCCTGCTCGTTATTCCGGACTGGGTTGGGATGCCCCCTACAGGGAGACGCCTCAAACTTTGTTCCGGCCCTGCCTCTTGGAGTAGGAGGGGCATTCCCCAGAGGTCTCGAATGGCCCCCCTCTCCTCATCCCAGAACAGGAATTCTCAGGTAAGAAATTCCCTTTTTTCTCTTTTATTGCATATCTGCATACCATTCTTTTTACTGTCTCAGTACTTCTGGTATGTTGTGTGCTGCTGTTTAGGGTGCAGTCCTAACCTGGAGTTAGGCCAGCACAGTTAGGTCAGCAAGGTTTGGGCGACAGAAGAGCCACTGAAAAGCACGTTGGGACCACTCTCCGAGTCAGGGAGGTTGGCGCACGTCTGTGCTGGCCTCTCTGACTCAGAGAGGGGTCCAAACATACTTTACGATGTCCCTTGTGCCAGCCAAACTTTGCTAGCCTCACTGTGCTAGCCTAACTCCAGGTTAGGATTGCGCTCTTAATTGCCTAGGGGTTCATATAGAAATGTTGCTGCTTTTAATACAGTTATCTTTTATTTCTTGCTCTGACTCTGTATGTTCTGTATTTTAAATTTGTATGTGTTTGAATTATTTTTTGAATTTGTATGCTTTTAAACTTACTGTATTTTAGATCAATTTTATTAAGTGTCTAAAGCTGCCTTGAACTTTTGAAAAAGCAGAGTATAAATGTTTTAAATAAATAAATAAATAAATAAATAAATAAATAAATAAATAGGAAAGCCTATTGTCAGACAGCCTACATAACCTAGGTTTTCACAAAGCAAGTTCTTAACATAACCCTCCCCAACACCTCAAAGCATTTTCTGCTTACCAATCGCATAGAATTGTGTTCCTCTTGGACCATCTGAGAAACGACAAAAAACATTTGGAGAATCAGGAGAAGAATCTTTCAGATGAAATAACACTTTCCGTTGCTTTGTGTTTGTGTTCTGTTGCTTCTTGTTGCTAAAGTGAAAACTATCTACTGTGCCTGTTTTCTTTGCAATGCAGCAAAAGGTGACATTGGAACCTACTTTCACAATCTGATTCTCTGGGAAGATGTAATTCTCATCGTCATCCACAGTTTTCAGGCCTGCAAGAGAAGAGTGCAGTTAATTTTGCTGAATATTTTTAACATGGAATTCTGGACTCTTTGGAACTTGCAAGACTGAACATATGCCAGACCATTAGCTATCTTGTATCCAGTGCTGTCATCTAAATGATTTAATAACAGGTACTCACTTTTGATTGGCACGTGTCGGGACCCGCCCACCGGAAGTGACATCATAAGCCAGAAGTGATGTCGTGGCAGGAAGTGACATGAAAAAAGCCCTTTTTGAGGCCTCAGATGATTTTAAACTGACCCAACAGTTGCAACAGTATTCCACAGCACCCCCAGAACATGTTAAGGAGGCCTGGCATCATGTTAAAACCCCAGAGCAACTCATTTTTCAGTGGCAAGGAAAGGAAAGGCTCCGCTCGCTGCCTGCCTGCCTGGCTCTGAGAACATGCAGGCAACTCAAACATGCAGGAAATTCAAACGTTGCAGAGGGCGGAGTAGACGAGTGGGCGGGCGAATGGGCGGGGCCAGCTGTAATCCTAGAAACCGGTACTCGCGTACCCCCACATACCCCCTGCATGACATCACTGCTTGTATCGTGTGAAACTATTGGTTGCTTCGTACTGCAGAGGGTATGTTGGATCTCAGACAGACATTTTTCTCTACCCTCCATGGAGATTTCAAGGATTGAAACAGACAGAGGATTGTATCCTACATAGCAAAGGACAACATAGATCTCAAAAGCAAACCTCTCTACTGCAGTGACCCAAAAGTCTCTGCTCAGGCCAGGAGAACATCAAGAACAGCATGACACACAGCATAAGACCAGGTGGTTTGTGGAACATCCCTGTACAGCCATGGGCTCCCTTGGTGGCCTTGGCCAAATTGTAATTTGTCACCTGTATAATACAGGTCCAACTGTTTTATACACTGATTTTTGATCCATTGAACATAAGAAAAGCCTTGCTGGATCAGGCCAGGGGCCCATCTAGTCCAGCTTCCTGTATCTCACAGTGGCCCATCAGAATCCACAGATTAGACTCAATGCTGATGGTCACTGCAGATAAGAAGGGCCCCGCCCATCCCTGGAGAAAGGGAAAAACCATGTCCCTTTACAATCCCCATTCTAAAAACTGCTTTTCGAGGGAGTCAGTCAGGAAGTCAAACTATTAGAACTGCTATTTGCAGCTCACTCTGAGAAAAGTGAGCCCCTTCCCTTTGCCCTGGCAAAGTGATTAATCACATTTGTATTCTATTCTTCAACCAGCAGGGGGTCACTTTTCCTGGAGCGAGCTGCAAAATAGCAGCTCTAATTGACTGCCCAACTGACTTATGTTTTAACTGCTTTTATTTAACATGTTATTTGGTATTAGCGGGCAGTCCCAGAACCAAACTCCAGCAGATACCACCTGTAAATGGAATACGGTTCCTTCAGATGAACAAGTGGAACTTGTGGCAGGAAAAAGGTAGAATTGGTATCGACCGGAAAATCTCTAGCCGATTTGCAGTTAGATTGAGAAAGGATTGACAGCCTAATCCTATCCAGGTCAGCCACTAGTGGAACACATATTCCGCTGGTGGTGACTGCCTTATGGCAGTCATAAAGCACATTCCGGCAGTGCATAAACTCACATACTGCAGGAGCGCTGATAGAGAAACCCGAGTGGCCTCTCATGCATCGATGGATTGTCACAGGCCTGTCAATGAAGGTAGGCTGACAGGGGAGGCAGGAGGAGGGCAGGACAGAGCAAGGAGGTGGGGAGAATGGGAAGGTGATAGGGTAGATCAGGTCCGGGAAGAAGGCAGGTTTGGCGACAGTCATGGCCACCAAATTCTTACCCCTTCTTGGACCTGATCCAGCAGAAGAGGTCCATGTGGACTTGTGCCAGCAATTTTACTGGTGCAGGTCTGAGTGGACCATCTGTGCCGTGCTTACTCCAGGGAAAGGTACCATTTGCTCCCTTACCAGAGAAGACCTCCAGGACTGCCTTCCCCGCTGGGTAAAACGGTAGCCTCTTTGGCATGGACGCATCAGCAGGGAAAGGGGGAAGTTAAATTTACTAATAGCAAATAAAATTGCAAGTTTAAGCAGATGCATGTCATGTTTGTTCATTGCTTGCTAGCAGACTTTGTGTTCTTAGACCTGTAAATATTACTGGTAAACAGGAACATTACCTGACTCATTTGTAAAGTTCTGCTTGACAGTGTTAGAATATTATCCCAATATGTGGTTAAGGAGATGCAGTAAGTAATATTTTACATTACATTATTTTGCACCAAGCTCCACCTAGGTGGACTTTGGGGGCCAGTGAGAAACATGAAGCATGAAGTCAGCCCACCTGGTGTATGTGACGTATTAAAATTGAGGTGTTAACACATTTCCCACTAACATGCATTGTGCTTTATCATACTTCAAGCTGGCAATGTGGCTTACCTGCCACTGCTTCCCAAGGACTCCAGTCGCTCCACGTTTCAGAATGTGGAAAGCTTGTATTCCTCACCAGGCTCCTGATCCTTACGACATGAGGCTCACATTGCAAGGGGACCAGGGGATCCCAGCTCCACTTCAGAGGCTGTTTCAGTTCACTGAGAGACACAGTATAGTTTGTCTAAAAACATAAAATAAAATGCAGGCAACTGAAGAGGAACACAGAACAAGGAGGCAATCTTTGAATTTCACTGTTCACTTGCAATCCATTTATAGAAACAAATTGTAGAGATCGCCCCAGCTTTGGCAATGAAGTGACTTGCAAGGATCTTGTGTTTCTTGTTCCTCGGCACTGTCAGCCCAACTCACATGTTGCACCAAAACCAACAGCAGCTTCTTTAAAAGGCTCTCTCTTCACATGTACCAACAACAGTGCCCAACGCTGGAAAGCCCCATCTCAATCAGGCCAGCCAAACTTTTTTATAGTGGAAAACAAATATTTATTTTTCCAACATGCAAGATTAATGTCCAGTAATGGCATCTAAATGATTTAGCAACAGGTACTCACTTTTGATTGGCACTTGTGTCAGGGCCCGCCCACCGGAAGTGAGGTCATAGCCGGAACCCAGGAACCGCCCCCAGGAACCACCGCGCCTCCTCGGTAGGCCGCGTGGCATCCCGGGCCTTCCCCGGGGCCACCGCGTGGGCTACCGATTCCCCCCCCAGGAACCGCCGCGCCTCTTCGGGAGGGAGGGACTGCTGCTGCCGTCCGCCTCCCTTGCTCCGCTGCCTGCCTGCCTGGCTCTGAGAATATGAAGACAACTCAAATGTGCAGGCAATTCAAACGTTGCAGGGGGCGGAGCAGAGCGCCGACAGAGTCGACGAGTGGGCGGGCGAATGGGCGAGGCCAGCCCTAATCCTAGGAACGGGTACTCGCGTACCCCCGCGTACCCGCTACACGACATGTCTGTTAATATCATGCCTATACATGATGGACAGTATTCATCAGTGAATAGGGATGATTTTTCTTTTTGTTGAAAACTGCTTTTTGGCAGTTAAACACCACCTTTTGCCGATTAAAATTTCTGAATAAAAACCCAAAACATCACATTTTGGTGCTTAAAGTATTTTCCAGAAATTAAAAGAGACTACTTTTCCAATTAGAAATAATACTGTGGCTGCATCTGCTGACACTACATCGCCTGTATCATCTACCTAGCACACTTTTAAATCATTTGAAATAAAAATGAGAACTTGGGTTGAGAATGTAGAATAAAAATAGGTAACACCACAGTTTGCTATTTTAACCAAGGAATTTTGGAAAAAATATCACCAAAAAACACACCCCTATCAATGAATCTCTTGGTGGTTACCGACATTCACAATATTTGCCTGGATTTGCCAGCATTCACAAATTTGGAACCTTCTGCAAAACGTGCCCTAGGTAAAACTCCAGAACTTGGCCCCAGCTGCCGCACCAACGAATACCAGCTCAGCTTAACAACTCAGGGCCCAATCCTATCGGGCATAGCGCCGATAGGATCGAGTGTACCGCCTGCATCTGTGTTGCAAAAGGTGCCATAAGGCACCTCTAGCACTGGCAGTAAGCAATTGCCACCAATGCTGGGTGACAGCCCAGCTAATGCCTACCCCACACTGCCAGGAGGCAGGCAACACGAGCTGGCGAGTGCACCGCTCACTGATGTCGCATTCTTTTTGGGTGGGGGAGGGAAGGAGTTCCTGGGCAGGGGGAGTGGCGGTAGGACTGGCAGCGACTTTCACTGCTGGTCCTAACCTCCTGACCGGACTCACGCCCTTACCGCAGAGAAAGGGAACGAACATCCCCGTCTCCCACGGAGCCTCCCCCGCAGTTGCCTGGCTACTGCTGCTTGCCCAGGCAGTCGAGGAAAAACGAACAGACCAACCCGCACATTCCACTTCTGTTTTATCACAATGAAATACAGAAGAATAGCTCATCGTATAGTCTTATCAAATTCATGGTCAAGCTTAAGTGCAGTTTAAGTGAATCCCATAATCCTTTAGTATCCACAAAAAATCCAATTGCATTTCAAAATCATCTGCCAAAACTAGTCATGTGTTTGATAGCCAAGCACTACATTTATTGCTGGCCTCTGGACCTCTGGGGGTACTTTCAGAACACTAGCCATTATCATAACTACAGCTATTGAAATCCTTAACTTTATTCGGAACACCTACATATTCTTTTCTATCCTAACTGTTCTTTAGTAGTTGAAAGTTCCCCTTTGCTTTTATGGAAGCTTCTTTTCTGTTCTTCACTACTTTGCTGGTATTGAAATCACCTGGAGGATTCCCACTGTCAGTGGTTCCAAAACCAATTTTTTCCCCAATGTACCACCATTTCATTGGAAGTACTCAACCTTCCAGATGCATAGCCATGCTCTATACCTCTGACAGAATGAAGTGGTGGAAAGGACTACGTGACTAGGTGAGTAATTGAAGCCCACCATGTGAGTATGTGGACAAAATGGTATGCCTATGTTGGTGGGGGAAAGTGGGTTGGGTACACCCTCACTTTAAGTAACAGAGTGGGTGGGGTTGGCAGATGAGATGGTCCATTTCAGCCCATTGTCCCTAGCCATTGTACAAATCAATGGTAAGGCCGCATCTAGAATATTGTGTCCAGTTCTGGTCGCTGCATCTCAAAAAGGACAGAGTGGAGCTGGAAAAGGTGCAGAAGAGAGCGACAAAAATGATTACGGGGCTGGGGCACCTCCCTTATGAAGAAAGACTGCAGCGTTTGGGGCTCTTCAGTCTAGAAAAAAGGCGCCTGAGGGGGGACATGATTGAGACATACAAAATTATGCACGGAAGGGATAGAGTTGATAGAGGGATGTTCTTTTCCCTCTCTCAAAACACCAGAACCAGGGGGCATCCACTAAAACTGAGGGTTGGGAGAGTTAAAACAGAAAAAAAGGAAGTACTTTTTTACCCACCGGGTAGTTAATCTGTGGAACTCCTTGCCACAGGAGGTGGTGATGGCATCTGGTCTTGATGTCTTTAAGAGGGGATTGGACCGATTTCTGGAGGAAAGGTCCATTGTGGGCTATAGGCAATGATGGATTGTGCAACCTCCTTACAAAGGTGGTGGGCTACTGGTACCGGGTGCAAGGGAGTGGCAACAGGATGCAAGCATCTTGTTGTCTCATGCCTCCCTGGGGCACCTGGTGGGGCCGCTGTGAGATACAGGAAGCTGGACTAGATGGGCCTTTGGCCTGATCCAGCAGGGCTCTTCTTATGTTCTTATGTTCTTATGACTGTACTGAGAGCACAATTCTAACCTGGAGTTAGGCTGGCACAGTTAGACCAGCAAAGTTTGGCCAGCACCAGGACCACCGTAAAGGGCATTTGGACCATTCTTGGAGTCAGGGAGGATGGTGCACATCTGTGTATTGGCCTCTCTGACTTCAGGACACTTTATGGTGTCCCTTGTGCTGGCCAATCTTTGCTGGCCTAATTGTGCTGGCCTAACTCCAGGTTAGGATTGCGCCCTAAGAATCCTAGTTTATACAAGAATGAGGCCTTTCCTGGATGGCTGTCAAATGTTTCGTAGTTCGTGCAGGATTAGAAATGCATGCTAATAACAAGCATATGAGGAAACACACCTATGCTGGGAATATCTGGGAAGGTATTCAAGGGCTCATTTTTTCAAAACACACTTACATTGTTGACAATATGGTTGTCTTCAGTTTGATTGACCTGGATGTTAAAAACTATTACAGTCTTTGAAGGGTATGTTTTGGAATCATTATGAACATCCCATTCCACCTGCAGATGGTTAAAATACTCAATCATGGAAACCTTACGGATTTTAGGCTGAAAGACAAGGTAACCTTTGGGAGAAAGAAAAGGCAGTGGAAAAACAATTGAGCATAAACAAGCATCCAGAAGTCAATTCAAACAGCTGAGATGACGGCAGCTCATTGAAGTTTTGTAGAGAGTTTGCAACTCCTTAAATATGCTCGTAAACACACATCCTTAGCACTTACTAACTTTGGCACCATCAGTTCTGTTATCATTATATCAGCATGCTAAAATGGGGACGGAGTGTTTGCACCGGTGGCATAACTGCAAGGTGTACGCCCCCTCCCCTTACCCCTCCAAATGCGACTGGCACTGTGCATTCCTACACATGGCTACTCGAAATTAAATCCTATTGTGTTCATTGGGGCTTACTCCCAGAAAGTATTATAGGATTTTAGCCTATATGTTTAGAACACAAATGTAAGCACTACTAAAATTCTCTTTTAAAAGGAAGGAAATTGATAGTATGTGCACTGATTATGTCACACATGTACTATTATTCCTATATCAAAGAATGCACCTGAATCTCTACCTTGACTCTGGGACGGGCCAAAGCCCACTGCTAGGTAGAAAACCAGCACCTGAAGTTTCACAGAGTCCATGAGTTATCTGTAAAAGAAACAAAATGGAATATTTTAAAGCTGAATCCTTTCCTTAGATAGCTCCTTGGCAAGACTCATTCTTATTTTAAAATTTAAAAAAATCTCATTTTAAAATAAAAGCAGATTAGATCTACTCAGGGTGCAATCCTAACCTGGAGATAGGCCGGCATAGTTAGGCCAGCAAAGTTTGGCCACCACAAAGGCCACCGTAAAGTGCGTTTGGACCACTTTCGGAGTCGGGGAGGGTGGCGCATGTCCGTGTGCTGGCCTCTGACTCCAAGAGTAGTCCAAACATACTTTTTGGTGTTGGCCAAATCTTGCTGGCCTAACTGTGCCAACCTACCTCCAGGTTAGGATACCACCTTCAGAAACAGAAAATGGGAATAAATAAAAGATTACCACCAACCCAGGATGGTCTCAAGAAAGAATAAGAGGACAATGCAACAGGAATAAGCAAGCCCCACCTAGTGAATAGGAATTGTGAAAGAGGAAATGTCTTGTGCAGTTCTCACTTGTTTCAGTGACTGTGCAGGAAAACCTCCATTGTTAGCTCAGAAAAGCTCTCTCCAAGAGGCTGACAACCCTATCAGAGTGACAAGTTTTGATTTAAAGCTGGTACAAACAGGTACATTTAAAGGTACCAAAAAAAAATGTTCATCTTCTTGCCCAGCTGGGGAGGAAAGGATGCTGTATTTTAAACTGCCATGTCAAATTAGAACACAAAACATTCTAAAATAAAGCAGTGGTTCTCAAACTTTTGGGAGGCCCTAGAAGCTGCTGTGTGGTTTATATATTCCAAGGGTGTGGCTATAAGGGTGTAGTGACTGGGCAGCAGTGCTCCCTCCACTCCACATAGCAGCTTCTTTAAGCCTTAATGCACATAGCCTAATCTACCGTCAGTTTTGCAAACCACCAATACAAAAATTTGGTCATGATCCACTGGTGGGCCCCAGACCTGCTGTTTGAGATCTGCCGTTATAAAGGAACATTGACACATTTGGTTAATGCTGGAGAAACCGCACGAAATGGCCATGCCACCTTTTATGCATTATGTCTCTACAGCTATTTTTATAATTGCGCAATAAAAGCATAAGGAGGGCCCTGCCGCAACGGACCATCTAGCAAAGCATCCCATTTCTCAGAGTGGTGTGAAGCCCTGACCACGTTGATGCAGACCACAAGGCAGGAGAGCAGCGAGTCTCCCTGTTCTGGCCACTCAGCTCCTGCAGTGAGAGGAGGGATGGTGCCAAGAAAGATGGAGAGTAATGAGATCAGGGAAAGGGAGAGCGAGGGGGAGGACCAAGACAGAATGGAAACAGGGAAAAGGAGCTGGTCAACGCTGGACAGGAAGCAAAGAGAGAAGGGGCAGGACAGACCAGACCAAGATGAGGAGAGTGAAGGAGCAGGACAATAGGAAAGAGTGAAACTAGAGGCTAGGAGGAGATGAAAGCAAGGAGTCCTGGGAGGGAAGGGATGCAGAGGCTGACACAGAAGGGTGAGGAAGGCAGAAGCCGGGGAAGGAGAAGCAGACACAGGCAGGGCCCAGACCAGGGGTGACTAGAAGGCTTGGTTGAGAAATCTGAGCCTGCTCTGATTCCCAAACCGAGTTCCTTATGCACAGTTGACATTTTTTTCCTGGGACAATACTCCACCTCACCTGTCCAGTCAGTGACAACAGTCACTGGTGTCACTAGGGGGTGCGGGCTACATCAGGTGACACACTGCTGGCCAAAATTATAAAAATTTTGTTTTCCAGGAATAATACCACCTTGCTATATACCTTTCGATGTGGAATTCAATACATCAGAGTGCAATATCTTTATCCTGCCAAACGTTACGGCCAAAGCACTAGAAACCAAAAATGCAACTTCTTATATAAAAATTGTGATTTGTTAAAATTGAGGTTTTTAGGAAGAATACCATCAGCCAGCAAGAAGACAAAAGGGTGGCCAGAAAGAAGGACTAAATCCAGAAAGATCCATCTGTATGTGTGTAGTTCTTGGAAGATAGAACATTTTTGTAAAAATGGTACAAACCTTTGGGTTTCTGAATAAAGTCTGCCTATGTAAACCACCTTGAATTATAGTCATTAGTGACCTAAGAAAGGTAGTATATAAATCCAGGTATTGGTGTTGGCCCAGACCAGGAGTGACTATGAGTGACTATTTATGGACTACCGTTGGTCCTTAGATTGGGGCTACACGGCCTACAACATGGCTGCAAGCCTCAGCAGCCCCAAGGGAGTGAGCCTCACAACCCCCTCTGGGGCCTGGGAACAGATGGCATAAGGCCCCAAGGCCAGGCCCCTATCTAGGACAGCCGCAGAATTACCTCTGAAGGGCTCCAGAGAGGATGCTCTGAGAGGCTAGCCCTAGCAAATATCCAAGGAGATATTCAGGAGCCTCAGAGGCCTTGAGCAGCACCATGGCACTGTCTCAGGGACAGTGTGGCTGAGGCCTGTGGCATGGACCTAGCCCTAGAGGGAAAAGGAGAGCTTGAGAGGTGCCCTAAACTAGCCAAAAGATACCTCCAGGAACAGCCCAAGCAAAGCATAGAGATGGTAGCCTCTTCCCCCACCCCTAAATTGCTCTCCAGCAACTGGAAGCCATTCTGCATCGGAGCCTGGAGTCAGAACAGCCATCATGATTATTAGGCACAGCTATTTCCTCCCTCAGCTAGTCTTTTAAAACCACCTAAGCTCTTATCCATCGCCATCTCTAGTGGCTCTGACTTCCATGTATTATTATGTATTATTTAAGTGTTGTGTGAAAGAGACTTTTCTTTTGTCTATCCACAAAGGCTGCTAATCTGAAGCTAAAGACAAGCACAGAGAGAAGGGGGCTTCATCACCCTTTCCCCTCAGGCCGGCTGCCAGCTGGAAGTCCTTCCCCACAGCTATTCCTACCAAGGAAGAAGTACAACACACACACACACACACACACACACACACACACACACCCCAGGGGAGGCAAAGCAGCTTCAGTCACAACATGGCCAATATAATATAGCACCAAGGAGGTGCTATATATTTCCCCTATATAGCACCACAGCAACGTAACTCTTGGTAAACGCTGTTTCCATTTATCTCATGTCAACATGTGAAATGATTGACGTGTTTCAAAATGCTCCATAAGCCATCCAGATTTTATAGCCCGTGTGAAATAAAGAAGGTTTCTGGTCAGGAGCAAATATCCAGTCAGACCCTGAGCCAATGTCTTGCAAACTGGGACCCACAGCTGTGAGGTGGGTCAGCTTATTGACATGTATTCAAAGCCAGCTGAACCAAGCTCTGACCAACTTCCCAGCACCCGGGTGATGTGGGACAAGTCAAGTGTCTATTTTTGGATTTAATGGACTGTATGAGCTTCTGAAGCTGAGAGCTTTAAGCAAGAACACCACCCATGTAGTGTAGTGTAGCACTGTAACCAGCAAACAGTAAATGTTCTGGCAACAGTAAAAGCAGCCAGCAGCAACGGTGGGAAAACATTTCTTGGCTAAAGCCCAACTGCTGAGAGCCTCCTTAATGTGGCTCTGTACCCCATTGTGGTTATTTTGGCCTATAGGTAATACTTGTGATTGCTATGCTCATGATGGTCAGATGGAGGTGTAACCAGATACACCTAATGCAGGACTTGGGAAGGGGTAAGACCAGGATGTGATGGGAACAGGTATGAACCCCATTGAGGGGAGGGCAATGCTGAGAACACCCTCTCCTTCCCTTGAACGTGTACAGGACTAACTCCATTTTGGATTTCATCCTGGGAGTTCTGAGCTGCTATCCTGCAAAGAGGTCACACAGGTGATCCTTGGGAGATAGCACAAGACAATGCAGACCATTAAGGATTGGTGCCAGGGACATCCGAACGTCTCCCTTCCCTCAGGGTCTCTTGATGCAAATCTGGATATCTGACAAAAGGGCGTGGCAAGGACAAGTTCAGCCTAAATCTCTTCTAATCTGCCCAGGAGCTAAACTAACCTGGAAAGTCTTTTTGGGCTAAACCAAAGGTCTCCCCACCAAAGTTTTAAAAACAGCAACAGAAAAGGGCTGGAGCATTAGAGTAATTTTGTAAAAGAAACAAAATGTTGTGTTTAGGAAAGGCATGGAGCAGTTTTAAACGGAACAAGGTTTTGACTGGATAGATGTCTGTTAAGGAAAACAGTGCTTTCTCAGCAGACGGAGGAAAAGAGGGGGGAGTGCTGAAATGTTGCAGAGAAGGTCTAAAAACTGTACCTGCCTTTGTCTTCTGTATCTATTGTCAATCTTATCACCACTACTCTACGATTCAAATGAAGACTCCCATCCTGCTAGACTAGATGATTGGATTAGAAGGAAGGCAGGGAAGGGAAGATTCTAACTTTTAAGGTTTGCATCTTCCTATGTAAGTACTTACCACCTGGATAACTGTTGTATCAAGCAAACAAATGTGTCAAGCACTTGTGGCTAAATTTGTCTGGTTTAAATGTCTCCTTTCTGCTTCTGTGTAAATACCTCCTTCCTGTTTAAATGTGCCAACCCGATTGTAATCGTGTCTTAATATTGGGCCATTGTTGCTGCTAAATGTATTAGACCACACTTTGTAATCACTTCTCCTTCCTCTTCCCTGACCCTTGGTTGGGGTCACACTGGAGGGGAGGGGGAGCAGAAGCAAAGAAGGACCACCAATCAGATGTCTCACATCACCAAAATTGCCAATAGCAAGTTGCCAATGTTTTTATTTGTTGTTGGCAATTCCATATTTGCATGTTCAGCTGTATAACTGATCAAGCCCAGATGTACAAATTACACAAGTTCTGTGGTCTCCTTGGAGGCGTATTGCATTTGTGTCCGTTTTACTGATGTCCTACACATTAGTAAAATGTATTTCTCTTTCTGCAACTTCAAAGTCCAGCTGGCATTCTTTTCGTCAACGTTAAATTTGGTAAGCTATATAATAACAGGGGTGCCGTGGGGAGATCGGTGGGCTTGGAGGTTTTGCGGACCAGCAGGAATGGGGAACGCACGCCAGGAAAAATGAACAGCTCAATCTTTGGGAGCCCAGTCTCACTGCTTAAAGAGACAGGGGCTTGGAGAAATCGCCTCCCTTGGCTTGATTTCCTCCCATATCACAGGTAAGGGCAGTGCAGCTCTGAGGTGAGAGAACAAACATTCCCCTACCTTGAGGAGGCCTCCATGAATGCCCCCGAACTGCAGAGCTGGAATGTTGGCACAGCTACGACAGTGCTAGGCAGTTGGTTAGTATTTGGGGCTGAGTCCAAGTGCCCTTTTCCTGTTGCTTCAAATACCCCGTTATTCTGAGAAAAAGCCTAAACAGAGAACAGAGAATTTCCCGTCATGGCTATAACCTCCAGATCACACCCAGATCCGTTCTTACGGTATTGGGCAACCCTATGGAGGTCAAAAAACAAGGCCATTTGCTGCCACAACAAGCCATAACTCAAACCAAGGACATCCCCCCACCAAAAGGACATCTACTTTCCCAGAATTTGCACTGCCCCTACTTTGAACAAAAGTGGAGACCAAACCCTTTTGTTTAGGTGAGGAAATGGCCTACTTTCTATCAGTTATCTTCTGGAAGGGCAGCTGGTTCAACTTCAAGAACTGTGACTGAGGGCACAATCCTAACCAAATTTCCAGCACTGGGGTTAGCAGGTTACCCCTGCTAACTGGGCAAGAGGCACTTCTTCAAGTGGTGTTCCTCTTATATTGAGCAGGGGGAGAGTAATTGTCCCTCTTCACCCCAGCACAGTGTCTTTTCTAGTGGCTGTTGCTGGTGGTGTTCTGCATGTTTTTAGATTGTGAGCCCTTTGGGACAGGGAACCATTTAACTTTATTATTACTATTATTTGCCGTTAAACCGCTTTGTGAACTTTGTGTTGAAAAGCGGTATATAAATACGATTGATTGGTTGGTTGGTTGGGGTAAGGGCAGTAGTGTCAGCTTACCGGTACACTGGGTGGGTCTTCTGGGTGATCGGCAGCGCGCCCGCTGCGTTCCGTTGCATAATGGCGGGCGGGCGGGCTTTCGCCATTACGCAACGGAACGCAGCAAGCGCGCTGCCGATCACCCAGAAGACCCGCCCAGCGTACCGGTAAGCTGACACAACTGGGTAAGGGCAATGCAGCTTCAAGGAATGCAGCTTCAATGCAGCTTCCTCTAAACCCTGAGGAGGCCTCTGTGACTACTACTCCATTGGCAAATGTGGCCCATTGGCACAGCTACGTCAGTGCTGGAAAGTCATTGCACTCTCAGAAAAAAACGCAACCTGAGATAATCAAAGGCTGGAATGAACCCCAGGAAGACTGCAAGTTAGTCTATTGGGGGAGGCGGAAACCCTATATGAGGTCTGACCAGAAACCTTCCATTTGCAATTCCGGCTCCTAACCTTCAGTGAGAAAGTTCATTCTGTTTGGTATGATGTCTCCTCTCCTTCCCCTCACCACAGAAACCACTGTCATAGGACTCCCAAGGGCTCGGATCTCCCTCTCCCCCCCCCCATCACAGCAGCAGAAATAGTCTCCTATTTCAGGTGCTTTCACTGGAAAAAACTAAGCATCTCATCCTATGTTAGATCTAACACAGGTCTAATACAAGCTTTGTAGATCTAAGCTTGTTTTCTTGCTCTCTCTCCTATGGCCCAGACTACCAATTCTCACCACTTCAGCCAGAGTTGCAAACATTTTGATTAGTCTTGCCTCTGGACAATGCACAACAGCCTGCCATGTCAGGGGTTATACGGATGAAGTTTCCCCATCACTTGTTGTATCCCCACACCAGGAAAGTTTCACCTGTTAAATTGCAGAGGAAACAACAAAGGAATGGAAAGAAAAGGAACCAGCACTTGGTCCAGAAAATGAAAGACTACACGGTATTGTATAAGGATAGCTTAAGCCTCAAGGACCAAAACAGACATGATACAGGACATTTCCTTTCAGCTACACTCCAGTTTTATTCTCTCAGGTGTTCTAATAGCAGCAGGTGGGGCATTTTCAGCGGCGGCATTCAGCCGGTACGCTGGGCGGGACTTACCTTTGAGCGGCAGTCCGCCCGTTGCATCACGCCGCGTTCCGCCACTTGCCCGCCCGCCGGGGCGGGCAGGAAAGCAGCGAAACACGCTGTGACGCAACGGGCGGACTGCCGCTCAAAGGTAAGTCCCGCCCAGCATACCGGCTGAATGCCACCGCTGGGCATTTTGTTCAGGAAAATGCTGTAATGGGAAGGGTAACACACTCCATTTTGCCACACCTGTGCTGTAATCAACATCAGACCCTCCACCTTCCTTCCCCATAACTGCTCTGAAGTTACAAAAAAAAAAAAAGTCAGGTGATCCCATTTCAGATCTCCTGCATTATGTCTGTTTTGTCCCCGAGTCAGGAACACCATCTTACCCAAAACAAGAAACAATCTCCTTTAAAAAAAAAAAAATCCTCACAACAACTTACCACATCCCAGTTTTGTTTTGCATGATGATCTTGTGTAACTCTCTCCCAAATGCTCCTCCTAATAAGGAGCTGACACTTGGCAGTCTTGTTGGGATACTGAAGGAAGTCCCTGGAATTTACGGGCCTGAATAGGAAAAGGCCTAACACTAGGCCGACTGGGGGGTGGGGGGGTTAAAGTGCTGAGTCATTCAGGCCTAGCAGACCAGCAGTAAAGTGCTGAGTCATTGTGACTCAGTTTCAAGCTGGGGATGAGATCATCTGATCTCTGATTGGATGCTGGGGACTATTTAATCAAGACCAGAAACACCAGTACAGTTGCAGCTGCGGCTGATTAGAAGCTGAGCTTCAGCTGCCTCGTGGGAGGAGGAGTGTACTGAAGGTCAGCTGCGTCTCTGGTGTGAGCAGGGAAGCATCAGCCAGCAGAAGACAGACGGGTGGCTAAAGAAAGAAGGCTAAATCCAGAAAGGAAGATCTGAATGTGTGTAGTTCTTGAAAGACAGAACATTTCTGTAAATTGTAAAAACCTTCGGGTTTATGAAAAGTCTGCCTATGTAAACCGCCTTGAGTTGTAATCACTAGAGAAATCTAGTGATCTTAAGAAAGGCGGTATATAAATACATGTATTATTATTATTATTATTATTATTATTATTATTATTATTATTAGTTGCTGGAGATGTAAGTGTTGCTGTTGGAGAAGCTTTGCTGTACCTGTTTGCTGTTCTTTGCTGCAAGAAGCCTTCTTCTGAGAATATAGAAGTTCTTGCTACCCTAATCTCTGTTGTCTGAGTGATTCCTTGCCGGAGCTCTGCAACCTTGAAGCCTTTCCTGCTTCTACACTATCATCAAGTCTACTCTCCATTTCCTGTTTTGCTTTGTTCCTCCACCCCTCCCCGTCCTGATACTGTGCAGGAAAAATGTGTTGCACATAATAGGTCATATTAATTGCTCTTAAGGATTATTTGGATTGTGAAGGTTGTAGACGCAGTGCCAACCAGAAGGGGCCAATGAAAGAGCAGATGGGGTGGTAAAAGGCGCCAGGGAGGGAAACCAGATGATGAGAAAGAAAACAAAAGGGCTTGCTAACAAATTGAATTGGCATCCTACAAAATATGCCTTTGAAAACATTCCCTGGAGGCAAAAGCCAACTTGTACATAGAAGGTCTCCAATTGTGCCTCTTTTCCCTTTATGTTTCCCTGTATTGTTTCCATTTATGCTTTACATAGGATTGCAGGGGCAGGTCGTCCGATTCTGATGTGAACAGCAATGTTGAGGAAAGGGAATTGAACTTTTTCTGCTAATATGAATCAAGGCACACACACAGAGAAGTTGTTGTTAGCCTCACTAAGGGGGTGGGGGGAGAGGAGGGTGGAATATAGGCCGATGAAAGAATACACGCCCGGCTCGATCAGACCTGTCTAGCCTAGCCCAGTCAGGATGCTAGTCAGGCAAGATATGCCTGTTTTTCACAGCAGCCAATCACAAGCCTCCTGGGCACCCACAAACAGGGCACGATTGCAACAGCCTGCTCACCCCATTTCTCCCCAGGAATTGGCTTCTGGGCATCCTACCTCTGACCCGGACAACAGCATGCTTGCAGACATCACAACTAGTACCCACCGATGCATGGCAAACACACAAGACAGATAGTTGTCTCTTTCCTACCACACACACACAGGATGATTATATGCAGCTTCTGGGTTTTAAACTATACGATGCAGGGCCGGCCTTAAGCCAATGTGACCAATGTCATCACATTGGGCCCCATGCTTTAGGGGCCCCCCCCGCACCAGTGCAGTAATTGCCTGCTGCTGCAGCTGGGTTCTCTGTGGGCTGTAAGTCAGTGGGGTGAACAGAGCAGCTTTACCTTGCTCCCCCCACCTGCCCCTGCTTATGAATGTCTCAAAATGGGTCTCCTAGAAGCAGCTGGTGGTGATGTCATCATGTCACTGTAAAAGACAGGCTCAAACCAAATACAGGCCTAATGCCATCTTAAAAGGCCTGACTCCATCTTTAAGGTATTAAGCCCAACTGGGGTAAGCAGTGAGTTAAAACAGGCCACACTGAGAAATCAAAATGACAGAGAAAAAACAACACTGAAATTTTAACTCTTATCAGTTGGCCTAGGGAACTGTTTGGGAGGTTCCTGGGGCAATAGATTCAAGGACATCGTGGTGCCAGCTGCCTCTGCCTAAATTCCTTTGCAGCTGTAACTCATAACCTGTGAGTGTCTCACTGTTACCAGGCAGAGGCAATATTTTGCCTCTATATAGCCCTAATTGGAAAGCAAGAGGCAAAGGGCTATAAAAATCACCTCTCAAGCTATGTTGGGTGTTCAGCACTTTCTGGCTATTCCAGAGATGGCTTGGTTGTTACTGAGAAGGAGAAAGAAGCTCGCTTGATTCCAACAATGCAACATGGGTACCATCTGTTTGGCAACTTAGCGTGTTAAGCAATGTTAGTCTCAGTAAGAGTAGAAGCTTAGGTTTCTTATTTTTAATTGTTATGTGTTGTATCTCATTTATGTTTGCCTTTGGGCTGTGTAACCTCCTGAGTTGTGTTTTTAATAAAGTTTTGTCAAGCTTATTTGCTTGAGAGTGAGTATATTACGTTTGGGGGAAGTTATTCAGGGTACTGGCTAAATCCAGGCCGCCCTCTGGCCCGTTGCCCTTGCAATAGGAACTGCTGGAGGTTCTTTTTGTCTAAGGTTTTTTTTTTTCCAAGCGGCTGCCTCTGGGTTAAGTGAGGCTGGGGTATTGGAATTACCTTGAATGCTGGTTAACTCAGCCTAGTTGCTCCACTGGGCTTGAGTCAGCGGTTATTTGGAGCTAGTGGCACGTTTAGCAGACTTCCTATTAGCGTAAGATTTGGCTGTACTCACAGCTAGCCACGGACAGATCAGAAGTTTGAGTACATAAGAACATAAGAAGAGCCCTGCTGGATCAGGCCAAAGGCCCATCTAGTCCAGCTTCCTGTATCTCACAGCGGCCCACCAGGTGCCTCAGGGAGACATGAGACAACAAGATGCTTGCATCCTGTTGCCACTCCCTTGCACCCAGTACTCTGAAGTAGCCTACTACTAATGTAAGGAGGCTACAACACTAATGTAAGGAGGCTACAACTTAGCAAAGGTTTTTCTGTTAAGTGCACGGACTTCCTAGAACCTTGCACCTCTGGCAAGCCATGCAAAAGAACTTCATAACTTCCCCGTGGCTGGTTCTTTACAGTCACCACCACCTATTTTCAGGTGCTGCACTTTGTGTGTGGCATCACAAGCACCCTTCTTGGTGAACTGGGGGCCCTGCAGGAATGGCCCACATTGGGCCCCACTGCTCCTAGAGCCAGCCCTGATATGATGACTATACGCATCATGACTAGTACCAACCAATGCATGGCAAACACACAAGGCAGACAGTTGTCTCTTCCCCCCCCCACACACAGGATGACTATAGACAGCCTTTGGGTTTTAAAGGCAGCCTATCTCGGAATGCCAGATGCAAGTGGATGCAGGCATCTTGTTGTCTTGAGTGCTCCCAGAGGCAACTGGTGGGCCACTGTAAGAGGCAGGAAGTGTGTGGCCCTTGGCATGGTCCAGCAGGACTCTTTTGTTCTGATGAAGCAAGGATTTTGTTCTGGGAAGCAAGGATTAGGCACAGAGGTTAACAACAATGCTCCCCAGCACCCGTCTACTGACAAAAAATGAAGCACCCACCCCCTGACTATTTTTTTTCATTTTAAGAATCCAGGAGATCCCCTCCTAGACCACCAGCTTCATTTAACTGTCCTGATCTTTCTATGAAGGTGATGCCCTGGCTCTTCTAAGGAGCAGTTGCCCCACAAATCACATGAAAAGGGGGCCACATTGATCAACAAACAGTACACCTCACAAGAGGAGGAGGAGCACAAAGATATACTTAAGCCACAAGCCTTAGAATCAGGTGGGGGTGGGTGTTGTCACCCTTTCTTTTGCCTCTATGCCAGTGGTTTTCAAACTTTATAGCACCAGGACCCACTTTTTAAAACGACAATCTGTCCAGGACCCACCAGAAGTGATGTCATGGCCTAAAGTGACATCATTGGAACACCAGAACCTGCTGCTTTCCTGAGGCTGCAACAATATGTTGGATTATTTCTCAGCCATTTTCCAATAGCAAAATGAACCAGAGAGGAAAAAAAAAGCCTCTTTACAATCTTGACACAAGCAAAACAACCACACAGCCGCCCCCCTTCCAGCATCCTATCTTTTCAATATGGCTGCCATTTATGACCCACCTAAAATTGCTCATGACCCACTCACGGATGTGTCCCAACCCACCATTTGGGAACCATTGCTCTAAGCCAGGGGTTCTCAAACTACGGCCCGCGGGCCGGATCCGGCCCACCAAGGTCATTTGTCCGGCCCGGTGGTAATTCAGAGACAAAACAGAGTGCCTGGCTGCTTGCCCCTGCGCTGCAGCCACTGCACTCTTCAACATGGACACTGCAGCTTTAAATCTCTCTCGCAGGCATGCAGAAATGTTGAAGCAGGCTTGCGTGCGCAAGCGCGCTTTCGGAGGCTAGCTGGTGCGCTTTGGCAGACTCGTTGATTGGGCTGGTATTTCCTTTGAGGGCTGCCTGCCCCTGGAAGTCGAGGTAGCCTTTTTGTGTGCCTGCGCATCTCTCTCTGTCTCTTGGACTTTGCTTGGGGAAGGAGGAGACCAAGAAAGAAAGGGGGGGTTAGAAACGAAGGGAGGAAAGCACAGAAATCTCCAGCTTTAAAACTCTCTTGCAGGCGCACAGGCGTGATTTTGCAGGCGCGATTTTGAGGCTCGTTCCAAGGGGCTGGTATTTACCTGGAGGGCTGCCACTGGAAGTCAAGGTATTGGGGAGGGCGAATGAAAGGACGAGGAGGAGTCGGGTGAGGGACTGTAGGGAAGGAATTGCTCGGGCGGCAGGGGGGTAGTTCCTTCTCTCTCTCCCTTTTCTCCCCCCATGTTTAGACCTTGTTCCTTGACCTCGTTTGAGGCCGCGTGCACCTCCCTTCTCCTTCCCTTCTCCCTCCGCTAATCTCTGCTGTTTTGCGCCCTGAGCTGTATGCGCACAGTGGGCCACCCTCCCCACTCCATTCTCTTTCGCTGTGACCCTCTTCTCCTACAGCTAATCTGGGGGGGGGGCAAGCAGGAGCAAAGGCACCCGGTGGCTTTTGTTTCCCTGCCCACGGTGTCTTGAGTTCTGAACTTCTCCTCCCAGCCAAAGTTGTGAGAGCAACACAGTCAGATGCTCGTTCTCTGTGCTTTCGAGAGCTACTTGTTGGTGTGTTTTCTGTTTTGGACTGTTCTAGGCCAGGTGGAAGCGCAGAAGGTCTATAATAAATTATGTCTTCTACCTTGATTTCAAGTTTAAAGCTAAGTTTTATTAAAAAGCAGCAGCAGCACTTTTTCTCCATTTCTGATCTGCAGAAATGATCCTTTTTCTCCATTTCTGATTCACACGATAAAAGCACCCTCTTCCAAGCCTGGGAGAGGGGGGAAAGATCGCCAACTGCAATCTGAATGTGTGTGTGGGGGGAGAAAGAGATCCAATCTGAATGTGTGTGTGTGTGTGTGTGTGTGTGTGTGTGTGTGTG
>JAJKFI010000101.1:4619459-4643714 GCA_029204185.1 Lerista edwardsae | reverse complement strand
CGCGCGAGGCAAGCGCTGAATGGGTCCACAAGCCCCCAACTCTGCTACAAACAATCCAAACAAACAACAGTGGGTGCCCGATACATCGCCGGCAAGGAACTTGCCGGCGGGCCCACCGCTAGACCGGGCGCCCACGGCGCTAGACCGGGCGCCCACGTGGTTGCGCGACCACATGGGCGCCCAATACAGCGCCGGCAAGGAACTGTGATAAAAAAAAGACCGCCCCCCAGGCAGCCTACCTTCAGTCTTGCTTGCTGCCTTAGTATCCTGCTGGGTCTCCCTCACTCCGCTGCTGCTGCTGCCTCACCACACTGCTTGCTTGCGTGCTTCAAGTGGGCGGGCCAGCTGCTGTGGGCGGGGCCAGCTCATTTAGAAACCGGTTCTCGGGAACCGGTGAGAACCGGGTGCACGACTACACTGTATATAACACGATGGTATTATTCCTAAAAACCACAATTTCCAGTAGTGGTCCACTAGTTTTGATCACTAGTGGTGTTACACACACACACACACACACACACACACACACACACACACAGAGAGAGAGAGAGAGAGAGAGAGAGAGAGAGAGAGAGAGAGAGAGAGTTACTAACATCTGTGTAATATCTCATGAAAAGTCTACCTCATGAGAAGAGACGCCTCTTTAAAAAAGACCCTCATGCTGGGAAAGAGTGAAGGCAAAAGGAGAAGGGGGCGGCAGAGGATGAGATGGTTAGACAGTGTCACCAAAGCAATGAACATGAAATTGGGCAGGCTCCGGAAGCTAGTGGAGGACAGGGAGGCCTGGCGTGCTGTGGTCCATGGGGTCGCAAAGAGTCGGACATGACTTAGTGACTAAACAACAATATGATCTTATTGCATCTTCAAACAATCAGTCTCATTGGTCTGTTTTGAGTGAAGAAAATCTTCTTTTTGTTGCATGAGAATTGTATTTTTATTTGTTTTTTGGCTGTAACGTTTGATCGAATGGAGATATTGCCCTCTGGTTTGTTTCATTGAATTCCTCATGAAATTCCACACTGAATGGTATATAATGTGATGGTATTATTCCTAAAAAAATCACATTTTTAACAAATCATGATTTTTATATAAGAAGTTGTATTTTCAGTTTCTAGTGTTTTGGCCATAATCTTTGATAGAATAAAAATATTGCAGTCTGGTTTGTTTCATTGAATTCCCCATGAAATTCTGCATCAAATGGTATACAGCAGTAGTTCTCAAATCTTTTAGCACCGGGGCCCACTTTTTAGAATGACAATCTGTCCAGGACCCACCAAAAGTAATGTCATGTCCTGAAGTACCTGGATGTACCTGGATTGGGCCTGGATGCCTTTAAAAGGGGATTGGATAGATATATGGAGGAAAACTCCATTGTAGGTTACAAGCTATGATGGGTATGTCCAGTCTGAGATTAGCTGGTCACTCATCATGAGGGCCGGGTAGGAATTTTTTTCTGTCATCCAAATTGGCCAAGTATGGATGGCAGTTTTTTTGCCTACCCCAGACTGGCGAGGGAGGGATGGGTGTTCAGTAGGTTACATGATTTACATTGTGCTTAATAAAGTTAAACCCCAACCTCAGTCTGGTGTCTTCCTTGGGGATGGTGCAAGGGTAATAGTCTACTTTAAAATGCCAGATGCAGGGGAGTGGCAGCAGGACACAAGTATCTGGTTGTCTCATGTGCTCCCTGAGGCATCTGGTGGGCCACTGTGAGATACAGGAAGCTGGACTAGATGGGCCTTTGGCCTGATCCAGCAAGGCTTTTTCTTATGTTCTTAAGTACCATCATTGTGATGCCAGAGCCTGCTGATTTCCTGAGAATGCAGTAAAAAGTTGCATGCTAAGAAATGGTTATTGCTTAGCCATTTTCCAATAGCAAAGTGAATCAGAAAGGAAAAAAAAAAGCCTGTTTACAATCCTTGACATGAGTAAAATAACCACACAGCCAGTGGTGTCATCTACTCTCTCGCAAGCCGGAACGCTGGGCGGGACTTGAGTGATTGACAGCCCGTCGACTCACTTCCGGTTTCTTCGCGCGCCCCGCGCAGCTTTCCCTCGCCTCGGAGGGAGCGCCTGCTCGCCAGGGGGGATGGGTGGGGGGCGCGCCGGGTGCCTGGGCGAGCAGGCGCCCCCTCCGAGGCGAGGGAAAGCCTCGCGGGGCGCGCGAAGAAACCGGAAGTGAGTCGACAGGCTGTCAATCACTCAAGTCCCGCCCAGCGTTCCGGCTTGCGAGAGAGTAGATGACACCACTGCACACAGCCCTCCCCCCTTTCAATGTCCCATCTTCCCATATTTTCAATATGGCTGCTCCAGGTGCTTTGCAACCCACCTGAAATTGACTCACAAGCCGATGGTGGGTCCTGAGGCTTTCCTGAAAAGCTTTCAAAGCAGTGCCATTGCAGAAAAATGGAACCGCTAGGCAGACAGGTCACTTTGTGTATTCCCTGTTGTCATGGTCTATTTTCTGCAAGAACATTAGGTCGTAGCCATCACATGTGCTGGAATGGGCATGAGAGAACCCTGGCCATCTGAGGTAACCCTGGCCATAAAACAGCCAATAGGATGAGATGCCATTGAAGTTGGGTTTCTTATGTTCAGGCACATGCATGTTCCAGCTTGGCTTCTTCAGAGACTGCATCTGAGCATGGTCAAGTTCTCACCCACTTCCCTGGAACCAGAGAGGAAGAGTGGACTCCTCAATCTGAAACTGGTGGAAATGCACTTGGGGAACAGTGAGCTCTAGATGCATTCAGGAGTAATTTAGCTTTTCAGAGTGGCCATAATTGCTTAAGAAGAGCCACACATGGGCACTGCCAACCCCCAAGCCACTTTCCAAGCTTCCTTGTGTTAATTCTTTTCTCTCTTTTGCAAGGGTGTGTGTACTGGAGCTGCTGCTGTTATGGTGGCAGCACTGGGGGTGCTTGCCGCCTCCCCAATCAGCAACTGAAAGTGACCACTTAAATCTTCCTCATGGGCAGGTTGGTCTGGAATTATATTACCAAGCTGGTGCATGCAAATAGTCCCATTGACTTGTCTCCAGCAGTTGCTAACTGCTCCTTTTAAGAGAAGTGGAAGAAAGTATCTTTCTGTAACTGCAAATGTGAAAGCAGGAAGCTGAAGATCTGAGTCATTCAGGGTAGACCATTATTCTATTCCTTGAAATGTAGATATCCAAAGTCTCACGCTATATACTGTATTAAGTTCATTGTTCACTTTCCCAGGAACTGGCTGTAAAGAGCAACAGAAGGCTAGGCCATGGTCTGACTCCATTGTGTCAGAATACCTCCATTTTGTTTTTTAAAAAGAGCTAAAGCTGTTAAGGTACCAGCTGGTGATAATCAGCTCATTTCCTGAGGTAATTTCATCAGTAAGTATAATTTCCTTACTGGTGGGACGTGGTGGCGCAGCGAGTTAATCCGCTGTCGCTGGGCTTTCAACCGCAAGGTTGGGAGTTCGAGACTGCGTGACGGAGTGAGCTCCCGTTGCTTGTCCCAGCTCCTGCCAACCTAGCAGTTCGAAAGCACCTAAAATGCAAGTAGATAAATAGGGACCACTTTGGTGGGAAGGTAACGGCGTTCCGTGCGCTACGGCGTAGAATCATGCTGGCCACCATGATCGGACAAAAAACACCGGCTCACAGGCTTTGAAACGGAGATGAGCACCGCCCCCTACAGTCGGTCACGACTAGACCATTCGGTCGTGGGGAAACCTTTACCTTTTTATAATTTCCTATTTGCTTTGTTTTCTTCAGAAAGGTGTGAGGTCATAGCTACGGTTAGGAAGGAAGTACCTAATCAGAAAGGTTCCATCCAGCTAGTGCTGCAATTAAGAAGATTCCGCACAGCTGAGACCCCTCACTTAGGATTAGTGTTTTATTTACATAACCTCTTCTGAACAGGATGGAACATCCAAACATCCCATTAGGAAGAGGTCTGACCTTTATCCTGATTGGATAATTAATTATACTAGAGGGGGGTGTAAAGATACCCAGTTTTGGGGATACAGACTCACAAACCATCAGACCTTCAGGATACTATCAAGACTATCAGACCTTCAAGACGTCATCAGACCATCTTCAGAGAAGATCATCAGTCCTTTAGATCTCCTGGACTTCAGATCGCCTTCTCCTCGTCTGTCTAAAGATGCCCAACACGGACTTGCTGCCTGCTTGGACTAAGAAGATGGTGAACCAGCAAGGCTAGCCACCTTCCAGGTACTAGAACATAGTCTTGTGTTAGGAGTGTAGTTTCTTTTTCTTATTAAAGTGTATCGCTGTTGGTTCCTAAAGTCCCTTTCTAGTTTTGTAACTGTTTGTATTAATAAATAGAGTTAAGCTATGGACTTTATTTGTGATTACTGTGAACCATACTAAATTCAGTCTTGCTGCTTGGGCACCCCAGCAGTTTTGGTTAAAGCTTCATTGATTTGGAATAGATCCATGTAAGTGGGGCTAGTTTTGCTTGTGGATTTAAGAGACTGTTTATTCCTTTTTGGAGGCTGTTCTCTTAGCTGTGGTCCCAGGCTGGTGGCAGAGGATGTGTGCCTTGTTGCCTTGGATGTAAGTACTTAAGGACACATCCTGTTAAAAAATAGTTCACAACTGATATGGGCCCTGGGTTGGTGTTAGGGCATATGAGCCTGTGAATTACACTGGCCTTTTGATTCAGTCCAGAAAGTGACACCATTATTAAAAGCTTTCCTGTATACAAAACCTCCTAAAGCTGTGCTTTCCAAACTGTGAGTCGTGGCTCCCCAGAGAGGGGGAGCCACCCTATACAATATATAGGATTGAAGCCCTAATTCACTTTCAAGGACAGGCCTTGAACATTCAAAGAGGCTGCAATCTTAGGCATGCTTACTTGGGAGTAAACTCCATTGAAATAAGTGGGGCTTGTGTAAACATGGCAGGCTGCATGCCTTAAACCAGCGGTCCTCAAACATTTTAGCACTAAGTCCCACTTTTTAGAATGATAATCTGTCTGAAACCTATTGGAAGTGGTGTCATGGCAGGATGTGACATCATCAAGCAAGTAGTGCTTTCCTGAGAATGCTGCAAGCACTGAAATTGCCCATTCTTTTCCTTTTCTCACAACACCAGAACCAGGGGACTTCCACTAAAAAGTGTTGGGAGAGTGAGAACAGATAAAAGGAAATATTTTTTTTTTTTACCCAGCGGGTAATTAATCTGTGGAACTCCTTGCCACAGGAGGTGGTGATGGCATCTGGCCTGGGTGCCTTTAAAAGGGGACTGGACAGATTTCTGGAGGAAAAAGTCTATCGCAGGCCATGATGGGTAGTGCAATCTCTATACTTCAGAAGCAGGCTACCTGAGAATGCCAGATGCAGGGGAGTGGCAACGAGATGCATATGTCTGAAAATAAGAGTGAGGCTTGCCAAGGAGAGATCCATGCAAAGGATTCAGCTTAAAAATGTTTCATTTTGTTTCTTTCACAGATAACTCATGGACTCGGTAATACTCCGGGTGCTGGTTCTCTACCTACCAGTGTGCTTTGGCCCATTTGGTGGTGGGTTTGCATTCTAGAGCATCTGTTGAGCTCCATTCAGGACCATTAGAATGACATCAGGGCAATTCGGGTGGCCTTGCATTCCCCTTTGCTTGACCTTCAACGTGAACCAAGGTGTGTTTGCTTACTCATGAGTAACTGAACATGTAGCTTAGTTTCCATAGGGCTCAATACATTTATCAGCTTGGAGGGAGGGACCATTCTGGTGGCGTCGCGTACCTCTCAGTCTGCCATGTTCACAACCAGTGGCGTCTCTACAGGGAGGGCAAAGCTCTAAGTGTTGCAAGAAGCCTTACTCTGTCATCTAAATCCCTCCTCTCCCTTGCTGCTGTAGCCAGTAAGCAACGCCAAGATGTTGCTGTTCCCTGTGAGGATTGGCTAGAACGGTGCAGGAGAGGAGTGATTTCCACTGCAAGGTAAGGCTTCTTGCAAAACTTAGAGCTTTGCCCTCCCTGTAGAAATGCCTCTGTTCATGACTACTTAGGAGTAAACGTGCAATGTGGCTCAGTTTCACTTTCAGAAGAGCTCCATGCATCTTCCTTCTCAGCTATCAGCTTACCACTTTCAGATTCGCAACTCACCGTTTTAGACAAACCTGAAAAGCATATCTTTAAAAATAACTCAGTTTGCCTTTGAAAACATTGTATGATTCAAAAATATTTTTTGTGTTATGGTTTTCTTACCTTAACAGGTTTGTCAGAAATTCAAGATTTCTTTTTAAAAGCGTACCACATTTCTTTAATAGGAAGTATCAGATCCTGATGTATTTCAAGGTATGCAGTGGCATAGCTAGAAGGTATGCCACCCTGGGGCACATCTTCCAGCGCTACTCCCCTTACCCCTGTGCTCTGGTCATGTCCGGAGGGTGTTCTGGCTCTCGAAACACCTCCAGAAGGCCAAAAACCTTCACTTCCAGTTTTTGAAAACCGGAAATGACCTTTTCAGCCCTCTGGAGGTGTTCTGAGAGCCACACATTTCCTCCCAGCCCTTCCAAATGCCACCACCGTAGCGCCAGTTGTGTTCAGGGGGGTGGATGTAAGTGAGGGGGAGGACCCAGGTATTTCCACCCCCCACCGAGTGCCACCCGTGGCTCTGTGACCCTCCTCAATTATGCAGCTGAAACTATATTGCTCTTTGCTGGGGAAAATCAATAAAAGTACTAAAAAATTGTGTGTGCGTTTGTGTGTGTGTGTGTGTGAAAGACTAATATCAGTCCTGATAAAACAGGAAGTATTTTTAGAATGAGAAATATAAGGCATAAGAGAAACAATGTAAGTAGCTTCTATGACAAATGCATGTTTTCATCAACATTTTCTTCATTTATTAATCAGATATCGCTGTTTCAATTCAATAACAACACTCTTAATTTTCAAATGACATTTCACAGATCCAGAAGGGTTGAGAAGCTGGGCTGCCTCTAACAGAAGAGAGGTGTGGAACGCCCCAAAATTGCTTCCAAGAGTTAGAATGTGTGCTTTCAGTCTACTTTTGGTGCACTGCTGTATTTATTTACAGTATTTTTTTTTTAAAAAAAAACTGCTTTGAATCAGTCATGCAAAATCATATTGAGGCTGTACATCTGCATTACATCTGGAGGCTTCTCAGCTCATGCTCGTGCCAAGAGGCCACACACATGTTCTCAGGGCTAGCCTCTCAAAAGCCAACAGGGAATAAAAAAAATCCCATGAATTGCAGCTAGATGGTGCAGCAGGTTAATACATGGAATGTCCCCAGTCTTCCACCCCCACACATTCCTGTAAATTTCCATAGCTGTTTCTGTTCAGAGCATTCCACGATTTGCAATTTTCATGAAATGGTTGTTCTGCCAACACTCAACCAAACTAAAGTGTCATGCTCCACTACCATGTTCCATGTTGTACTGCCAAGGCTGCATGAGGTTAAAGAATTTATTGTACAATGAACTTAACTGAACACATAAAGAGCGGTTGCCAAATTCTAAGCAATTGCAAATATAGATGTGAATGGGATGTTTGATATTTTAGGGTTGAAAAGCTGCTTGGGAGGGGGGATTATCTTCAGCGGGAAAACAGCACGGAGGTAAAGGGTTCAATTAACTCTTCTTCCATGAACAGGACACCAGTCCAAACCATGGGTCCTCACAGCTACTATCCAGATGTGAAAAGTGTAACGGGCTGCGACACTCGGCCCATTGTAAGAGGAACAATGCAAAATGTGAGACTGATGAACTAGCTCAGAAGAAGAGCCAAAAATTGGGTTTTGAAATGGAAAAGAATTTCAGCAGAATTGTAGAAAGAGGGATTCCAAAGTCTGTATTATTGTCATGGAGGTGTTGTGTTTTTATTTTTATCCAGAGGCTATTGTGCTAATACTCTACAGCTTGCTACATTCCTCATTAGAACTTTAAATAAATATAATAAACACTAAATCTTCTGAGTCAATTATTGGCTTCAAGTCTCACTTTGGTGATAAAGACATGCGGTGGCATGCCTTTCTCTTTTTTACCACAGCTGCCGAGATGGGGGATCATTTAGGAACCAATGGTAAGTATCACCAAATGCGTCTGAGGAAAAGGGGTACAATATGTATGAAAAATAAATGCAATGGGGATAGATGTTCACATGGTTCTTGAAAGGGCAAATTCAGAAAATTTTAAAAATTCACAATTTGTACCCTGTATTTAAATTGCGGTAGCACCCCAGAATACACTGCAGCTTCTGGATAGTGCTGGAGCTACCCACTTTGTTGGCTGTGTTGGACCCAGAATGCTTTGCAGTCTCTAGTAGTGCCAGCCCGTGACCCACCAAAATTTGGGTTGCGACCAGCGATGGGATCTACAAACGACCTGGGGGAACACTGGGCGGGACTTCCGCAGGGCTTCCGCGTGATTGGCTGCCCATCCGCAGTGTTCTGCAGCAGTCCTGGCCTCGGGGAGGCTGCCCCTGGTTAGCGCGCCCCACCGCTGCTCGCCCAGGCATCCGACGCGACCCTCACCCGTCCTCCGCAGCAAGCAGGAGCCCCCCCTGAGGGCAGCGCACCTGCGGATCGCCGCCGACGGGCTGCCAATCACCCGGATGTCCTGCCTAAGTCCCGCCCAGCGTTCCCCCAGGTTGTTTGTAGATCCCATTGGTGGTTGCGACCCACAGTTTGAGAGCACTGACTTAAGCACATTTCAGTCCAAATACTCTCCTAGAACCTGAGGCGGTGTGCCAAGTGTTGTTCTCCCTTCTCTGGTGATGGGTCAGCCTCTGTTCCTCCCACTCCCTGTACGGGAAGTGAGTGAGGTGGACAGAGTCTGAGGGTGGAGGGTGGTGAGCCACAGTGTTGCATGTTGTAGGCCAGCACTTCCCTCTCTTCCCTCTTCTGTTCCATCCCTCTTTTTCTTTTCTAGTCCAAGGAGTAGAAGCAGCTGCAGACATGGAGGGAAATGAGTCAGAGACAGGTGGGGGCCTCTCTGCCAACCTGCTGCCTGAAGTGACTGCCTCAGTTCACCTCATGGAGGAGCCTGTTCGGCAGATGCAAAAAAACCCGCATTAAATGAAACCATGCTGTTAATCAGCATTCAGCCTTTAAAGAAGCTTCTCTTACCATGGCAATGGGCTGTAGCCATCCTCCTGGGGCTTAGAGCAATTAGTATCCATTAGCTGAGATAAGACCTCTTCCTTTTGCCCTGGAGCAAGGCGAAAAATGCAAAACGGAAGTGATTAAACACACTTCCCTGGATGAGGGAGGAGGTCTTTGTTGTTCAGTCACTAAGTCGTGTCCGACTCTTCGCGACCCCATTGGCCACAGCACGCCAGGCCTCCCTGTCCTCCACTAGCTTCCAGAGTTCGCCCAATTTCATGTTCATCTCTTCGGTGACACTGTCTAACCGTCTCATCCTCTGCCGCCCCCTTCTCCTTTTGCCTTCACTCTTTCCCAGCATGAGGGTCTTTTCTAAAGAGTCTTCTCTTCTCATGAGGTGGCCAAAGTATTGGAGCTTCAGGATTTGTCCTTCCAAGGAGCAATCAGGCTTGACTTCCTGCAGGATTGACCAATTGGATCTCCTTGCAGTCCAGGGGACTCTCAAGAGTCTTCTCCAACACCATAATTCAAAAGCATCTATTCTTTGGGGCTCCGCCTTCCTTATGGTCCAGCTCTCACAGCCATACATTACTACTGGGAAAACCATCGCTTTGACTATGCAAACCTTTGTTGGCAGGGTGATGTCTCGGCTCTTTATTAAGTTGTCTAGGTTCGCTATAGCTTTCCTCCCAAGAAGCAAAATATTTTAATTTAATGACTGCAGTCACCATCTGCGGTGATCTTGGAGCCCAGGAAAATAAACTCCATCACTGCTTCCATTTCTTCCATTTGCCAAGAAGTGGTGGGAGTGGTTGCCATGATCTTAGTTTTTTTTATGTTGAGCTTCAAGCCAATTTTTGCACTTTCCTCTTTCACCCTCATCAGAAGGTTCTTGAGGTCTTCCTCACTTTCTGCCATTAGAGTGGTATCATCTGCATATCTGAGGTTGTTGATATTTCTCCCAGCAATCTTGATTCCAGCTTGTGAGTCATCCAGCCTTGCCTTCCTCATGGTGTACTCTGCATATAAGTTAAATAAGCAGGGTGACAGTATACAGCCTTGTCGTACTCCTTTCCCAATTTTAAACCAATCGGATGTTCCGTCTCCCATTCTAACTGTTGCTTCCTGATCTGCCTACAGGTTTCTCAGAAGACAGATAAGGTGGTCTGGTACTCCCATCTCTTCAAGAACTTGCCACAGTTTGTTGTGATCCACACAATCAAAGGCTTTAGCATAGTCAATGAAGCAGAAGTAGTTGTTTTTCTGGAACTCTCTTGCTTTCTCCATGATCCAGCGAATGTTGGCAATTTGATCTCTAGTTCCCCTGCCTTTTCGAAAACCAGCTTGTACATCTGGTAGTTCTCGATTCACATACTACTGAAGCCTAGCTTGTAGGATTTTGAGGTCTTATCTCAGAGCTAATGAGATTGGCTGCAGATCTCATGGCTGCAGCTGCCTTGCCTGGTAAGAAAAGCTTTTAAAAATGCTTTAAACGCTTAATGTTTTTAACACACATGTTTTTTTAACAGCCCTTCTCTTCTGCGGTTGGTTGCACTGAGTCAAATCTGCGGATCGGAAAACCAGGGATGAGAAGGCTCCACCTGTATATCTACAAATGCATCTAAGAACTTGCAATGGGCAGTTTAAGAATGTTCCTCAGTTTAGGACCAAGGCGGTCACTCAGTTTTAGAGAACACACTTTGAATGTAAAAGGTCTCTGGTTGAATTCACAGTGGAGCCAGTTTAAGAAAAAAAAATGAGATTGCAAGATGGAATGCTCAGGTGATCCTTGAAGCCTTGGAGAGCAGCCAATTTGAATAGCCAGTGTTGGGTTTGAGGGATCAATGCTCTGACTCAGCACAAAGCAGAATCATATCCATAGAACAGCCATGTTCAAGCTAAATATGCCATTGCTAAAAGGGATCACCAATGCCCAATAACATTTCAAGAGAAAACTTAAAATGTTGTAGCCTGATGGTGACCTCACAGTCCCAGCCTATTAATTCCCATAATTAATTATGGAATTCCCATAATTCCAAATCTCTAAAGCTATGGACCTGAAATGACTTAGGGCCCAATCTTCTCCAATTTTCAGCATCAGTTCAACCATAATGTGGTCCCACGATAAGGAAACAAATGTTGCCATAACTTGAGGAGGCCCCTGTGGGATGCACAGGATGTACGTCACTGCAGGATGCTCAACCCCATTGTAATGGCTGCACCAGCACTGGAAAACTGGATCGGACTGGGCCATCAGACCTCTACAAATGGCATTTAGAACACAATCCTAACCAGGAGTTAGGCCAGTAAAGTTTGGCCAGCACAAGGGCCACCGTTAAGCACCTTTGGACCACTCTTGGAGTCAGGGAGGTTGGCACACGTCTTTGTGCTGGCCTCTCTGATTCCGAGAATGGTCCAAACATACTTTATGGTTAGGATTGCGCCCTTAAGAACATTGATTGCTATTATGGTTACAAATTCTGCGTTGGAACAAACTGTGAGATCTTTGAACCTCTTTCCAAACACTTGAATGTATCCTGATGCTGAGCAGGTCTGGTACTTCAGAAACATTTTGGGTTTGGACAAAATGTACTGAACAGCAGAGTCCAGTCAAGAAAGGCAGGGAGGATAGCGCTAAATATAGCCAAAAACTTGGAACAGTCAAGTAGGTGCCAATGGAAAAGTTGCTTAAAATATTTATATCTATCCATCTAAAATTGCTCTCTGCTCCCCAGGCACTTAACAATAATCTATATATATATAAACGGACGTGGGTATGTATGTATGTTCCTTATACACGTCTCCGTCCCTTGACCCATGGCCACGAAACTTGGCACACTCGTACCTTGCAGCCTGGAAGGAATCACTGCAGGGGTCAGACCCCCCTACAGCCCCCCGTTTTTCAGGGAGGGGGCCCGGATCGTCAGGAACCAAGGGGATTGCATTGGGCTACAGGTCTGCTGCCACCCTGTGGTCACAGACGATTCTGCAGCAGCTCAGCTACCAGACAGAGGCAGAACAGAAAGTGAAACTAAACTGCTTGGCCTGCGTGGCCTGAGTGGGCCAGGGTGGAAAGAGCAGGATCCAGAAAGTTCCAGCAGCCAGTCAGATCTGAGAGGGGCCTATGTCCAGGGAGCTAACAGGCCACCTCTGCCTGTTTCTCATACATCAGGGCTATCCTGCCACAGGACCTGCAGACAGTAAGTGGGACCTTCATGTTGCTCTCTTAGTTGATGGTGTCCCTGTTTCCTCATTCATTTCACAGTGATAGTGTGCATTGTGGGTTCCAGGTCATCAATACTGTTTTATTTCAGGGACGGGTTCTATATGTCTATATATGGATCTCACTATGTCATGCTTTTGAGGGAGGTTTGCATATTTGTATGTATGTTCCACCATTACTCTGGAATGCCTGGAACGATGTGCACCACACGTGGTACATTCCTTCCTTACTATCTGGACAGATATACTGTGGGGGTAGGGGCCCCCATACGCCCCCAGAGGTGGGGGTGCACTGCAGAACAAACTCATTCCTCCTCCTAATAGAGCCTGGGGATAATTTCTGCCCCCGGGCAATGCCGGGTCACAAACAGCTAGTGTAAAATATAAAAGAAAACAAGGCTATGACCTCAAAGAGGACAGCTTACATTTACCCCCAACTCGAATATTTACAGATTGACAAAAAGTAAGCAGTGATGGAGCCAAATAGGCCTTCTTTGGGATGGCATCAGTGATGTAATGCAGGGGGAACGCACCGGAACGGCCGTTCCTGAACCTGATCTGGCCTAGCTTGGCCCACTCGCCGCCATTCGTCGCCGGCTCCGTGATGGACGCGGCGCTGCGAGGGGCTCTTGGCCTCGGAGGGGGCGCCTGCTTGCCGGGGAGGACAGGTGGGGGGCGCACCGGGTGCCTGAGTGAGCGGCAGTGGGGCGCGTCCACCGAGGGCAGCCTGCGCGGCAGGCGGGAAGGCGGCGAAACCGAAGGGATGGGCTGCCAATCAAAGGTGAGTCCCGGTCAGCATTCCGGTTCTTCGGTCAGCGTTCCGGTTCTTCGGTCATTTAGATACCACCAATGGATGGCGTTCCATAAACACCGACTCTAACCAAATGCACACTTACCAGGACACAGTTGGACTTGTAGACCCATCGCTCACCCTGTGCCCTTCCTCCCACGGCTGCCATGGGTTGCAGCATTAGCCGCCTGGCTACCACTGCGCTCCCAGGTGGTCAGCGAGTTCTGGGATGGGCTTTCACTTTTGTAAGGAAATCTACAAGTTATTACCACTCATATTTATTTTATGGCCTCCCTGTCCACATGCACCAATGCAGGCCTTTTTTGCCACATCAACAGATTAAAAGGAAGAAAAGTACATCTCCCTTCCAGATTCCACAAATTCTCAGCCAGGTTAGCCGAAGGCACTTCTTACTTCTCAGGGAAAGATCCCTGTCTACAGTCAGGGATCCAGGGAGCCACTACTGATGGTTCAAATGTCACATGATCACAAAGCTAGGAACTCCACAAGCACAGTGCCGCTGTTTTTAGATGAACCAAGCACTGTTTGCAAAACGTGGGGCAAATAAGTGGGGAG
This sequence comes from Lerista edwardsae, assembly GCA_029204185.1. Classification (NCBI taxonomy): domain Eukaryota; kingdom Metazoa; phylum Chordata; class Lepidosauria; order Squamata; family Scincidae; genus Lerista; species Lerista edwardsae. The sequence continues at coordinate 4,630,058 of JAJKFI010000101.1, read as the reverse complement.
TGATTGATAACCCTGCCTTTCATTAAACAATATGCAAGTTGAAAAACAAACAGCCCAGATAATTTTTTTTTTTTTCATGAAGATCAAGGTCCAGTTTCAGGAACTTTGTAACACCTGAGCTCATTTGCACCCTCCTAGAATTTACTTAATTGAGGAATGAGATACCTACAAGAACATTTGTTCGGCAGCAGGAAGCAAATGTTGCGTACACATATACAGGCAGCAGCATGAGCACAGCAGCCTTTCTTATTTGCCTCTTCATGCACTGGCTTTTCCATAAAATGCAGAGAGACAAATAGGGAATGCTGCTACTTCTTCTTTATCCAGGGGTACAGATGCTCCCCAAATCTGAGGTGCTATTATCCTCCAAGGGGTACAGCCACTATCCCTTCCCTGGGCTCAGGTTGGGTTGGCAAGAATTGCTTCCCTGTTAGACAGTCCACGTCTCTCTTCTTCCTCCATCCTTACATTCCTTTTTCCTGCCTGACAGCAAGTTTCAGTTCAGGATTCATCTGCCTGAAACGTTTTGCAAACAGTGCTTGGTTCATCTAAAAACAGCAGCACACACTGCTTGTGGAGTTCCTAGCTATGTGATCATGTGAAGTTTGAACCATCGGTAGTGGCTCCCTGGATCCCTGACTGTAGACAGAGATCTTTCCCAGCCCTACCTGGAGATGCCAGGAATTGAGGGTGCAGATCTGAGTAGCACATAGAGGAGGCTGGAGCCTACCCTGGGGCAAGAGCGCGAACGTACATCTCCCTTCCCAGTTCCACAAATTCTCAGCCAGGTTAGCTGAAGGCACTTCTCACTGGCAAATAGGTGGGGAATGATTGATAACCCTGCTTGTGTTAAAAGGCAATACAAGGAAACCAGCTTTGCTGTACCAGCGCAAGTTAGGATTGAGCTTTCAATCAGGGACCATCGGCAGGAGAAGTTGTTGTTTTACCATCTGCAGTTATTTTATCACTATGCTGTGGGCTCTTCTCTTCCATCACAAATAATTTTTTACAGCACGAGCTTATGTATGTTTATGCAGAAGAGAGTCTCATTGAATTCAGTAGGACTTCTTCCCAGAAAAGTATGAATAGGATGGCAGCCTTCCGGCCCAACTCTATTCTTGATTGTCAGTAGCAGAACTCATGTTCCACCGTAAATGGGGTGCCACCAGTGGTGGGATTCAAATGAATTAACAACCGGTTCTATGACATCATAGCCGGAGCAAAAAAAAAACCTGAAGCCAGCTGAGGTAAGCGAGTGGGCGGGGCCTGGCCATTTAACAACCGGTTCTGTAGAACCTGGGCGAACCCCCTGAATCCCACCACTGGGTGCCACTGTCAGGAGCTTTGGAGCCGCAAACACAAACAGTTGGCAGCTCCAGTGCTTCCCACTGACAGACTTGGCCAGCACCAAATTAGGTAAGGCAGTGGGGGTGGGTTGTTGAGGGGGAGGGCAGGGGACAACAAGTGGGCTGGAGAGGGTGGATCTCAGCAGCAAAAACACGTGCAAGAATTTATCTTATCCCCAATTATCCCCAATTTTTCATACACCGGCTGAAAAAAAGCTGCTGTGGATCTAAGGAGACGCAGAAGCAATCAGGGAGCCAATCAGAAGTACTTAGCTCTGTCTGATCATCTCCCCACCAAAGCCTGCAGCGCATGCTCCACTGGTGCAGCTGCAGGCTGTGGAGTGACAGGGGTTACAGCTGGGCTGTTGGTTGACTAATGGTGCAATCCTAACCAACTTTCCAGTGCTGACATAGCTCTGCCAATGGGGCATGTGCTTTTAGTGGAGTCGTAGTCCAGAGGCCTTCCCAAGGTAAGGGAATGTTTGTTCCCTTACTTTGGAGGTGCATTGCCCTTAGCCCAGTGCTGGAACGTTGGTTAGGATTGCGCCCTAAGCTGGAGACGTTGAGTGGGATGTGGGCACAAACCAAATGCTAATCTCGAAGTCTCCACATTCCTTGTCAACTGTCAATGTCAGTCTCCCGATGTGAAAATCATGCTGGTTTCATCACACCATTCGCAAGTTTGTTTATTTTGGTGTGATGAGCACTCATGAATCATGTCTGTTGACTCAAAAACCTGACAATGACTTCATTCTATGGTTTAATTCTGAGTTCTTTAGAAAAGCAGTCACCCCTGCAAGCTGCTGGGATTCTGCCAGGTGCTTTTTCTAACTATCCTTCCCCCCCCCCCCAAAAAAAAAACACAAGTTGGCTGAAACAAGGACATTGGAGGCTTTTTGTACCACCATGCAAAAAGGCAGTCAGGATGCATCGTCATAGGCGAACAATAAGATGGCAATCAGTTAGTAGCTTTCAGTACTGCTGCTTACATAACTTTAATGCTCAGCTAATAAACAGCAATGAAACTCAGAAAAAGCACGGGCAGAGGCGGATCTACAGGGAGGGCAACGCTCTAAGTGTTGCAAGGAGCCTTACCCTGTCATGTAAATCCCTCCTCTCCCTTGCTGCTGTAGCCAGTAAGCAACGCCAAGATGTTGCTTTTCCCTGTGAGGATTGGCTAAAACAGTGCAGGAGAGGAGTGATTTCCACTGCAAGGTAAGGCTTCTTGCAAAACTTAGAGCTTTGCCCTCCCTTAGATCTGCCTCTGAGCACAGGGACATGCACATCGAAACCTTGTTTGGACTAGCCATAGTCATTCTGTGGCTTACATCTCTCAGAACATAATCCTAAATTACGCTGGATTGGTGAGGCTGGTGGACCTGCACCAAATCCAGCACACCTTAGATGTGCTGGGGAGCCTCCCCAGGGAAAGGCACATTTGTCCTCTTGTGCACACATCCCACTTAGTGTCCCTTAGTGTTCCTCAGATATGCGCCTACTGTTTAGGCCAAGGAGTCGGCCAGCCTCCCAGCCAGCGCACATCTGTGTGCTGGCCTCTCTGAGTTGTCCGAACATTGAGTTGTCCAAACATACTTTACGGTGTCCCTTATGCCGGCCTAACTTCAGATTAGGATTGTGGCTTAATAAGCATCCCAGCATCCGTGGTATCTGTGGATAACTTATAAATATGTGGATAAATTATGCACGGAAAAGATAGAGTCGATAAAGGGATGCTCTTTTCCCTCTCTCAAAACACCAGAACCAGGGGACATCCGCTAAAACTGAGGGTTGGGAGAGTTAAAACAGATAAAAGGAAGTACTTTTTTACCCAGCGGGTAGTTAATCTGTGGAACTCTTTGCCACAGGAGGTGGTGGTGGCATCTGGTCTTGATGCCTTTAAGAGGGGATTGGACGGATTTCTGGAGGGAAGGTCCATCGTGGGCTATAGACAATGATGGATTGTGCAACCTCCTTACAAAGGTGGTGGGCTACTTCAGAGTACTGGGTGCAAGGGAGTGGCAACAGGATGCAAGCATCTTGTTGTCTCATGCCTCCCTGGGGCACATGGTGGGCCGCTGTGAGATACAGGAAGCTGGACTAGATGGGCCTTTGGCCTGATCCAGCAGGGCTCTTCTTACGTTCTTATGTTACTGAAACGGTGGATACCGAATCAGTGGGCATGCCTGTACTGGGACCCCCAATGGTAGACAGAAGCACAAGCCCCACCCCTCCTTGGAGCCCCTGACAGTATAAATAGCTAGATGCTGATCTTAATAGCAGGAAGCTGGCCTTGCTTGGTGAACAGGATGGTTCCTTCTGCCTGTGCACTCCTGCTCAGGTCTCCAGTTCCGGCCGTGGTTGACAGGATCACAGGTTGGAGCCCTTTCCGTGGGGCATGACCATCCACAGCTTCAGCCTGCTCTTAGACTGCCACAAGTATGTGAAATAGCATCTGCCAGTCCTTGTACGCACCGCATGGAAAATTGTCTCCAGGTTGGCAAACAGAAATGTTATGCTTTCCACTGAATTTTGTCATCTACCATAGCAACATTCGAACTCAGGGTGGAGCTCAGCCAAATCTTCGTGGGACTACTGAGAGGGACTAAAATGGATTCCGTAAGACTGGCAACGTTCTTGAGGGGAAGAAGAGAAATTGGCACTATATTAAACAAAATGTGGAGGCTTTCGCTGGGACAAGACATTGATGGGACCACAGGGCCGGTCTTAAGTCAATGCAACCAATTTTGTTACATTGGGCCCCGTGCTTTGGCGGACCCACACCAGCACATTGCCTCCTGCTACAGCTGGGATCTCTGTGGGTCAGTGGGGCGAGCAGAGCAGCTTTACTTTGCCCCCCCACCTGCCCCCACCTCTGAATAGCCCAAAATGGGCTTCCTGGAAGCAGTCGGCGTTGACATCAATTCAATCTCGAAACCTTTATTGGCATTAAAACAATGAACAGTAACAGTAGCATAACCACCAGTGGAAAGAAAAAGGTAAGGATACACCAGAACTTGGCAAATTGTAAAGGGGAGAACAAAACAGGGTATTGAATCAAGAAGGGGTTTTTTTTTTCTTAATGACAGCAAGCAGAAAGTCCGATACCGAGTCAGTGAGAGCCGCAGAACTTCTGCCCAAAAGGAGGAACAATAAATCGGCAGGTGTACCAGAGGGGGGGACGACAGCATTGGTTCGAGGAAGGTGTCACGCAAAGATTGATGAGCAGGGCAGTGGCATAGGATGTGAGCCACTGTATCCGGCTCCAGGGAACAGAAATTGCAGAGCCTACTTGCGCGGGGGAAGTTAAGAAATCTGCCTGCATGGACAGCCGAAGGGAAAATATTGAGTCTGGCGAGCATAAATGCTTGCCTCTTGCTAGGGTTAATCAATACTCTGAAATAGTTGAAAGGGTGGCCTAATGAGGGAGATAAACCGAAAAACTGGGGGGAACAAGTAGGATTGATATTAGAGAGGAGGTGCTGGGTTTCTAGTTCCCAAAGTCTCGTTTTAATCATCAAATGAGCTCTGTTGAGGCCGACGTCAACAAGGGATTCAAGGGCGAAATCTAAAGTATGAAGTTTGGATTTGATGAGGTTAAACCACTTAGGGGTTTAGGAATCTTTTAAGAGATGATTGAGAAGGGAGTCGGGATGGAGGTTTAGGTGAATACGGAGCCAACATTTGAAGGCAAGGGACCATGCCATGGTAGAAGGCAGATGGATCCCAAGTTCTAAAATCAGGGTAGCTAGCCTAATTGAATTCGGGATCCCTAGAATATGTCAGAGGAAAGAGGCTGCTACATGATCTATTTCTTTATTCGCGGCCTCAATCCAAATAGGGACACCATACAAAAGTTGACAGTGGGTTTTGGATTTAAAAATCTGAAGAGTGGCCGGTACATACTGGTTTCCACAGGAATAGTGGAAACGGGCTACAGCATTTAGGTGAAGTGTGGTAGATGCAATGGCTGCTTTCCGATGAGGAAGCCAGCTGTGGCGATGGTGAAAAGTGATTCCCAGATATTTAAAGGATTGAACTTGTTGGAATGATTGGTTGTTAAGAATCCAGGAGGTAGGGGCCCATGATTTGGCGAAAACCAGAATTTTGGTTTTCTCGGTGTTGATAACCAGATCATTGGCGGAACAGTAATTTTGTGTTGGGCTACATGGACTGAAAGGGGGGCTCTTGACAGGAGGGCATTGACTTAAGACCGGCCCTGTGGTCCTGTCATTGTCTTGTCCCAGCAAAATAGCCGGAGCAGACACAAGGAGCCTCACGAATGTCCCCTTCCCCTAAGGAGTCTCTGCCACTTGCCCAGCACCAGTAGCAGTGGCGTTATTCACCCGGTATGCTGGGCGGGACTTACCTTTGAGCGGCAGTCCACCCATTGCGTCACGCCGCGTTCTGCCGCTTTCCCGCCCGCCGGGGCGGGTGGGAACGTGGCGGAACGCGGCGTGACACAACGGGCGGACTGCTGCTCAAAGATAAGTCCTGCCCAGCATACCGGGTGAATAACGCCACTGGCCAGTAGGATGCAGCCGCAGCTGTTTGGCTACCACTGCTCCTACGGGCACACAGGCAGCATAGGATTAGGCTGCCCAGATATATAACTTGGGGTTTGTTGCTATAGTGGGATGCCGTTGACCAGAACACAAACGTCCAGGGATACAAATAGCCTAGTACTGGAACAAGACACTTGGGGGGAGATGCTTAACTTCATGGCTGCAATCCTATGCATACTGAATGGGGAGGAAAGCCCACAGAATGCAGTGGGAAGTCCGGGTAAACACACATAGGTTTGTGCAGCATGTTAACGATTTTGAATAGTATCCTTATTTGCACATCCACCATCAGGCAGGGCCTTGGAGAGGAATACAAAGGAATACAGGGGGTACAAAGTTTATTTCGGTGCCTTTCCCAAAGGGGAAGGGAGCAATGGGGCGGGCACAATGGGGGTAAAATAAGGCAGGGGGAAGTCTTTGGAGCCCAGGCTTTTGGAAGCAGAGCTAAGGTCTACTTGCCCACTCAGCATCAGCAGCTAGAAAAATACGGAAAACCAAATGCACCCCTAAGCTTCTCTAAGATATTTTAAATATAGAAAACTTTGCAGGAAATTAACATCATTGTATTTAGGACGTGGTGGCGCAGCGAGTTAATCCGCTGCTGCTGGGCTTTCCAGCCGCAAGGTTGGGAGTTCAAGACTGCGTGACGGAGTGAGCTCCCGTTGCCTGTCTCAGCTCCTGCCAACCTAGCAGTTCGAAAGCACCTAAATGCAAGTAGATAAATAGGGACCACTTCGGTGGGAAGGGAACGGCGTTCCGTGCGTAGAGTCATGCCGGCCACATGACCATGGAAGCTTGTCCTCGGACAAAACGCCGGCTCTACAGGCTTTGAAACGGAGATGAGCACCGCCCCCTACAGTTGGTCACGACTAGACCATCCGGTCGTGGGGAAACCTGTACCTTATTTAGGCTCATCCTAGACTATGCATCAGAACTGCAGTGGTGGTCCTGCACTCCTTCAAGCTGACCCACAAGGCAAAGAGCTACTGTAGCAAGCCACTTGCCTCCCTTTGACAGTGGGTTAAAGAGTGTCATGTACGCATTCTTTGGGCTGGCGCATATGACTTGTGGCAGTAGCTGCTGCCCCATACCCGTGATAGTGCTCTAGCATCCCACCTGAGCAGTGAATCAGGGTGAGATTAGAAAATGTTAAGATCCCAGACAATTTCTGGGCCCCCTCCTCTGGCTCCTGGGCCCCCTGAGCCTGGGTACAAATTGAAATTGCCCCCCTTTACCCCCTCTCATGGATCCTGCCATCAGTGGAAGGAGCAGTCTGCAAATGCAAGAGATTTTTCCACTTGTGCAAGGACCTTTTGTGCAAGTGGGACACTTCTTCCATTTACAGAGGGCAATTTTGTTCATGGAGGGAGGTCCTGACTAATTGAAAGGCCACCTTTTACCTCTTTTTTGCATTTGTACACTCAGAATCATTATGTTGTTTAAAGTTACTTGCAGATGTTAATTGTATCACCTGGTTACATTACTTTTCTTCTCAACAGCAGGGCAAGTGAAAGTGAGTAAATGCGCAATCCTAACCTGGAGATAGGCCGGTACAGTTAGGCCAGCAAAGTTCGGCCAGCACAAGGGACACTTTAAAGTATGTTTGGACCACTCTTGGAGCCAGAGAGGCCAGTACACAAGCGTGCGCCATCCTCCCTACTCCAAGAGTGGTCCAAACAAATGTTGCGGTTTCCCTTGTACTAGCCAAATTTTGCTGGCCTAACTGTGCTGGCCTAACTCCAGGTTAGGATTGTGCTCTTAATGGGGAAATGAAACTTAACATTAGTGAAAGCAGTTTGGGTGCGGAAAAGGCCCAGAATGTTATAACAAGGTTTTCTTTCTTTTGACGATAAATGACCCTCTTTTAGCAATGCACCCTCTTAGCAAAGACAACACAAGATCCTTCCCTAATGGAATTTCTTGTTTCAAATCTTGTCTGTTTGCACTTGATGAATTATGTATTCAGGGTTATGCTTTGCAGCCAGGAGTTGTAGAGACTTGTTCATTGTGTGATACATTTCTTGGTGTTTTCTCCTGAACTATTTGATAACTCTTCCATTAGAAAGGAGGAGGCCCCTAAGAACCTAAGAAGAGCCCCACTGGATCAGGCCAAATGCCCATCTAGTTCAGCTTCTTGTATCTCTCAGTGGCCCACCAGAAACCTCAGGGAACACACAATACAACTAGATACTTGCATCTCATTGCCACTCCCCTGCACTCCAAGGTAGCCTACTTCTAAAATAAGGAGGTCGCACTACCCATCATGGCTTATAGCACATGATGGACTTTTCCTCCAGAAATCTGTCCAGTCCCCTTTTAAAGGCATCCAGGCCAGATGCCATCACCACCTCCTGTGGCAAGGAGTTCCACAAATTAATTAACCATTGGGTAAAAAAGTATTTCCTTTTATCTGTTCTCACTGTCCCAACACTCAATTTTAGTGGATGTCCCCTGGTTCTGGTATTGTGAGAGAGGGAAAAGAACCTCCCTCTCTCCACTTTATCCATCCCATGCATAATTTTGTAAGTCTCAGTCAAGTCCCCCCTCAGGCGCCTTTTTTCTAGGCTGAAGAGCCCCAAACGCTGTAGCTTTTCCTCATATGGGAGATGCCCCAGCCCTTTAATCATTTTAGTCGCTCTCTTCTTCACCTTCTCCAGTTCCCCTATATCTTTTTTGAGGTGTGGTAACCAGAATGGTACACAGTACTCTAGATGTGGCCTGATCATTGATTTGTAGAGTGGCATAATAATATTGGCTGTTTTATTCTCAACCCCTTTTTTAATTATCCCAAGCTTTGAATTGGCCTTCTTCACCGCTGCCACACATTGGGTCAACACTTTCATCGAGTTGTCCTCTACCACTCCAAGATCTCTCCCCTGATCCATCACAGAAAGCTCAGAACCCAGTAGCCTATATGTGAAGTTTTGATTTTTTTGCCCCAATGTGCATCACTTTGCACTATGCATCTACATTAAAACACTTCTGCCATTTTGCTGCCAATTCCCCCAGTTTGGAGAGATTCCTCTGGAGCTCTTCACAATCTCTTCTGGTTTTCACCACTGGGAAAAGTTTAGTGTCATCCGCAAACTTGGCCACCTCGCTGCTTATGCCTGTCTCCAGATCATTTATAAACAAGTTGAAAAGCATGGGTCCCAAGACGGATCCTGGGGGCACTCCGCTGTTCACATCTTGCCATTGTAAAAATTGTCCATTGACCCCCATTCTTTGCTTCCTACTCCTCAACCATTTTTTAACCCACAAGAGGACCTGCCCTCTTATTCCATGATTGTGACATTTTCCCAGCAGCCTTTGGTGAGGGAACGTGTCAAACGACTTCTGAAAATCCAGGTATATAATATCCATATGTTCGCCAGCATCCACATGCCAGTTAACCTTTTCAAAGAATTCTAAAAGATTTGTGAGGCAAGACGTTCCCTTACAGAAGCCATGCTGACTTGCCTTCAGCAACACTTGTTCTTCTATGTGCTTTAAGATTTTATCTTTGATGAAGCTTTCTACCATCTTGCCCGGAACAGACGTAAGGCTCACCCTAACACACACACACCCACCCAAAGAATTGCAGTGAGAAGATGACGACACCACAATTACTTCTGGGTCGGGGTCAGCTGATTGGGAGATGACCATCACTGATTCATCCATCTAGTTCAGGAGTGTCAAATAGAAGGCCAGCAGATCGGATATGGTCCCCGGAGGTTCTTTATCCTGTGAAAATTGGGCTCACACAGCACTACCATCAGCTGCTCTCAGCTGCTAAGCTGTGAAGTGATGCTTCGGCAGAAGTGGCACTGCTGAAAGAGCTCTCCAGTACCTTGAAAATAGGATCAAGATTTGCATATTTTATCTTCAGTCATTTGCAGCTAATGTTGCTGTTAAACAATTGGGTGCAATATAAACCCTGGCTGATCTCTTGCCAATCATCCAGATAATCCGGTTGTATAGCCTGATCTGCCTTCCTTGGAATTATACGTCAAATTGGGTAGGGTTTATTATTGTTATAGAAATTAAACTGACAGCAGCCCTCCAAGGTCCCAGTCAGAGGTCTTGCTGAGACTTGTCTCCCAAGAGTCTTAAATAAAAACTGGAGCACAGATCGCGGAGACTGAATTTGGGATTGCCTGCATGCAAAGAGGGTGCACAAAATGACTGACACTTAAGAGAAATAGTGCTGGCATGTGTGAAGTAATCACAAAGACAAATGAAATGTAGCAAGCAATTTCTGCATCACCTGTCAACTATATCCATTAAAGAGATACGGTTGTTACAGTTGTGTCATTCTGGATTTTGGCAGGATTCTGGATTTTGACGGTTGCTTAATCGGATTGCAGTGGTGGGTGATTGTTGCTTTTTTATCAGTCCATTCAGTTAAGCATCTTTCTCATCTGCCCCTGCACGAAAAATGCATACAACTGTATAAATGTCAATCGAATCTACGTTCTCAAAGGCCAATTTCAAAAGGGAAGTGACTGGGAGGGGGAAAGAAAAGGAGAAAGGAAGTGACAAAAAGTACACTTTTGTAAATGATCTTGCTGTGTACTTAGTCAGGGCCCCAGGGAACCTGAGTCAAGGTCATAAGGAAAAACATTAGGCTGAGAAAACAGCAAGGTCAAAAAGGATAGGGAAAAACCAGAGAGAGAGAGAGAGAGAGAGAGAGAGAGAGAGAGAGAGAGAGA
>JAJKFI010000101.1:4583439-4607317 GCA_029204185.1 Lerista edwardsae | reverse complement strand
TGTATGTATGTATGTATGTATGTATGTATGTATGTATGTATGTATGTCTCGCATAGGCTCCGCAACGCCTGGAGCGATCGGCACGAAACTCGGCACGCATACACCTTGCGGCCGGACGACAAACACTGCGGGGGTTGGGCCCCCCTAGCGCCCCCGGGGGTGGGGGTACGCGGGGGTCCCCGCGTGAAAACGGTCAAAAACGGCCGAAATTGGCGTCAAATCCACAGTTTCCGGGGTCGCCGAGATGAGCGGTGCCACTCCTGATGCTGTGGGAGTCTGGGTTTGGCCCCCCCTCGACGTGGGGGGCCAGAAGGGGTGCAAAACACAATGTCCGCCATGCTGTGCTGGAACGCCTGGACCGATTGGCGCCAGACTCGGCATGCGGAAGCCTAGCGGCCTGGCCACAAACACTGTGGGGGTCGGGGCCCCCTAGCGCCCCCGGGGGTGGGGGTACATGGGGGTCCCCACATGAAAATGGTCAAAAACGGCCAATATCGGCGTCAAATCCACAGTTTCCGGGGTCGCCGAGATGAGCGGTGCCGCTCCCAATGCTGTGGGAGTCTGGGTTTGGCCCCCCCTCGACGTGGGGGGCCAGAAGGGGTGCGAAACACAACGTCCGCCATGCCCTGCTGGAACGCCTGGACCGATTGGCGCCAGACTCGGCATGCAGAAGCCTAGCGGCCTGGCCACAAACACTGCAGGGGTCGGGCCCCCCTAGCGCCCCTGGGGGTGGGGGTACACGGGGGTCCCCACGTGAAAACGGTCGAAAATGGCCAAAATCGGTGTCAAATCCATAGTTTCCGGGGTCGCCGGGATGAATGGCGATGCTCCCGATGCCGTTGGAGTCTGGGTTCGCCCCCCCCTTGGTGTGGGGTGCAAGAAGGGATGTGAAACAAAATGTCCGCCATGCCCTGCTGGAACGCCTGGACCGATCGACACAAAACTTGGCATGCATACACCTTGCGGCCTGACGACAAACACTGCAGGGGTCAGACCCCCTAGCGCCCCCAGGGGTGGGGGTACACGGGGGTCCCCATGTGAAAATGGTCAAAAATGGCCGAAATCGGCGTCGAATCCAGTTTCCGGGGTTGCCGGGACGAGCGGCGATGCTCCCAACACCGTCGGAGTCCGGTTCACCCCCCTCAGCATGGGATGCGAGAAGCGGTACAAGACACAACGTCCGCCATGCCCTGCTGGAACGCCTGGAGCGACGCGCACCAAACTCCGCATGCGCATGCCTTGCGGACTGGTGACAGTCCCTCCAGGGTTCAGGCCACCCTAGCGCCCCCGGGGGTGGGGGTGCATAGGGGGCCTGAAGTGAAGACGGCTGAAAACGGGCGAAATTGGCATCAAGTCCATAGTTTCCGGAGTTGCCGAGGCGACCGGTGACGCTCCCGACACAGTTGGAGTCCGGGTTTGGCCCCCGTCAGCATGGGGGGGGGGCAAGAAGGGGTACAAAATGCATAAACTGTGGAAGATCATTTTGTTACCCGGGCAACGCCGGGTAACAAAAAGCTAGTTTTTAATAAAACTAACGAACCACTGTTTTGCAGAGAAGAAACAAAGTGGTATGCAAGAAGCAGCTGTAGTCCTGAGATGCTGTAGCTACCCTTTCAGGCACTGATAGTGGCTCAAGAAACCAGCACAGCATGCTTGTATGCCTCCTTGCAGGTCACCCAATCTACCTACTACGCATACTGTAGATGCAGAAGTCTGTAACCCAAGAATGGGCCCATTAGAACATATACAGGTGTGTCCTCCGTATCCACAGGGGTTGAATTCTGGGTATGGAAACCGCAGATAAGGGGAAATATAACCCTTTATACAGTATAACACTCCAGCCCCCTGCATCAGTAGTGTCCCTACGGGGGTGTTAGAGCTCTAGGTTTTGCAAGGAGCTTTACCTTGCCATGGAATCACTCCTTTCCCGCGCCACTTTAGCCAATCCTTAGGGGGAAAAGCAACATCTTGGCATTGCTTACTGGCTACAGCGGCAAGGGAGAGGAGCATCTTACACGGGAGGGTAAGGATCCTTGCAAAACTTAGAGCTCTGCCCCCGTGTAGGGACGCCGCTGCTCTGCATCCCCCTCCCCATGACTTTCATTTTTCTTTACTAGCAGTGGAAGCACACATTTTTTTTCCTAACAGTGGGATGTTCTGGCTGTGAACCCCTAAAGCAGTGGCGTTCCTATAGGGGGCAAAACGCTGCATTTTACAGGAGCCTGAGCTCCTGTGTAAAGTGGCCCCTCCCCTTCGTCTTCAGAGCCATTCACAGCTCAGAAAGCTGGCCAGGAGACTTTGCTCTCCAAGCCACAAATAGCTCTGAACGCAAGGGGGACGGGCCACTTTACACAGGAGTTCAGGCTCCTGCCAAACGTAGCGTTTCCCCCCACTCTAGGAATGGCACTGCCCTAGAATGCAGCTGCCTGCCTGCCTGCCTGCCTGCCTGCCTGCCTGCCTGCCTGCCTGCCAGCAGGTTGCATTCCTCAGTTAAGCAAGAAGCTGTTCCCCTGTTAAGAAAAGAAATATGCACTTCTACTTTTGGTAAAGAAAAAGGAAGGTAATGGGTTGGGTTGGGTTTTTTTAAATTGAAAACCACCTTTTGGCAGTTAAAATATCTGAATAAAAACACAAAACACCACATTTTGATATTTAAGATATTTTGCCAGAGAAAATATGAATGCAATAACACAAACCGCGTTGGAATATCTGTATTCTATCAAACGTTATGGCCCAAAAAACCAAGCAGTTTTAATTCACTGGAGGCGGCATCCCTTAAGAACTAATGCTGGTGAAGTGAAGCCAGTGGGCGGGCTTAGCAGCCATGTTGGTATACTCAAAACAATCCTCATTCTAAGCATTTCAGATTGCTTTGCTCGTATTGTTTAGGATTGAATAGTTTATTCCTGAAATAAAAACTTACGAAAATAAAAACATGTGATCGTGTAGACACATTATTGGTAACCTTATTATGATTTAATATGCAATTACAAGGTTAAATTCCTCATAATTATATTACTGAACATACCTGACGAAATGCTACTTGCTGTCTATTTAAACTCAGATTGCACTATTTTGACAGACTTTATTGAAATCTACACAAGCAAAAATAAAACGGTCATGCCCCATAAAAAAAATTCTGATAATGTTCAGAATTTCATAAATATTACGGTAGAAAATGAAAGGCGGAAAAATAAAGTGTGAACGGGAAGGAAAGAAAAAAAAGGGAGGAGGGTGGGCAAAAATTAGATAAATATATAGGAAAATTTCATTAAAATCTCTTCATAACACAAGGAGTAATTCTTTTTTACTTCTAGACTATTAAGAGTTTTTTTTTAAACTTCTACACTCCCCCCCCCAAAAAAACAAATTCTGTTAATGTTCAGAATTTTGAGAATATTACAGTAGAAAATGGAAGGTGGAAAAAAAAGTGTAAACGGGAAGGGGGAAAAAAGGAGGGGGGGAATATTATTATTTTTTTACCTTCTAGACCATTAACCGTGGGTGTCAGGAAATGGTGAATAAGATTGCTAGGAACAACAAGAAATTACACTGCTTCCAAAATAATGCACTATTTCAGTGAACTGTAGTTTTATTGAACCGATGTAATGTGAATACATGAATCTTTCCGTGGAAATTAAATCCCATTTTTCTGACAGCAATTCGCACACCCGTATGCAGAACACGCAGGCATGCTTAGAGGCTGATATTAACTTTTACACACGTGCAGGGAGATTTTCATTCCTGAATTCGCGGCAATCCTCCTTGGCAGCAATGATCTGAGTCAACCATATTGGTATACCCATGTGGCTTCAAGAAAATGATGTCATGTCGCCTCCTGTTACCCTACCTTCATGAAAAAAAATACAAGAAAATGAAAATACAACTGTGTTGTCACTTCCTGTTGTGATGTCACTTCCGGGGCATCATTTTGCCCTCTGCACCAGGCTATACTTTCATTGGCTAAGCCAGAGGGTGACCTTGGCTAGTCAGTCTCAGCCTAGCCTAGCTTTCACAGGGTTGTGGTGAGGATCAAATGAGAGGGGGAGGAGCCACACAAGCTGTCCTGGGTTCCTTGGAGGGTGGATGTGCTAATAATGCAGTAATTAGTGGTGTCTATTTTTGTTAAAAACACCTAACACAAAACACCGCCTTTTTGGTGCGAAAATATGATTAAAAATACAAAACACTGCATTTTGTTTAAGATATTTTCAAAAATTAAAATAGATTACTTTTCCAATTAGCAATAATACTGTGGCTGCATCTGCTGACACTATATCACCTGTATCGTCTACCTAGTACACTTTAAATTACTAAAATTACTAAATTTTTATTATTTTAAAATTACTAGTAATTTTAAAAATTAATTTAGTAAAATTACGAAAAATGAGAACTTGGAATACAAACACATAACTCCACTTTCTGCCTTTCAAATCACAAAATCTGTTTAAAACACACACACCATTTTTTAAACACCCCTAGCAACAATAAATGTCACAAAATATGCTTAGCTGAACATCTCACCAAGCTTAACCTGCTTTACTTTCTTAAGAGGTCTGTCAGTACTCTGCGCACTCATAACAGTGTTGAGTAAGGTGCTATCACAATGGAAGAACTCAGAGGTGAATTGAAAACACCCTACTATCTTCACATTCCAGAGCCTTTTATCATCCTCAAATAAACAGACTGATGTTTCAATCAAGAACATTGCTGCTTCAGCAAATATTTCCGCTGATATCGTTCATACGCTTTTCTGAACACAGAGACACCACCCCAGCCTGCTCAATTTGGTTTTTCCCACTGCAAATTCACATTAGGCGGGCCTTTTCCCAGCAGTAATAATTTCATTTACCATAAATTATTTTATGTGGAGTACCTTGGAGACACCCTAATGCTCACATGTCATAAAAGGCTTCTTCTTCCAGAATAGCTGAAAGCCCATTTTCAGTCTTAAAAAAAAAAAATTTCGAAGGCTATTGAGCACAAAAATGATGCTTTGAAAGAAAAATGAAGGAAGACTGTTGCAATGCTTGTGCATGACGAGAAAGGTAAAGGATGCTGTTTAAGAACATAAGAAGAACCTTGCTGGATTAGGCCAAAGGCCCATCTAGTCCAGCTTTCTGTATCTCACAGTGGCCTACCAGATGCCTCAGGGAGAGACAATCTCATTGCCACTGCATCTGGCATTCTGAGGTAAACTTCTGAGGTAAACTTCTGAGGTAAATATGAGATAAATAAAACAGAATTTGCTAACTTAAGAACATAAGAAGAGCCCCACTGGATCAGGCCAAGGTCCCATCTAGTCCAGCTTCCTGTATCTCAGTGGCCCACCAGATGCCTCAGGGAGCACACAAACAAAAAGATGCCTGTATTCTGTTGCCACTCCCTTGCGCTTGGCATTCTGAGGTAAATTCTGAGATAAACACACTGGTGGCCAGTCAAGATTCTCCACAGCATTTCTCTTTGACAGCCACCAGAACCAGATGCTCCTCTTCAGACATGTACTCGCTGTCTGGAGGCGGTTGGGGGCTGGATGTGGGCGAACAAGCTGAAATTAAATCTGGATAAGACAGAGGTGCTCTTGGTTCAGAAATCCACAGCTTGGGTATTGGACTATTGCCCTGCTCTGAATGGGGTTGCACTCCCTCTGAAGGAGCAGGTCTGCAGTTTGGGGGTTCTCCTGGATCTGCAGCTGCACCTGGATTCCCAGGTGGCGGCGGCGGCCAGGGGAGCCTTTGCTCAGCTTCAGCTGATTCGCCAACTGCGACCGTGCCTGAGCTGCACGAACCTGGCCACAGTGACCCACGCCCTAGTGACATCCAGATTAGATTATTGCAATGCGCTCTACGTGGGGCTGCCTCTGAAGACAGTCCGGAAATTACAACTAGTGCAGAACACGGCTGCTCGGGTGGTTACTGGGGCACATCGGTTCGACTCTGTTGGGCCGTTGCTTCAGCGACTACACTGGCTGCCGGTTCCTTTCCGGGCCTGATTCAAAGTGCTAGTTTTGACCTTTAAAGCCCTTTACAGTTCGGGTCTGGGGTATTTGAGGGACCGCCTCCTTCCATATAATCCTACCCGTACTCTGAGGTCATCTGGGGGGCCTTTTGACTGTGCCGCCACCAGGAGAGGTGAGAGGGACGGCGGCCAGGAATAGGGCCTTCTCGGTAGTGGTCCCCCAACTTTGGAATACCCTTAAAGTTGAGAACTGCTCCCTCTTTGGCGGTATTTCGGCGGGGGCTGAAGACCTTTCTGTTTCAGCAGGCTTTTAGTTGTTGACAGGCTGGCTGGTTTTTGCATTCTCTTTTTACACTCTTTTTGTATATTTTATGATGATCCATAGAATTTGGCTCTTTTAAATTTTAATTGTTTTAATATTGTTTTAACTATTGTTTTTAACTATCTCACACAATGATTTTACTGTATTTTAATTGTTGTAAGCCGCCTTGAGTGCCTTCGGGCAGAAAGGTGGCGTATACATTACATAAATAAATAAATAAATAAATACTTATAGGAACCTAGGAACAGCCCCACTGGATCAGGCCAAGGCGCAAGATGTCTGCATCCTGTTGCCATTCCCTTGCCACTCCCTTGTTTGGGGCCTTTACAGCCCAGTCCTAACTAACTAGCCATTTTGGATCCCCATACGGGGAGAAAAAGTAGGGTAAAAGTATAGTAAGTAAATAAATACATAAACTTTCAAGGAGCAATGCAGTTGCGGAGGGCAGTCATGTTTGTTCCCTTACCTTGAGGCTGCATTGCAGCTGCATCAGTGCTATAAGGTTGGTTAGGATTGGCTCACCAGGTCCAATCAGAAAAGCAATTTATACATTCAGAATAAATCAGTTGTCAGTCATTAGAGCAATCCTTACAATGGCATGTGACTATGCTTCTGGATGCCATGTTTGCTGATCATGTTAGCCACAGCCGTTTGACACAAATGGAGGCTGTGTAGGATCACTGTAGTCATAATAACAAACAGGGGACAAGGAAAGGAGTAATATATATCTGTGTCCCACCACAATCTGCTGAGTATGTGGAACTGGGATTTTCTTGGACTCTGGAACTCCCTCCCACCGGGTGGCTCACTTGGTCCCTTCTCTCTTTTCAGAAAAATTATGGAGACAAGCCTTCAGTTTTGTACAATGTATTCCCCAGTGGATGAGTTGATGTTGTGTGCCTTTTGATTGCTGCCGAATCTTTTATCTTGGTTTTATAATCTTTTCCCTATTTTATTGTATTTATTATATTATATTGTATAATATATGTATCTGCCATACATATGCCAAATACAGAAAAAAGTGATGCTCATACTATGGATGAAGAACCTGCTGCTTTGGGGACAGCAGGTTCATTCACAATATGAGCTTAGCTTCTTAGTTTAGAGAACTTCGTGTTGAAAAGTGGTATATAAATACTGTTGATTGATTCTTCCTGTACTTGGCATATGTATGTACATCTGCCATATGTATAGTAGATAAGTGTAGAGAAGACATGCACATTTATCTTCTATGTATTCATTCTTTACTACATGGTCAATAGACAGACATTCAGAGCTCAGTCCTAATCTAAGGAGTTAGGCCGGCACAGTTAGGCCAGCAAAGTTTGGCCGACACCAGGGCCACTGTAAAGTGTGGACCACTCTTGGATTCTGGGAGGATGGCATACATACTTTATGGTGTCTGTTGGGCTGGCCAAACTTTGCTGGCCGAATTGTGCTGGCTTAACTCCAGGTTAGGATTGCATTTAAGAACCGTTCTTAAATGAGATTGAGGGACAGTGCCTGAACCAGGTTGCTGGGAGCCTTGGGGTGAGGCCCTTCATTATATCCTCATGGTACCCTACTCATCCCCTGATAATCCTCAGACAATTGCCTGTCCAGATATTAGAAATGTGGACTTTGGAGGCAGGAGGTGTGGAGTAATGGCTGAGCTACTGATATTGCTTAAAGCTAAGCAGAAGAATCTGTGGTCTTGTTTGTGGATGGAAGATGGAATACCAGGCTGTGACGTTGCTGTACCCCTTGTGGCAAGATGGAAGCGCTGATGACTTGTCGAGGCTTGACTTACGATTGCCTGCTGAAGCTTGATGACACAGAGTCAAAGGAGAGAACCACATTGTGAAGGCTGCATTTGGGACTGAGGATTTGGTGAATCACAGAATACTGTACATTTGTAAAAACTCCATTGAAAAATGGTGCTTCCATCTTGCCACAAGAGGTACAGCAACATCACAGTCTTCCGTCTTCCATCCAAAAACAAGACCACAGATTCTCCTTCTTAGCTATATCAGTAGCTCAGCCATTACTGCCCATCTAAACCGCCTTGGGCATTTGCTTCAGCATGGGAAAGGCAGGGTATAAATTCTTCAAATCAATAAATAGATGGATAGATAGATATTGACCAATGAGTACAGGTGTGCCTTTTTTTCCCCAAAATTGAGAAGAGCAGAAAGTAGTGTTATGTGTTTTTATTCCAAGGGCACATTTTTGATGAATTATATTTATAAATTACAATTGCTTTAAAAGTGTACTAGGTAGGTGATATAGGTGGTATAGTGTCAACAGATGCAGCCACATGCATATAGAGGTGTTAGAGAATATGTAAAAATAATAATAATAATAATGCAAGTATTTATATACCGCCTTTCTTTGGCCATTAGATTGCTCCTCTGGCTTTTAATTCAAGGCGGTTTACATGGGCAGACTATCTCTAAACCCGCAAGTGTTTTTTACAAATTACAGAGAAGTTGTATCTTTCAAGAACTACAAACAACATACAGATGGAACTTTCTTGGTTTAGTCCTTCTTTCTGGCCACACGCTTGCCTTCCTGCTGGCTGATAAGCGGCTTCTCTGCTCCCACCAAAGAAACAGCTGGCCCAGCACAACTCCCCTCTCACAGGCAGCTGAAGACAGCTTTTATCAGTCGCCCTTTTCAAGGTCTGCCGCACAGAGACTTCCGGTGTTGTCGAACTGGCGACCTTCAGAACTTATCTTCGGGCAAACGGAGGCTTTAACCTTCTCGACTAAACCTTCTGCCCACAGAAGAGAGAGAATGGTATTTTGATTTGTTTTGTTTGCAGATTTTGGGTTTTTGTTTGTTTACAGAAATGAGAAGTCCAGAGAGGGGTGCTATGTGTTTTCATTTTGTTATCCCCCCCCAAAAAAACCCGCATCTCTTCCAATGAGGCATAGCAGGTGTATCATGTGTCTTCAGGACATGCCTTGGGATCCATAAGAAGAACACACAAGTGATACAAGGCCCCTTGGACAGTGCGCCAATTGAGCGCCACTCTAAACACTCTTTTGAAGCTACTGCATAAGTATCCCCGAAGCAGATGTGGCAGAGGCTAATATGCTGCTTGGGGTCACCATCATCTGTGGCGCACATACTAATCTAGTGAGGGTCATTGAATACACAGGATGAGGCCTCTGGGGTGCAAACCTACCCAACTTTCCAGCACTGGGGTGAGGGCAATGCAGCTCCAAGGTAAAGGAACAAGCAGTCCCTTACCTTAAGGAGGCCTCTGTGCCTACCCCCCAACAGCAGGATGCAGTACATGCCCCATTGGCCATGCTATGCCACCTCTGGAAAGTTGTTTAGGATTGCACCCTTAACGTCTCCATGATCCTCTTTTGTCCTGAGACAAAATCGAGCAAAGGAATTTTCACACACAGATCACCCTCATTAGGTTGGAACAGATGTCTTTATTAGTAGTATAAAACTAGCTAAATGTTACCTAGTGCACTCATGCATCTCCATTGCTTCTTCACGGCAAAGCATCAGGAAGAGAAGGAAATGTGTATGTGTGCGTGGGGGGGGGTAGAAGTGGCTGTAGTGCTCCCCCAGCCCACCACTTTTCTTTTGAAACTCTCCCCCTTCAGATGCTTCCCCCTGCTCAGATTTCAGCTGCTCAGATTTCAGCTCAGATTTAGATGCACACAGCATCTAAAAGGGGCGGGGGAAGCAGATGTCAGGGATCATTGAAAAAAGAGAAAGATTTCTTTCTCTTTTTCGGCAGGGAAAAGGTTAAATGTCTCTCTCCTGGTACATCCCCACCCCCACCCCACAGCTTCTCGGCAAAAAAAGCAGCCGCAAATGCAAGTTGACTGGGTAATGTTCTGGCCTAATGCTCCCAGGACATTTTCTTGGAAATGGATGGGTTTTTTTTAAAGGAAGAAACCCACCCACCCCCACCCCCAATATATGAGAGATCCTGAAAAGCCCTGAGAAACGGCCACATATGGCTCCATTCTTGTATTGGGAGAGTTTAAGAAATAAATACATCCCATCTAGCGCATCACGTACTGAAACTGTGACTGATGGAAAAGGTCACACTGATTTTCCAGGAACAACTGCGCTCTTCCCAGATGTTGCATTTCAGAAGGAGCCAAATTATTAGCTGTCGGAGAAGGTTGATGCTTTGGTGACCTCCAGTTCTTTGGAGAAGGAAAAGCAAAAAAAAAAAAAAAATTAATAAGAGCCCTGCCAGTGCCACTTAACCAGAAGCTCATTTCCATTTCCCTCTTTGCAAAGGGCTGCACTTCTTCAAATTGTCAGGGGAGCCAGGAAGGGAGGGGAAAAGAGGACACTCTCAGTACCGGCCAAAGAATGCAGTAGGCCTGGTTCTTTTAAGACACGTTGGAGGAATTCAGCACCCCACTCCCTGTAAAGTCAGGGCCTCACTCAAGGAGAGAGAAAGCTACCTGGATCATCACAAGGTCGGGCCTTTCCCAGCAAGAGCAGGTGTGCTGAAGAGTCAGGTGGGGGTCAGGGTTGAGAGGCAAGCCGTGATAGGACCCACAAAAGCTGTCTGAGTCAATAGGACAGGTGCAAGGAGACGGGCAGGTGGCGTGGGTGGCAAGAGGCACTTTTTCAAGTGATGTTTCTCTTATATTTAGCAGGGGGAGAGCAATTGGCCCCATTCACCCCTGCACAGTGTCTTTTCTAGTGGCTGTTGCTGGTGGTGTTCTGCATTTTTTTTAGATGGTGAGCCCCTTTGGGACAGGGAGCCATTTAATTTTATTATTATTACTATTTGCCTGTAAACCACTTTGTGAACTTCATGTTGAAAAGCGGTATATAAGTACCTGTTGATTGATTGGATTGAAGAACTAGGAAAAGATCTCCATGGCCAGGAAGCCAAGCTGCAACCGTGGGGGAGAGGAGGGGACAGGAGGAGCTGGTTCACTAGGTGAAATTTCCACTGACTGGTCATTGAGGAACGGATTGCAGCCCATCATCGGAACCAATTGAGCAGTACAAGCAGAAGGGCTTGCATTTATACAGCTTCTGAATTCCCATTTCTTGGCATGAAATTCAGGTTACTGTGATGCAGGACCCTTTTTGTAATCACAAAGTACACACAGCAATGGCAATAGGATCAGTTATCCCGTGCAAAGGATTTCAGCTCTGCCCTTGATGAAGTCCTGGGATTATGCAGCACTTGTCAGGTGCCGAAGGGGCCAGGTTTGAAGAAAGAGCATTGCAGACCTGAGACTGCTTCCTCCTTGGCTAAGGCCACAAGCCGGAGGAGGGAACTGCAGGCCATTCTGGTTAGCACAGCTCAGAAGCCTCCTGGTTTGAGGAGTGAGATGACACCGGAGGCCCAATCTTGCTTCGTTGTCTGATAAAAAGCTCAGAAATGTGCTGGCTTCCTTCAGTTTGGGCAACTGATTGCTAGGGGTGTGTGTGTGTGTGTGTGTGTGTGTGTGATTTTTTTTTAAAAAATTCTTGATTAAAATAGAAAATTGCACTATTATGGGTTTTTATCCAAATTTTTACTGCAAATTGTCAAAGAAATGCAATAAAGCACAATGGGTGTGTGTGTGTGTGTGTGTGTGTGTGTGTGTGTGTGTGTGTGTGAGAGAGAGAGAGAGAGAGAGAGAGAGAGAGAGAGCATGTAAGAGTTCTGTCTACTTCTGAGTTGGAAAACAGCTCACGAGGGAGGGAACATAAGCCCAGGCTGGCAAGCAAGAAATAAGGGTGACTGGCCCTACAAAAGCAAGCAATTGCTGCCCAAGCAGAGGCAAGCAATCGCTGGCACACACACCCCAGTCCCAAATAAACTGCTCAAGAATTCCCGGGCAGCACTCTGGTTGCTACTTGGAGCACTGAGAAACTGCTGCTCGCTACTTCCACATTCCATTATAATCACCCCGGCATGCAATACACAGAAAGAGCCTATGTTCATAGTTTAAGCAAACTTCCTTCTGTTCTTGCCCCTCCTCCTCCTGATCCCTTACTGAAAACTATTTCTGGATTCCTCAAAACTGCGTTGAAAGTGTGCAAAAGTGGTGTTATTTTGCTAAATTGATTTAAATTTGTGTCAAACTGTGTCAAAAGGAAGCAAAAGCAGTTATTTCACTTTTTGATGAATTTCACAATTTGAATAGAAATTCTTATTTAGCGTTCTATGTTGGTCGTTGGAAAAATACACCTCTACTGATTGCTGAAGGAGGACCCCGAGTTCACCAGTGGTGAGCCTGCCTGTAAATACTTGCCCGCTCTTGGGCGCAAAGTGACCTATTTTTTTTTTACAGTAAACAGAGCACATAAGGTTTGCCAAATGGCTCAACTGTTTGTTTATGTCTGTGCCATGTTAGAACAACCTCTAACTTGTTTTCTTTACAATGACAGATGATGAATGTGTCTGTGAAGACAGCTGTCATAACCTTGCCGCACGCTAAACCAACATCACCCATGACTCTTGATAAAAACCAAGTTATTCAATATGTAAGCATTTGGTTCAAAGCTGAAGAACTGATTACCAGAAGCATGCGGAGGATGACCAAACAGAGAAATTACAGTCTGGCTGAAGTAGAGCAAATCCCAGTGCAAGAATAAAACTGGCACCTATGCACAATGCTTGCTAGCTTCTGTGAGTCAAGTTACTAGCAGCGGATTAGCCCTGAGGACCCAGGAAAGTGATGCCAACCTTTTTGGCAAGTGTCCTGTTAATATATTGGGTTCCATGCTATAGAAACTCAGACAGGTCAGGTGCAGCTTGAACGTTTATTGCATCAGGCAACCGTTAGAACTGAACTGAAGGGCAACAGCCCAACTCCTGTATAATGTCAACTCCATTAACATTAACAGAGGGTTTTCCCACTCTTCAGGATTCATGTAGCTCAGGGCTCCTGATTGGAGGGGTGAGAAGCTCAACCCCTCCAGCTCTCTTGCTCAGGCTTAACCCCTGGCTATCCTGTTGCATACATAACATGCAGTGATGTCATGTAGGGGGTACGCAGGGGTACGCGAGTACCCGTTCCTAGGATTACGGCTGGCCCCATTCGCCCGCCCACTCGTTGACTCCGTCAGCGCTCTGCTCCGTCCCCTGCAACCTTTGAATTTCCTGCACTTTTGAGTTGCCTGGCAGCGAGCGGAGCGGAGCGGAGCGGAGCGGAGCGAGGGAGACCAACGGCAGCAGCAGCGTGAGCAGGTCAATATGATCCCAAATCAGTGGATACCGGGACATGCCTGTATACTCTTTTATTCCACAGCCACTATATTTTTAGGCTGGCATTGAAATGATTCCTCCCACAATTGGCTGCACAATTCCCTGTTCCGGAACACAAGACACAGTCAAGCTGGCTGTGAGGAGCAGCAGCCCTTCAAAATAAAGCCAGGAAGCCGGTTTTTCCCTGCACCTCTTTCTGGCAGAGTTTAGTCAGCAGCAGGCAGCCGACGGGGAAAGGGGTGGCCACAATCCAACAGAGAGGGAAGTGCCATTGAAAGGAATTCAGGCTTAGGTGTACCTGAGGTTGCATTGAACTGGAACTGGCATGTGGCATTTTCCAGGGTGTGTAAAATAATGGAATTAAGGTGAGGTCTCAAGCAAGAAGCCAGCGGTGTCATTAACTCAGGGAATGCAAAAACCATTATAATGATTCAGAATTATTTTCACATGCACGGTGCTTGGCACAACCACGCTCTGAAATGTTTGCAACACGTTGATGATTTTATGACTCAAAAGGCATTAAAATCCCTGCCCGCTTTGTCTGCTGGCTTCGAGTGCCTTAAAGTTATCATTTACCTATTAAGGAAGCCAAGTTCATTGGAAGTTGAATGTTCAGAGCCAGACATGTGCGTCTAGGATGATTCAGGCTTAGCTTTACAAAGACAAATCCAGGGTT
Source organism: Lerista edwardsae (assembly GCA_029204185.1). Taxonomy (NCBI): domain Eukaryota; kingdom Metazoa; phylum Chordata; class Lepidosauria; order Squamata; family Scincidae; genus Lerista; species Lerista edwardsae. The sequence continues at coordinate 4,593,181 of JAJKFI010000101.1, read as the reverse complement.
TGTTTCAGTGTGGACTTAACGTTTGTGTCTTTTTTTTTTTTTTGCTTTTCCCAAGAAAGGCTTGGTGTTGAATGTCAGGCAGAAATTGTACAGGTACATCACAGCCCCTTCTCTGCAGCTCCATGTTAAGAAACTGCACTTGTTGAATGTTACTATCATAAGCAAACACTTTCTCTCCTAAGGACCCCCCCCCCTTTTCAGGGGTGTACCTAATGAAAGTGAAGCCCAGTGCCGAGGGCAAAATGTTGCCCTGGAACTGACATCACAACAGGAAGTGATGTCACAGTTATATTTTCATTTTCTCTGGTTTTTTGGCCATACATTTTGACAGTGTAAAGATATTACACTGGTTTGTTTCATTGCATTCTGCATAAAATTACCTTTCCAGTGATATATAACATGATGGTATTAGTCATGCATACCAAGGTTTTCACAATTTTGGCCAGTAATGTCAAGCGCAGCTTGTTGCCCCCCTAAAGCTTATTGCCCAATGCAATTGCACCCCGGTGTCCGAGGTACAACTAGTTACATGATCACTAGTGTGCCATTTTTTGATAAAATTTTGAAAGTTTACTTAGCTATAAAACTTAACGTAATAAACACAGGCTGCTAAAAATTTGTGTTTTTGCATTATGCCATAGGACAAGTAAGTACCCCGAATTTCATACAAATCTAAGGACGTCAGTCGGAAACAGTGTGATGATTTGACATGGAATGACCCAACAGAGCCATGGTGGAACCTGTGAGGAAAGAGTGGACAAATTCCTAAGCAGACCTTTCTCCATGGTGCCAGAAGAATGGTGCCAGTGCTATGTTATACATGCCCCCTTGAAAGCAGATAAAGGGATGTTCTTTTCCCTCTCTCAAAACACCAGAACCAGGGGGCATCCACTAAAACTGAGGATTGGGAGAGTTAAAAGGAAGTACTTTTTTACCCAGCGGGTAGCTGATCTGTGGAATTCTTTGCCACAGGAGGTGGTGATGGCATCTGGTCTAGATGCCTTTAAGAGGAAATTGGACGGATTTCTGGAAGAAAAGTACATCGTGGGCTATATAGGCAATGATGGATTGTGCAACCTCCTTACATTGGTGGTGGGCTACTTCAGAGTACCGGGTGCAAGGGAGTGGCAACAGGATGTCTCATGCCTCCCTGGGGCACCTGGTGGGCCGCTGTGAGATACAGGAAGATGGACTAGATGGGCCTTTGGCCTGATCCAGCAGGGCCCTTCTTATGTTCTTAATTCAATGGGACTTACTCCCATGTAACTTTGTATAGGGTTACAGGCTGTAAGTGATTTTCTTTTAGTCAGGGACAATTTTAGTTAGGATTGTTTTCACTTTATTTTGAGCTTTGCCTCTTGATCTCAAGTACAGAACTTGATTGTTTATCCCTTGTCTTTTTTTTTTAAAGGAAGTTCTTATTTAAAAATATTTCTAACTTGGTTTTCTGGCATCACTAGAAGCGCTCGGGATGGCTAACAGAAGCTTAACATAAATAAAATGCAACAACAGCACAAAAAACCAAAACAACTGTGAGAGCTCATAAGAAAGAGCAAAGATTTTTTAAAAAACACACACACAACTAACAAGCCAGCAATAGCAAATCCGGCTGGCTCCCAAGCCCCACTCCTTCCAAAGGTCTTCGTGGAGTGCGAGAGAGCCAGGAATGCGTTTCCCGGGCAATAGCTGAAAAGATCTTGTCCTATGTGGTCGCCCATTTCTTCTCTGATGGTGAGGGAATGCAGATCAAGATCTCTGGAGGCCAGAGACACCAGGCAGGTCCAAACAAGAGGTCCTCAAGCGATGGGGGCATTTCACACTTTTGACTTGGCTTATAGTACATGTTATCAGTGGTGTCATCTAAATGATTTAAGAACAGGAGTCACTTTTGATTGGCACGTGTTGGGACCCGCCCACCGGAAGTGACCTCATAAGCCGGAAGTGATGTCGTGGCAGGAAGTGACATGAAAAAAGCCCTTTTTGAGGCCTCAGATGATTTTAAACCAGGGCCCGGCCCTCCTTTAACAATTAATACGAGAAGGTTGAAGTCTAGGGGGCGGGCTTAGCGGCCATGTTGGTGAGTGCAAAATATTGCTCATTCCAAGCATTTCAAATGGGTTTTCGCATGATGTTTAGGGCTGAATCGTTTACTCCTGAAGTAAAAACTCACGAAAATAACAACGTGTGATTGTGGAGAAACATCAGTGGTATTATGAGTTAATATGCAATTCCAAGGTTTAATTCCACGTAATTATATTACTGAACACACCGGACGAAATGCCACTTGCTGTCTATTAAAACTCGGATTGCACTGTTTTGACAGACGGATACCATGGATACTGAGGTGCAAGATAGAGGAACACTAAAGAAATCTTTTTTTAACTTGTTGCAGCAGCAAAACCACTGATGTTCCCCTATCTTTAAAATGCGTTCCCAGTATCCATGGTTTCAGGTATCCACGGGAGAGTCTGGGACGAAACCCCAGAGGCATGCCTGTATTTTGTTTGTGTACATTTCAAAGGAAATCCATGCAAACATTTTGCCATGTTATTAACACTGTGGTCCTCTACACAAAAGGAAAAACCACTGAAATGGAACTTACTCCTGATTAAGCATACCCTAGAATTGTGTCTTGAGTTTTGAATGTAAGGTTCTTACTAGCCTTGTCCCTGCGACTTATTTTATCCAAGGACCTCTTTGCAACCAACCCTGTTTTGTCTTGTTCCTGTTTGCTTTTTGATAAGATAGACTTGTCCCTATTTCGTTTTTTGGATAAGTGCCTTGTTTTGATCTTTGCATCCCTTCTTCTATTATCTTGTTCCCTGAACCCTTTTATAAGTGCATTTTAAAAACTTAGCTAGTATGTATTCAGTTGGAAGCAGTGGTGTCATCCAACTGATTTAGGAACAGGTACTCACTTTTGATTGGCACTTGTGGGGGTCCACCCACCGGAAGTGACATCATAAGCCGGAAGTGATGTCGTGGCAGGAAGTGAGGTCATAGCCAGAAGTGATGTCATGATTGTTGCCATGGATGTGATCATGTTTGTAATAACTTCAGCTTGTGGTTAGTGTTGATTTAACTTCTATTGCTTTGCTTTCTAGAGATGTGTATATACATATTGTGCTTCAACTGTTCCCTGGTTAAATAGCAGGCTAGACTGTACTAGATTGTGAGCCCTTTTGGGACAGGGAGACATTTAACTTTAATGTTAAATGCAAGGAGCCGGCAAGGAGCAGGAGGGGGAACGGGCGCCCACCGGGCCGCACAACCACGTGGGCGCCCGACCGAGCGCCGGGCCGGCCGGCAAGGAGCAGGAGGAGGGGGAATGGGCGACCAAAAAAAGACCACATGGGGGCTGGGGCTGGGGGGAGGCTGCAGGAGGAACCAGGACGCTGGATCTGCGCAGCTAGAGGGAGCGGGAGCCCCAGGCAGCCTACCTTCTCACACTTGCTGCCTTATTCCTGGGTCTCCCTCGCTGCTGCCGCCGCTGCTGCCACCTCCGGTCCTCTCGCTCCACTGCTGCTGCTGCTGCCGCCCCCACCACGCTGCCTGACTGCCTCCCTCCTCCCAGAAAGTGCAGGCAATGGCTGCGGGCGTGCAGTACGCATGCGCAGCTGCTGAGCCAACCAGCCGATGGGGCAGCTTCAAGTAGGCAGGGCCAGCTTCAAGTGGGCGGGGCCAGCTCAACTTCTAGCAACCGTTACTCGCATAGTGGTGCGTAGTGGGTGCATGACATCACTGGTTGGAAGGGAGCACGCCACTATACCAGCCACTATACACCAGTATAGTGCCACTTTGCTATGCCACTATACCAGCAGTTCCCGAATTTACCATGGCATGGTAATATTCATTCATTCATTCATTCATTTAGTGTATGTCCCCTAGTTCTGGTATTGTGTGAAAGGAAAAAGAGATTCCCTCTATCTACTCTATCCACCATCTGCATAATGTTGTATGCCCCCCCCCAGGCGCTTTCTTTCTAGACTGAAGAACCCCAAATGCTGTAACCTTTCCTTGTAAGGGAGGTACCCCAGCCCAGTAATCATTTTGGTTGTTCTCTTCTGTACTTTTTCTATTTCCACTGTGACTTTTTTGAGATGTGGTGACCAGAACTGTATGCAGTACTCCAGGTATGGCTTTACCATCGCTTTATACAATGGAAATTAAATATTGGCTGTTTTATTCTCAATCCCCTTTTTAATTATCCCTAGCATGGAATTGGCCTTTTTCACTGCGGACGCACACTGGGTTGACATTTGCATTGTGTTGTCCACCAGTGCCCCAAGATCTCTCTCCTAGTCTGTCACCAACAGCTCAGAACCCATTAACCTATATGTGAATTTTTGATTTTTTGCCTCAATATCAACCAGTCAAAAGGTACTTATATACCACTTTTCAACACAAAGTTCACAAAGCAATGATTTTCAGCATTTTTCTTCTCAGGGTACACTAACCTCTATGGTCTTCTCTATGGTGTTCCCCTCTTGTGATGTCACTTCCGGCTTCCAGGAGACTCTTCTGGCGTCTAGGATAAATGTCTTTAGTAATGGTTTGTCCCTCTTCTGGCGGAGGAAGGACAATTTGTTACTACGAACAGTTTCCCTAGAAAGAGAGCTGCAGAACCCACAAGTTTTTCAGTGATTTTCAACCACTATGCTCCAAACTTCCAAGGCATACCTGTGGAGCTTTCACAGCACACCAGTTGAAAATCACTGCGATACATGTTAAAATATGTAGCCCCTGCCACTGCCTTACAATCTAACAAAAACAAGAGATGGTAGGAATAGCCTGTCAAACTCAATTCTCCACAATTTGTGGATTTGTCAAACTCTTCTGCCTGGTGTGTGCTCAGTTTATTTTATGCTGCATTGGTATTCTTGTAGTAGACTTGAATCAATTTCTGTTCCTACTCTACTCTTAGGGCCTTGTTTATGTATTGAGTACTCTATTTTATTTAAAGCCAGATAAACACAGAGATGTTGCCAAATTTTGTAATTCCTTAGTGTGAAAAAAAGAGCAGACAGTAAAAACTATTGTGGGGAACAGAAAGGACAAAAGAACAACAAAACTGAAGACATGGTGGAGATTTTGGTCTCTGTAGAGGGTGGAGATTTTGGTCCAAGTGTGGAGATTTATGTCTCCAGCCCTATGTAACTTTTTTTTAAGGGCCTAGAACTTTTTTTTTTAAAGGCCTTTTTTTAACGGCCTTCTAGACCATTAAGGGCACAATCCTAACCTGGAGATAGGCTGGCACAGTTAGGCCAGCAAAGTTTGGCCAGCACAAGGGCCACCGTAAAGTACTCTTGGAGTCTGAGAGGCCAGCAAACAGAAGTGTGCCATCCTCCCTGATTCCGAGAGTGCTCCAAATGTGCTTTATGGTGGCCAAACTTTGCTGGCCTAGTGCTGGCCTAACTCCAGGTTAGGACTGCGGTCTAAGTGGCCTTTAAGTGATTCCAAATTTTGCAGCACAAATTCTTTTATTGTTATTAATATAGTTTTCTTTGTCCGTTATTATTATTTTTTAAATGACCGTACACTATTTATAATACCAAAAGGTAAATGAACAGCCCGCCAGAAATGTGGATGCAAGGGCTGAGGTTGTCCTTGCGGAGGCTGCGACTGGCCTGGAAGCAGCCGCCAGGGGAATGGGCTCTGGTGGACGATGGCGCCTCCTCCTTCACCCTGCAACTGCACACGGCCTCAGGCTCTCAGATGCTGTTGCTCTGCACCGACGAGCACTTGGACAGGGAGGTGTGTCCCCACGCACTGGCGTAGCTAATGAAAATGTAGCCCAGTGCAGAGGGCAAAATGATGCCCTGGAAGTGTTGTCACAACTGGAAGTGACGTCACAGTTGTATTTTCATTTTCTTTTTTTGGCCATAACGTTGACATTGGGATGCTGGCACCTACCCCAGGGTAAGGGCACAAACATGCCCTTGCCCCAGGGAGGCTCCTGCCTGCTCCCAACAGGCCTGTCCGTTCCAGCGCAGGTTAGGATTGCGCCCTAAATTTCTTAGGGCACAATATTAACCAATCTTCCAGCACCTGGGTCAGGGCAATGCAGCTCCGAGGTAAGGGAAGAAACATTCCCTTGCCTGGAAGAGGCCTCTGTGACTGTGCCTAAAGTGCAGAATGAAGCACACAATCCATTGGCACAGCTATGTCAGTGCTGGAAAGTTAGTTAGGATTGTGCCCTTAAATAAAAATACAGATCCCATCTCTAGGGAATACGTTCCACCACCACTACCACCCGCAGATACAGAAACAGCAGGTATGGGGGGAACCCTATTTCTGCACATTCCCGTCCTTGCCTCCCCATGCCCATTTATTTGATTTAGGTCCTTACCCCTGGTGCCAAGTGAAAATGTTTCTTCCTGTTACAGGATGCTATAAGCATGCAAGCTTATATCAGGATGTGAAGGCAGGCAGCCTGAACACTTGAAGAGACCAATTGAACATTAACAGGAAGCACGAAGTTAACCACTGACTTCAACGCTGCTGCCTGGTATACGAGGGCACAAAAAACCTATGATTATTAGGGACTGGGAAATAATGACAGGAAAATACTGACAAATTTTATTTTTTAAAAAAAATAAGAATAAGGAAGTTTCAAAAACATTTCAAAAAACACGGCAGAAATATCAGGAATGTTTCAAAAATCAATTATGTTTTTTCAAACAATTATGTTTTTAACATCAAACATCAAGTATGTTTTTTCAGGCAAACAAGGGACAACATTTGTTGCCTTACTGGGCACAAACCCACTTTTTTAACACTCCTAATGTGCATAAGGTTTTTCTCCTGCGTAGGTTTTCCGGTGGCCCATAAAACTACCACTCTGACTGAAGTTCTTTCCACACTCCTGACATTTACAGAGCTTTTTTCCTGTGTGAGTTCCATGATGGAATATAAGGCTGCTACTGACACTGAAGCTCTTTCCATATTCCTGACACTTATAGGGCTTCTCCCCTGTGGGTTCTCTCATGGAGGATAAGTTAATCAGAAGCAGTTTCCACACTCCTGACACTTAAAAGATTTCTGGTACATCTTAAGTTTAGCCAGGGCCGGCTCTAGGAGAGGCAGGGCCCAATGTGAGGCATTCCCCCCTACTAGCGATGAGATCCGCAAATTGAGAAGGGGAATGCTGGGCGGGACTTAGGTGGGATTTACACATGATTGGCAGCCCGTCCGCAGCATTCCGCGGCTGCCCTGGCCTTGGGGGGGCTCCTGCTCGCCGCGGATGGGTGGGGGGGCGCTGGGTGCCTGGGTGAGCAGCGGTGGGGCGCGCCAACCGGGGGCAGCCCCCCCGAGGCCAGGACAGCCGCGGAACGCTGTGGACGGGCAGCCAATCATGTGGAAGTCCCACGTAAGTCCCGCCCAGCATTCCCCTTCTCAATTTGCGGATCCCATCGCTGTCCCTTACCCTCCCTGTGAGGGCCCCCATTCACCAATTTAGTACCTAACATGTGGCTGGTAAGTAACAGGGCAGCTGGCGCGCTGTCTTGATAATCACGACAATTAATGTCTTGTTAATCTGGTGAGAGAGCCGCCAGAAACACTCTGGCTCCCGGGCCCTGACTGCTGTTGAAGGAGACACTGCAGTATGTTTACTCCCTCTCTCCTGCAACTCCAACCAGTAGAGTTTTAAAAGGTGCAAAGCAATCAGACACTAACTACCCGGCACAAGTTGGCCCTGCAAGGCGGAGAGAGCAAAGTTTCGCTGTCGTGAGTACAATTGGCAAACAAGTCTTACCAAACACATTTTATTGCCTTTGTCTAAAGCAGTGAAGATCTATTTAGCAGATCTGTTTGTCTGTTTAGCAGTCACAGATCCGAGGAACCCATAGGGGAGGCTAGCGCCTCCCCTCGTGCAAATGTGCCTTTGCGCAGGAGAGGCTCCAGCCTGCTCCTACCTCGCACTGAATAGAGCGCAGGCCCGCTGTCTGCCTGTTCTGGCGCTAGGTAGGGTTGTGCCCTTAAATTTAAAATTTGAAGAAACATATTAGAGATGGAACTGAAATGAATGAATGGGCTCAAAGTTCCAGGATCCCTCCCAGCTTCAACACACCCCACAGAAATATAGCACACACTTCAATCAATCAGCAGTATTTATATACTGTACAGGAAGTTCACAAAGTGGTTTACAGGCAAATTAATAAAATAATGATGATGATGATGATGATGATGATGATGATGATGATGATGTTAAATAGCTCCCTGTCCTAAAAGGGATCACAATCTTAAAAAATGCAGAACACCACCAGCAACAGCCACTAGAAAAGACACTGTGCAGGGTGAAGAGGGACAATTTCCCCCCCCCCCCCCCGCTAACTATAAGAGGAAGACCACTTGGAAAATGTACCTCTTGCCCAGTTGGTAGGGTGCAGACTTTAATGGGCTCCCATTCCTCCACCCCACAAGCAGCTTATTTAAACATACTGGAGTAAATATCTCAGAACCAGCAGGTCACAAGAAAGAAAACGTCCAGAGCATGTTTCGAGGACTGAGGAGGCCTCTCCGACACTCTGAAAGCCAACTAAGGCTTTCAGAGGGCCTAAATACGTCACTTCCGGATTATTGGGAAAATCAGGGTGACACTTTTTGGCCTTCTGGAGGCATTCTGTGAGCGAGGGAGGCTGTACACAGCCTTCCTGGCCTTCAGAACACCCTCTACACACAACCAGAGCACAGCTTGGAGGGTGCAGCCCATGCCAACAAGGTCAGGAGAGCCAGAGACTCATAGGGGGCTAGAGGCTTGCAGCGGGCTGGATAGAGGCTCTCTGAGAGCCACATCTGGCCCCCAGGCTGGAGTTTGGAGGTCCCTAATAATAATAATAATAAGTATAAGTATAAGTATAAGTATACGTATATATCACCTTTCTTTGGTCATTAGATTGCTCCTCTGACTTTAATTCAAGGTGGTTTACATAGGCAGGCTTTATTTCGCTAAACCCCCAAGGGGTTTTTACAAATTACAAAGAAGTTCTATCTTTCAAGAACTACAAACAACATACAGATGGAACTTCCGTGGTTTAGTCCTTCTTTATGGCCGCACGATTGCCTTCCTGCTGGCTGATAGACGGTTTCTCTGCTCCCACCAAAGAAACAGCTGACCCAGCACAACTCCTCTCTCACAGGCAGCTGAAGACAGCTCAGCTCTTATCAGTTGCAATTCTCAAGGTCTGCTGTTCATGGAAGCTTCCGGTGATCTCAAACAGGTGGCCTTCAGATCTTAGCTTCAGGCAAACGGAGGCTTTAACCCTCTCGACTAACCCTCCTGCCCGTGATAATATAGGTGATAATAGTGTCAGATGCAGCCACAGTATTATTTCTGACTGGAAAATTAATATATTTTAATTTCTGGAAAATATCTTAAACACCGAAATGTGGTGTTTAGTGTTTTAATGTTGTTAAGAAAAACAGACACCTCTAACCATACACAGTGATGAATCTCCTGATGTGCCACCATAAATGCCACAGTGATGCAGTTTCCATCATCTGCTATGGAGCCGCCTATGCAAACAGCCAGAGGCTCCATGCGCGCATCAGCAGTTCCACACCCTGCCAGAGCAGCTAAAGTGGTGGAGGGGTGTCACCCCCGCCCCCACCCGGGCATAGCCCCAGGAGATGAGGAGGCCTTTCGTTGTGGGGTCCATCCATGAGGGCAATGCTGCTCCACCTATGGGTGCTGCACTACAACCAGCGGCGTCATGCAGCCGGAACGCTGGGCGGGAGGAAC
>JAJKFI010000101.1:4542681-4562451 GCA_029204185.1 Lerista edwardsae | reverse complement strand
TTATGGTACTCTGACTTTGGAGGATTCTCTTTCCTGCCACTCAAGGGCCCCCCCCTCTGAGAAAAACAGCTGCCAGAACTGCGGTTGGACGTTTTTTGGGCTTGGGACGGGCACTTTTGCGTGTTTTTTGCCCATTTTGAGGCTGCCATCTTGGAAATGACCCAGTTCTGGTACTCTGACTGTAGGGGATTTTCTTTCCTGCCAATACGCACACCTCATACTGTCAAAAACAGTTGAGAAACCTTCTGGCCTTATTGTTTGCGATTTAGGCCTCTTTTTGGCATTACCGCAGCGGACTACCAGGAGGGAAGCTTCCTTAGGACACAATCCTAACCTGGAGTTAGGCCAGCACTCCAGGTTGGCACACAGAGTGTCGCAAACAGACTGTAAAGCACGCTTGCACCAATCTCAGAGTCAGGGAGGCTGGCACATGGACATGCACCATCCTCCCTGACTCTAAGAGTGGTCAAAAGGCACTTCACGGTGCATTTATGACACTCCTGGGCTGTCCTAAGATCTTTGTGCTGGCCTAACTCCAGGTTAGGATTGCGCCCTTAGTTAGGGTTATCAGTTACAAACTGAGACTAAGTGCCTATACCTTTAACCATTGTATAGAAGAAGGAATTTGGGCAGGTGCAGCTCATAAGAACATAAGAAGAACCCAGCTGGATCAAGGCAAAGCTCATCTAGTCCAGCTTCCTGCATCTCACGAGGCTCACCAGGTGCCTCAAGGAGCACACAAGACAACAAGATGCCCCATTGCACCTGGCATTCTGAAGTAGCCTACTACTAACGTAAGGAGGTTGCACAACCCATGAGCTCATAATGGAAGGGTTTCAAAAGCTGAACCTGCCAAAGTTCCCTCTTCTATACAGGAAAGGTGTAGGCACTCTGTTAAAGGTACAGTCACTCTGTCCCAGTTTGTATCTGGTAGCCCTACCCTTAGTCCCATTGGTGCAAATGGAAGCTTCCCTGCTGAGTGAAACAGCAGCTGCAGAGATTACCAGTTTGGGCTCGCACTGTGTCAGGAGCAAAACAATAAACGTGCCTCTTCCCCCATATCATGGTTCCAATCCTGATTGGCTGTACTGAGGCTGATATTTAGGCTCCAGTCCTACCGGGCATGGGTGTGTGTGTGTGGGGGGGGTGTCATGACAAACTCCTGCACTTCAGAAGTTGTTTCTGGCGAAAGTATGCTGGCTGTTGTGCAATTCTGAACCATTGCTGTGAATAGCTGTCAGTTCCAGTAAGTTGGCAGCAGAGGCATGTCATGGGTGTGGAGGGGGAAGGCAGGAGAAGTTTAGGGAAGGATCGGGGAAGGAAGGGGATGGGGAGGCCGGAGGTGTCAGTGGCACCAGCTTGTGTCAGATTTCATCCCTTCTTTCCGAAGCCGCCTCACCTGTTTTGCTCCTTGGACATATGCCAGCAAAATGGCTGGCAAGTGCCCAAGGAGAGCCATAAGTGAACATACAGCCTATGGGATTGTGAGCCCTTTTGGGACAGGGAGCCATTTAACTTTATAACTATTTTTTTGCCTGTAAACCGCTTTTTGAACTTTGGTTGAAAAGCGGTATATAAATACGATTAATTGATTGATTGAGGAGGAGTGAGTAGAAATATTTTTTAGTACATCCTATTGGCTGTCCAACTGCCCTCACCATTAGATGCCGTGCCAGCATGGCTGCATCAGTGCCAATGGTGAAGGGTAAGATTGGGCTGCTTGTAATGCAAAGCTAAGTGCGGAGCCCATGAGAGGGGTGTAGAGAGTAAATTGTACCCGGACCCAAGGTCAAAAATGGGGCCCAAAGGAGGGGCCTGAAAATTTCCTGGGATATTACGTTTTCCTATCTCACCAGGACCCATGAAGGGGGGGGTGCAGGGGGCCAAAAAGGGGGCCTGGGAGCCAAACGAGGGGAGCCAGAAATGTTGTGGAATCTCATAACCTAACTAGCATTCACATTTTGGATCAATCACTAGTCAATCACTAGTATTTATATACCGCTTTCAACACAAAGTTCACAAAGCGGTTTAAAGGCAAATAATAACATTAAAGTTAAATGGCTCCCTGTCCCAAAAGGGCTCACAATCTAAAAGAATGGAGAATACCACCAGCAACAGCCACGAGAAAGACACTGTGCTGGGGTGGAAGAGGGACTATTGCTCTCCCACTGCTAAATATAAGAGGAGCACCACTTGAAGAAGCGCCTCTTGCCCAGTTAGCAGGGGTGGATACATCTACATCGTTTTACTATATTGCTAGTAGTACAAATTCTGATCCAATTTATGATCCAATGGAGAAGGGAAGGGGCCTAAAAGAAATTTTGATAAAATTCCTCACAGAATTTGGATAAAATTCCTCTCAGGGGCCCTGCACTTCCCCATCCCCAAGCAGGGCAGCCTTTTCCGGGCTCTGTGGGGAAAGAGGCCTGGAGACAAGTGGGAGGGAAGCAGCCTGCTCTGAGGTCACTAGCAAAAAACGCCCATATCATCCTAGTTTTTAGTTCACGGGCAGGCAAGAAGCAAGTAAAGGATGACGGATTTTGTTGCCAGCAGTTCTGGAGCAGGGCTGAGCTGGAGCCCCCACTCCCAGGAGGAAAGCCCAGTCAGACCCACAGAGGGGTCAGCGGAGGCAAAAGTGGTGGCCAATATGTGGGGTGGGGGATCCTTGCTCTCAGTGCCCCCCTTTCCTGCTCTTGGAAACCTCTAACAAGATTTCCAAGAGAAAAGAAAGGGCTGAATGGGACCAGGACTGACCAATAGCTTTCTTGGATAGGAACTCTCCAGACCCTCCTGAGGAAATCATTATATTATTATCGATAGGTTTTTTGTTCATGTTAGGAACGGTGGGCCCCTCCGACCCACTGTCCAATACATCAACTTCAGTAGTGGGATCTGCAAATGAAGAAGTGGAACGCTGGGCGGGACTTAAGCAGGACTTACACGCGATTGGCTGCCTGTCCGTTCCATTCCAACGCCCCCCCCCCCGCTCGCCGCACGGGCTGCCCTGGCGAGCAGGCGCCCCCTCTGAGGCCAGGGCAGCCCGCGCAGCAAGCGGGGGCGGGCGTCAGAATGGAGCAGACGGGCTGCCAATCAAACGGTAGTCCCGCCTAAGTCCCACCCAGCGTTCCACTTCTTCATTTGCAGATCCCACTACTGATCAAATTGCTAGGAGTGTCTGATCCCCCTGACCCAACACCCCTGTACCAAATACCACACAGACAAAGAGAGACTGTTTGAAGTGGCATTGAATTGAGTCAGCGGAAGCAAGAACAAAGAGCCAGAAATGCTTTCACTTTTGAATGAAGCTGACACTGAGACAACCAAAAAAAGATGTTTTTGAACAGATATTTAAAGAGACATATAATACACATAAATTAAGAGATTACTGGAGGTAAATATATATGTGTAGTATTGTTGATACTATAATTCATTATCTTGCATTAGTTTGATACACAAATATTGAATCGATTGCTATATTATTGTAATAGATGGCTATCCCTATAAGTATTGATTGCTATTGAATAATTTTGTTACTAAGCAGATATTTTGTTGGTCAGTTGGGGTGATTGAAATTTGTCTGATAGGATAGTAAGGGGCAAGTGAAGTGATATTTTGATGATATATTGAAATATTGGGAACATTGAACTATTGATCAAGAAGTGATGATGACATCTAAAATTGGTAAACCAAAAAGAATATTACTACGTGTGACTTTGCAGTTAGTTGTGCCTCAGGGCCAAGAGATGTGGGTACAAGAAAAGGCACAAAAAACCCAAGGAGAAGGAGGAGGAGGAGGAACTACCACCACCACCACCACCACCACCACCCAGGATATGGAGGCGGCTGCTCCTTCTTTGGCTATGATCTGGTCATGATCGCATAACTCTCATGTGTGTTGGTAACTCAGAAAAAGCAACTAAAGCAGAGGCAGAGAGCATTTTCATGTTGGAAGGCTGCATTACGTTAGCTGTAATTAATAAGGCCACATTATTCAGTGTGATAAACTTCAATTAGATATACTGTATGTATAAGTTGGCCTCAAGGGCAAGTTTTTAAGTCAAAAATCATGAAATTTGCTATGATCTATGGATAGGTCAACCAATGCCAGTCGTCCCCGCTTGCAGGCAGCTTCCTGTGTTCCCTCCACCTGCTTCTCAGCCCAATTCTCTCCAATCCAAGCAACTCCTGTTTGAAGAGGCCTTACAAGTGCTGGCAATGCAGGGTCTTTTGGGTGTGTTCAGCAGTCCCCATTTGTAGCTTCCCCCAAAGACCTGTTTGGAGTATTCTTTCCTGGCAGTATAAGGCAAAACAGCAACTAAAAGCAACTGGGGGGGAGGTTACAGGCCAGTTCTGCAGCCTGTCTTGGTCCAGCGAAGGTTTAGGGCCTTACTCTGTCTGCCATGTGATTCAATGCATTTACTGTAGTAACCCATGTATAAGTTGACTTCAGATTTTCTGGGCCATTTTAAGGCATACATTTTTAGACTTATACGTGAGTACTTCCAAATGTAGTTTATTCTGTAAAAATCTAACTACTATGTACTAACTTCAGACAATGTTAATTCTAAAGTTAACCAACTGTTTAATGACTTTGTTGTGACTGCTGTAGTGGGTATACACCTCCCTGCCCAAGCGCTCAATGATGCTGAGCTGCATGGTGAAGTGGGAGGCACCAGAGCCCACTCCCCTGGTGGCTGCACCCAGGCCAGTAGCTGCTTCCACAGCAGCATCCTCAGCCCTTGCACTCTCAGCTGGCTGTTTGTTAACTCTTAGGTATTTTAAATAGTGTGTGGTCATGTCCGGGATCTGGTCTGGGGCTCCACTCACTTGGCATGCCCAACGTGGCCAGGATCCCAGCCAGCAGACTTTCCCAAGGGGACAGCAGCAGCACCAACAGCAGCTCAGGGTCTCCCTGCCCCATTGCCGGGGAACAAGAAGGGTATGCAGAGCCCAGCAGGGCCTTGCACCCATGTTTCAATAGCCAAAAGGATTTAGGTGGGGGTGGTAGGCAGACATGTCATGTAGCGGGTACATGGGGGTACGCGAGTATCCATTCCTAGGATTAGGACTGGCCCACCCATTCGCCCGCCCACTCGTCGACTCCGTCAGCGCTCCGCTCCGCCCCCCCTGCAACGTTTGAATTGCCTGCACGTTTGAGTTGCCTGCACGTTCTCAGAGCCAGGCAGGCAGGCAGCGGAGCGAGGGAGACCGACGGCAGCAGCAGCGTGAGCAGGTAGGCTGCCTAGGGCTCCCTCCCAAGGAGGCGCGGCGGTTCCTGGAGGGGAACTGGTAGCCCGCGCGGCGGCCCCAGGGAAGGCCTGGGACTCCTGGGCCTTCTCGCGGGCCGCCGCGCAGCCTACCGAGGAGGCGCGGCAGTTCCTGGGGGTGGTTCCTGGGTTCCGGCTATGACCTCACTTCCGGTGGGTGGGCCCCGACACAAGTGCCAATCAAAAGTGAGTACCTGTTGCTAAATCATTTAGATGCCATTACTGGTGGTAGGTCGCGCATTGAAGCACCAGGCATCGCCGCAGCTGACAGCCAGGAAGGGCAGGCGGTTCGCCTTTTCCCCTTAGACCGCAATTGGACCAATTTGGTTACGATTGATGGAGAAGGCCACCAGGCCTACTGATGCCTGGAGCAAGAAAAGGAAAGCCTCTGTCAGCAAGCGCCAGAGAAGGGAGGGCAGTGACTACTTGCAGGATCAGGGACCTAGAGAACTGTCAGCCTGGGCTTGTGCAACTGGCTGGGAGGAAGAGGTGGTGCAAGGGGGTGGGGATACTCTATATAACTCCAGGCAAGCCAGTGATGAGGGCAGTCTGGAGGAGGCTGGCTAGCAGGTAGGATGCTGGCCAGCCAGTGGACCCAAGCAAGGCTGCTGGGAGGGAGGAGGACCACTGGGTGAAGGAACCCCCTCGCCTATCTCTGAGGCTGCTGGATCCCTCAACGGACTGGGGGGTCGAGGGAGCCCCGACACACCTGGTGTCAGTTCCGGTTGCTACCTCTCACCACGCCCTGAAGTTGACTACTGCGGGGGCAGGTGCCCCTTGCCTGACAGCACCGACAGGTCATTTTAAGATTAAAATGATAAAACATGGACAAAACCATATTAATAAATATAAAATGATTTGTTCTGCCAATTTTGGATTCAGTCAAAATTGGCCTAGAAGGCCTCAGGTGGCCTTAAGGCTGCAGCTTCCCCACCCCTGCACTAAAGCAATGCCTAGTCCAGTGACTGTGAACCTTTTGAGCCAGCGGTGTCATGCTACCGGTACGCTGGGTGGGAGGAACGGGTGAGTGGCAGCAGGGGCGGGGAAGACGGCGAAACGGAGTGTTACGCAACGGGCAGGCTGCCGCTCACCCGTTCCTCCCACCCAGTGTACCGGCAGCATGACACCGCTGTTTTGGGCTTGGCGTGTCCAAAATTCTGAAAATGGCTAAATTGACTCAGCTGGTTTGTCACCTCCTGCCAGCAAAATAGAAACAATTCTTTACATATTCATTTATTTTTTTAAAAAAATACAGTCCAATCATGTGTAGTGCTATGAATTATATAAAGAAATGTCAAAGGTCAAATAATGTCATTATAAAAATGAAATGCTAGTATAGCAAACTCAGTTGTTGTCAAGTGTTGGTAAATGCTGGCGTGTCACCCAAAGCATTGTGATGTGTTGCCTCTGTCACGCGCGTCATAGGTTCGCCATCACTGGCCTAGTCCATTCTGCTAGTCTTCCATTTTGAATTCAACATTGGCCAAGTTTTCTTAGCCTCTAATGTTTCTAGAGCAACGCCAAGAATGAGGCAGTACAATGCAGACGTATAGCAATATGAAGAAACAACATAGACGTTTCTCCCTGTAGCTTGTCTTCTCTGGCATAAATAATATTCTGAGAGTGGGATAAACACATGGCATCTACAATGAAAACAGTTCCTTCTGGATTTTTGGGAGTATGTAGATAACATTCTGAAGAATTCCTTAGATAGCAGGAAGAGTTGCCAACTTTTGATGCCTGCTGCTTGGGTGGGGCTAAAATGCTAAGCCAGAACAGGTGAAACCAGGTGATAGCCTAAGGGGTTGACAAGAAGCCAAGGTGAAAGCTGGCAAGCCATTTGTGGAAATTAAGCCCAACTGGTAGATTAAAGTTGGAACCTGGAAGAATTTTGTTTCAAGTCTGCAGTAATGATTACTAGAGATGGATTTTCTCATTGATAAAAACACATAGCACCACTTTCTCACTTCTGATTTTTTTTCAAAAAAAAAAACCCTCCCCCAAATCTGTGAAAAAATAAAACCATTCTCTAACATCTCAGACAACAGACTGCATTTATCACCTGTGTGATAAATAATAATACATGTATTTATATACCGCCTTTCTTAAGATCACTAGATTTCTCTAATGACTGTAACTCAAGGCGGTTTACATAGGCAGACTTTTATTCACAAACCCAAAGGTTTTTACAATTTACAGAAATGTTCTATCTTTCAAGAACTACACACATACAGATCTTTCTTTCTGGATTTAGCCTTCTTTCTTAGCCACTTGTCTGTCTTCTGCTGGCTGATAAGAGGCTTCCCTGCTCCCACCAGAGATGCAGCTGACTTCAGCACACTCCTCCTCCCACGAGGCAGCTGGAACTCAGCTTTTTTTAATCAGCCGCAGTTTGCAAGGTCTGCCGCTCACAGAGACTTCTGGTAGTCCCGAGCTCACGATCTTCAGCTGTTATCTTCGGGCAAATGGAGGCATTAACCCACTCGGCTAAATCTTCGGCCCAAAAGGAGGTGTGGTCTGATATTTGAGCTGCCAGTATTGCCTGAGGCTAAGCAGGAGAATTCATGGTCTTGCTTTTGGATGGGAGATGGAATGCCTGGCTATGACCAGCTGCTGTACCCTTTGTGGCAGGAAGGAGTCACTGATAAGCTGATTAGTCACTGCAAGTGAGAGCTGCGAAGAGTGTGAGAGGTCCTACCTGCAAAAGAACAACCTTGAGGACCTTCCAGGCTTGACTTAGGATTGCCTGATGAAGCTCAATATCATGCAGCCAGAGGAGAGAACCACACTGTGAAGGCTACTTCTGGGGCTGAGGATTTGGTGAACCACAGAATACTGTATATTTGTAAAAAAAAAAAAAAAAACCCTTTAAAAAATGGGTTTAGACTACTAGCCTTCCTATGAAAGCTGCTTTGGGCATTTGCTTCAGCATGGGAAAGATGGAATATAAATTCTTCAAATATATAAATATCACCTACTTAATACATGTTTTAAAGCTATTATGATTAATAATTATTAGTTTTAAAAAATGTACCTTTGGAATAAAAATACATAACACTGCTTTCTGCACTTCTAACTTTCTGCACTAAAATCTGTGAAAAAATGAAACCATTTTCACCCACCTCTACTGATTACCTGATGGGACACATCTTGATTAGTTGGACCTGGAAAATACTGATTGGGCAACGAATTACATAGTGCAGTGGTTCTCAAACTTCTTAGCACCAGGACCCATTTTTTAGAATGGCAGTCTATCCAGGACCCACCAGAAGTGATGTCATGGCTGGAAGTGCCATCATTGTGACATCAGAGCCTGCTGCTTTCCTGATAGTGCAGCAATAAGTTGGGTTATTTCTCAGCCATTTTCCAATAGCAAAGTAAATCAGAAAGAAAAAAGCCTATTTCCAACCTTGACACAAGCAAAGCAACCACACACCCCTCCCCCTTTCCAACATCCCACCATCCCATATTTTAAATATGGCTGCTCTAGGTGCTTTGTGACCCACTTGAAATTGATTCGTGACCCACTGGTGGGTCCCAACTCAGAGTTTGGGACCCACTGACATAGTGTAATTCTTATACTGTACTGGACAATATAAAAATGGTTAACCTGACTATAAACCATTAGTCCACTTTATCCAAAGAACACATTTTTGTTTTCACCTATGCAAATTGAACAGGACAAGTGTTATCTCCCAGGAGACCTGTTTGAATTACCGTACATCTCTCATTCAGAATCTCAAGGTTTTTAAAACCTGGGTTGTGGTTTCTGCCCACATCCTATTGCAAAAATCCCAGGTAGTTTCCAAGAAAAAAAAACAATTAAAAGCTTGATTATAAATGGCCCAATTTTTATTTCCAGTCATCCATTGTTCGGATCTCAGCGTGATTGGCATTTTTGCTCTGTTGAATTATAGGAACCCTGTCATAATAAACTGCTAATTTTGCCAGATAATGAGCTTGGTTAAAACAAAACAGGAAGCTAATCGTTCTTTTAACAATATAAATACTTTGCTGGCATCAAGGGAGACCACTGGAGATTGGCCCGGTGGTGCCACAATGTCTGTGGACATTAGAGGAAGCCAGGGCAATGAGGCAGAGGTTGTTGTGGAGTGTCGCATAAGATCTGCAGGAGTCAGAACAATCATTCACGGCTTCTGTTCTGGACATGACAGTCAATGTACTGTCATGCATCCCAGTAAGGGTGCGCAGCCTTACTCGGAGGTCGGGAACTGGTGGCGAGAGTCGCTGCCTGTTCCACCCCACTTCACCCTTCCCTACCACCCTGGAACACCCTCCCGCTCCGTCCCGAACAGCTGCATCACTGGCGACTGGTGCCCCCTCCGGGGTGCGCAATGCTGGTGTTGCCATGGCGCCACGGGCTTACTGTCCAGGATCAAATATGCCACAAGCAGAAAGCAGGAACCAAAGGGGCACACAAATGGTTCCATGTGATAAGAGCAGAGGTGTCAGTCAGCCGGAACGGCCCGGAACTCCGTTCCGTTAGTTCCGCAGAGGTCCCGGGCCGCTCCGCTGCCTCGGAGGACAGACGAGCTGCTGCTGGGCCTGCCCGCCCTCCCTTGCGTCTGGAATCGCTCTAAAATGGAGCGATTCCGGCGCAGTGAGGCTGGGGGGGCGAGGCAGCCCTCCGCCATAGGGGCACACGTCTGTTTAGCAAGCACAGAACTGAGGCAACCATAGCGCGAATGTGCTCCTGCCCCAGGGAGGCTCCCCAGCACACCAAAGCTTAGCTGGATATAGTGCAGCAGACCTCACGTAGTTTGGGATTGCACTCTCACTCAAGGTTATTCGTGGCACAACATTCTGAGAGCGCAATCCTAACCTGGAGTTAGGCCGGCACAAGTTAGGCCAGCAAAGTTTGGCCAGCACAAGGGCCACCGTAAAGCGTGTTTGGAACATTCTTGGAGTCAGGATGGCGCATGTCCAGTGATGTCATTCAGGGGGAACGGACCAGAATGGGCGTTCTGGATCCTAACGGGCTCCGTGACTGGTTCCGGGTTCCCGACCAGTGCCAATCAAAAGTGAGTTCCTGTTCCTAAATCATTTGAATGACACCACTGGTTGTAACCCTTACTCAACAGAAACAAACACCTCTACACACCTACCTCAGAATAGCAGCCCAATCCTACCTGCTGCCACCAGCGCTGATAGTAAACAGCACAATTAGAGCCTGCTGTGGCTCTGCACTGCTGCAGGGGCACGGTGTTTTTTTTTTCCTACTTAACCTCTGCCACTGCCAATCTCCGGTGGGGTGTGGGGAGCCCCACTGATGCCTTTGCAAGGCTCCCCGAGCCTCCTAAACAGTAAACAAAATGAGATTGACAACCACTTCCTTTGATCGAAAACCAGAGGTGGTTTTCAATTGCTTTTTTAAAACTATTTTGGAGGCTTGGGGAGCCCTGCAGAGGCTGGCACTGGCAGAGGTAAGTAGGAAAAAAACAAAACACCTTCCACCCCTGCAGCAGTGTAATCCTGGGGATTGCATTGCTGCCTCCCCCCTTAAAGGGACAGGGATAAATGCTTCCCTGGCTAGTGGGTCGCAACCCGCCAGATTGGGAACCATTGCTCTAGGTATATGATGGGAATTACCTGCGTTATAGTCAGATAGGCAGTATAAACAAAGTTCATGAACTGCATAATTGGTTCCTATTTCTGGTCACAGGTATATTTCCACCTCACCTTTCTTGCAGTGTCAACATTTCTTAATCCAAATTACATTCTATCTGCAATCCGGTTATGTCACTGTCAGGCAGCTTTCCTTGTCTGTTGCGACTATAAGCATCCTCCGCCCTTGTTCGGTTTTTATTTGCTAGGAAGGAAGGAGCTGCCAGATGTATCTGTGTCCAGACTGGTTCATGCTTTTTTGTTTGCTTATGGGCTGGCTGACACAGGCATGAATATCTCTTTATCTCTCTTTGCTCGCTCACTCAGCACTCCATAACTCTCAGTTGCATGTGTGAACTGCCTCCGTTGAAAAGTACCGTTAATGTGCAATGTGTCAGAGGTGATTATGAAGTGATCTGAAAGTGATCTGAAAGTTCTCTCCGTGCTAGTTCTCCGTGCTAGATCTGAACATCATGCAGAGGCATTCTTGTGGCCAAGAACAGGCTGTGGCGACTCATTTGGAATAAGGAGTAACTGTGGGAACTCATCCCTGGAGAAAAAGGGGCTAAATCCGATCCAATGTTCCAGCCCCGATGTAGCCATCCCAATCAGGTGTGCGCTGCATTCTGTGGTGAAGAGGGAATGGGGGGGGGCTCCTCAAGTAAGGGACCATTTGTTTGTTTACCTTGGGGGCTGCATTGCAGCTGCATCAGCACCAGAAAGTTGGGTAGGATTGGGCCCTAAAGCTGCAATCCTAAACACACCAACTTGATAGTAAGCTCCATTTAAATAAACACAACTTACTACTGAGTGGGCATGCATTTGTTGTTCAGTCGCTAAGTCATGTCCGACTCTTCACGACCCCCTGGACCACAGCACGCCAGGCCTCCCTGTTCTCCACTAGCTTCCAGAGTTCGCCCAATTTCATGTTCATTGCTTCGGTGACACTGTCTAACCATCTCATCCTCTGCCGCCCCCTTCTCCTTTTGCCTTTCATCTTTCCCAGCATGAGGGTCTTTTCTACAGAGTCCTCTCTTCTCATGAGGTGGCCAAAGTACTTGAGCTTCAGCTTCAGGATTTGAAGCTTCAGCTTCAGGGCATGCATAGGGATGTGCTAAAACAGTGCACGCTTAACCACGTCTACTCAAAAGTAAAACTCCATTGAGTTGAATGGGGCTTATGCCCTAAACAGCAACTGTAAAATTGCCTAGTAGACCATCCCTGGGTCTTCCAAGCATACAAGATTACACAGTTCGGGGCCCAATTCTATCCATCTTTCCAGCGCTGATGTAGACCCGGAGGCAATGCACCCCTGAGGTAAGGGAACTCCATTATGCTGTCACAGCAGAGGGCAGGATTTAGCTGTAGTTCTGGTAAATGACCAGGGGTGGACCTAGCAGGGCGGGGTCAGGGGGTCACATGGCGCCACCTCTGCAGTCCTCCCTCCCTCCCTCCCTCCCTCTGGAGCCACCACTGCCACTGGCCCTCCATAGCCACTGCCACCCACTGTCAGCAGCCCTCCTGAGGGCGAGGCAGGTCACGCACAGCACCCGTGGGCCTTCAGAGGCTACCTGCAGCCTTGGGAAGACGTTTAAGCATCGCTTCCAGTTTACCGGCTGCAGTAAGCCTCTGGAGGGCCCACGGGGCCGGTAGACATCGCACAAGGGGGCGGCAGCCGTGGTGTTGGAGGGAGGCAGTCACAGGGCAGTCGTCTGTGTTCCTGGCCCCAGGCAGTGCATGGCCGGGGCTCCAACTGTTCTTGACCTCAGTTGCATAAGTTTTGTAATGGGATCCTAGTGGCTTAGGGAGCAGTGCGTAGACAGTTGAATTGGATCTGCCTTGGAGAGCTGCTGAATTATTGTCAACTGTATTTAGTCTACAGAGTCATCAACTAAGCTTTCTTTGGCTTCCTTCCAGCACCTGCCTGGGGCTGTCAGCCAATTGCTTTGTGCTTTGATACCAGCTTAGCCTTTGTTTACTGAACTCTCTCTCTCTCTGTGTGTGTCTCTGTCTCTGTCTCTGTCTCTGTCTCTGTCTCTCTCTCTCTCTCTCTCTCTCTCTCTCTCTCTCACTCCTGCTCGCTCTTGCCCTGGTTTAAAGTCACTGGAAGTTAAGAACATGCTGTGACAAAATCATTCCTGGGCCTGGCTGAATAACGAGTGAATGGATGCACATAGCCATTCAAGCAACAGATCCCAAATATTTGACTAAGAAAGGCACAGCAGAACACCCTTGGAAGGGGCCTACACTTTTGTCTAGACTGGGGGTGGCAACCCTAACCAACTTTCCAGCTCCGGAGTAAGGGCAATGCAGCACCAAGGCAAGGACAAACATTCCCTTACCTTGAGGAGGCCTCCATGACTGCCCCCAACTGTAGCACGTACCCCACTGGCACAGCTAGGTCAGTGCTGGAATGCTGGTTAGGACTGCACCCTGGAAGTGAGGCTTCCATCAGTTCCTTGGACAATATCATACTACAGCACTATTACCTATCTCCAGGGGTTAGGCACAGGCCTAATGTCTTGGTCCCTGTCCCTGGTAAATCACTATTTTTGCTGCTTGGGGATACCCTGCTAGCATTAGTTCCTAACCTGGTAATCCTTTGCTTCTGAGCCCTGGAAGAAGATGCTCAGTGGTTATCAGGCCTAGTATTTCTAGCCATTTTCCCATTCTGAAATTGGCTAGATGGTCATTTGTTGATGCTCAGTATCATCAACCATACCCACAGGAAAATCCCCCGGAGTGCTCCAGAATCCATCTGGTTTTATTAGTTTCCAGGTTTGGGACCTAGACAACTTAATCAAAAGCCGAGACATCACCCTGCCAACAAAGGTTCGCATAGTCAAAGCTATGGTTTTCCCAGTAGCAAGGTATGGCTGTGAGAGCTGGACCATAAGAAAGGCAGAGCGCCGAAGAATAGATGCTTTTGAATTATGGTGTTGGGGAAGACTCTTGAGAGTCCCCTGGACTGCAAGGAGATCCAATCGGTCAATCCTACAGGAAGTCAAGCCTGAGTGCTCCCTGGAAGGACAAATCCTGAAGCTGAAGCTCCAATACTTTGGCCACCTCATGAGAAGAGAGGACTCTTTAGAAAAGACCCTCATGCTGGGAAAGATCGAAGGCAAAAGGGGAAGGGGGCGGCAGAGGATGAGATGGCTAGACAGTGTCACCAAAGCGTGACATTGGGCGAACTCCAGAAGCTAGTGGAGGACAGGGAGGCCTGGCGTGCTGTGGTCCAGGGGATTGCGAAGAGTCGGACACTACTTAGCAACTGAACAACAACAACAGGTGTGGAAATCTGAGCAGGAACACTGCCCTGCATTCTGCAAGTGCCTTACCTGGTTCTTTCCTTTGCCGGTCTTGGAATAAAGCAGGCAAGGCAGAGCATCCTGGATTGCTCCTGGCGCACTCTGCATTTCCTGCTTCATTTAACGAACCTGCATGGAGAAGACACAATCTGGTTCCTTCCTCCATTGGGCTCTTTACAGAAATGTGGAGCATGCTGGGAAAAATCTAGGCGTGCTCCGCCTGTCATGTTTGGATTAAAGAGGAAGGGGCAGGTAAGGAGGCTCCATCAGATGTGTAGTGTGGAGGACAGTAGCAATCCTGGCCCATTTGCCACCTGGGGCCAGGACCACAGAGTGCCACCCCCCCCATGGAGACTGCCACCCCCAACCCACCTGGAGCTTCCAAAGCCTCGCACGATGGCATCTAGCCCTATGAAAGCATTCTGAAGCCTCCAACAGGCTTTTAAACATTACTTCCAATTTTCATTGAAAAACCAGAAGTAATGTTTAACGGCCCTCTGGAGCCCGTCAGAGTGCTAGATACCATTGTGTGTGGCCTGCATGGCCCTCGGGAGGGCTCCGAAGGAAGGGTGGCAGCAGCTCAGCAGCGGCGGAGATGGTGGCTTGGTGGCAGGCGCCATCCCCACAGGCTCCAGAGATGTGCCCCCCGGGGGCATGTGACACACACACCCCTCAGCCAACAGTAGGAACACCATTGGTGGCCAATAGGATGTGACAGTGTGATTTTTGTAATGTGTAATGTGATGACTTGTATTCTTGATGTAACTGTAACAATAAATCAAAACGTATGATTAAGAAATGAAGAGTCTTCTGCACTGTAATAATATTTACGGTCCTATCCTATTGGTATGCAACACCACAAAGACTTAAAAAATTACAGTCCATAAAGAAATTCTGGTCTTTACGGGCACAAATACCAAATGCTAGGGACTTCCTTTCATCTGTGGTTTGTGCTGAAACAATTTTGAAGAAAGATGATCTCTGAAACAAGATTAATTACAGGTTATTAACTACCTTTCAAGCCCAAACAGTAGCTTCTCAATCTGCTTAGTTCTAAAGGAAACCTTGTTTTTTATAAATATCACTTGTAGCACAATACAATACTATCCCTATCTACTCAGAATTAATTTCCACTGTGTTCAATGGGTTTACTACTCCCAGTGAAGTCTGTACAGGATTGCCTCCTTTGTTATTTATCTCCTTCCACCAGCTAGGATGACAATTGCCAGTGTTAGAAGCTAAAAGGGCATTGGATTACAGTGGTACAACAAAGTTTGAGATATTTATGGGAAAACAAGCACATCAGATCAGATCATTGACTAGCTGGAAAAGATCCGACAATTCCTTAGAGGAATTGTTTCCATGGCTCCAATACCCAGAGAAACTGCCAGCAACATCAGACCACACCAACTGTTACAATAATATTTTTATATATTAATGTAAGTGAAGTATCTGCATGGATTTTTAATTGGTGTAAGCTACGAATGTATATTGCTGCATATTGTTCTGTATTAAGCAATATTATTCACTGTGTATTGCAACACTTTTTTTATTGGCATTGGAACTTACGGCCCCGTCCTAAGGGCTCTGTGAGCCACTGGAACAACCATTCTGGTGATCTGTAACAGCTGTCGCAAATGTTACAATGCCAATGAGCACAGCCTGTCCGCCACAGCAAGCAGTGAGCAGCTGGGTCCATGAGAAAATGGATGGTGGGGAGGGAAAGAGACTAAATGGGGAAGAGTATGTGCGGGAAAGGATCAGGTCCCGGGAGGGGAGCAGGATCAATGGTGATGGCACCACCAGTGGCATCTCTACAGGGAGGGCAGAGCTCTAAGTGTTGCAAGAAGGCTTACCTTGCAGTGGAAATCACTCCTTTCCTGCACCGTTTTAGCCAATCCTCACAGGGAAAAGCAACATCTTGGCGTTGCTTACTGGCTACAGCAGCAAGGGAGAGGCGGGATTTACATGACAGGGTAAGGCTCCTTGCAAAACTTAGAGCTCTGCCCTCCCTGTAGAGATGCCACTGGGCACCACCTATATCCTAACCAGTGATATCATCTGGTAATGAAGAACGGGAACGCTGGGCTGGACTTACGTGTGATTGGCATCCCGTCCATTCTGTTCTGTGGCTGCTCTGGCCTCAGGGGGGGGCTGCCCCCGGTTGGCACGACCCACCGCTGCTCGCCCAGGCACCTGGTGTGCCCCCAACCATCCCCCCCGGTGAGCAGGCGCCCCGCCGAGGCCAGGGCAGCCGCGGAACGGAACGGAACGGACGGGCAGCCAATCACGCGTAAGTCCAGCCCAGCGTTACCGTTCTTCATTACCAGATGACATCACTGATCCTAACACCTTCCCAGGTCCAATCCTGCACAGCTCAATGCAGACTTGTGATAGCAAAATAGCTGTTGTACGTCTGAACAGACCTGTCCATACCATGCAGGCTTATCTAGAGTAGACCTCTGCAACTGCCCCCACACCACAGGTTGCAGTGGTCACCATTTTGGTGCTACCACGTCAACCAGGGGGCGGAAAGGATAGGATTGTGCCCTTAAAGAAATGGGGAAAAAACTTTTCTTAGGGTGCAATCCTAACCAACATTTCTGCACTGACATAGCTGTGCCAGTGGGGCATGTGCTGTATCCTGCAGTGGAGTAGTAGCCACAGAGGCCTCCTCAAGGTAAGGGAATGTTTGTTCCCTTGCCCCAGAGCTGTATTGCTCTGGGCAGAAGGTCTAGTCGAGAGGGTTAAAGCCACAGCAATTGCCCGAAGATAAGATCTGAAGGTCGCCAGTTTGAGACTGCCAGAAGCTTCCATGTGCGGCAGACCTCGAGAATGCGGCTGATAAGATCTGAGCTGTCTCAGCTGCCTGTGAGAGGGGAGTTGTGCTGGGCCAGCTGCTCTTTGGTGAGAGCAAAGAAGCAGATTATCAGCTGGTGGACGGCAATCGTGCGGCGAGAAAGAAGGACTGGACGATGGAAGTGTCATCTGCATGTAGTTGTTCTTGTAAGATTAGAACTGTGATTTGTAAAAACCCTTGTGGTTTAGAAAATGCCTGCCTATGTAAACCGCCTTGAATTAAAGTCAGAGGAGCAATCTGATGACCAAGAAAGGTGGTATATAAATACCAAATATTATATTATTATTATTATTATTATTATTATTATTATTATTATTATTATTATTATTATTGCCCTTATCTGAGTCCTGGGAAGTTGGTTAGGATTGTGCCATTAAAGAAACCTGTGTGGCCATTTTCTCCATGGTTAGTAGCCACCTTTTACACCCATGTCAACTGCTGGTGGCAAATGGGACTACTAACTCCTTTGCCACAAGCAAAACATCAAGTTTTGCATGCTGTCACTCGCTGCACACTGAGGACACTAGCAGTGGTGAATGTACAGAATCTTTAAAGCAAGAAAACAAAATGTAAATATGCTACAGGATTGCTCCTGATGCACTCCAGGAAATGTGCATCCTCCCCAAATAAACAGTTCCCCACGAGAGAATGGCTGAGAGTTTTAACACACACCACGCTAAGCATTCCCTGAACTGAACATTCTCTTTGATCTAATTAGCAATGAGAACAGTAAGAAATAGAACAGTTGTGAGCAACACGACAAGCTGGAGCAGATGAAAGTGTGCCAATACAATGGGGTGTGCTTGGTGCACTCTAATTGGACTGGCCAAAGTACATAGCCTTGAGCACAAATAAGTATGCAGAGCCCTGTGGGAACTGGTTTCACATCTGGCAGCTGGCAGGTTCACTGTGGCTTAGCGAAGGAGGTGCTGGCTGGGTTCCGAGTTCATACAGTACTCATCCCAGCTATCTTGATTCTGTCTATAGGTTAGCTAATTCTGACTTCTCTTCTGAAAGTATATTAGGATCAGTAATGGCATCTAAATGATTTAGCAACAGGTACTGACTTTTGATTGGCACTTGTGTCAGGGCCCGCCCACCAGAAGTGAGGTCATAGCCAGAACCCAGGAACTGCCCCCAGGAAGCGCCGTGCTTCCTCGGTAGGCCGCGCGGTGGCCCAGGAGAAGGCCCGGGAGTCCCGGGCCTTCCCCGGGGCCGCCACACGGGCTACTGATTCCCCCCCCCCCAGGAACCGCCGCGCCTCCTCAGGAGGGAGCCCCAGGCAGCCTACCTGCTCATGCTGCCGCCGCCGTTGGTCTCCCTCGCTCCGCTGCCTGCCTGCCTGGCTCTGAGAACGTGCAGGCAACTCAAACGTTGCAGGGGGCGGAGCGGAGCGCTGACAGAGTCGATGAGTGGGCGGGCGAATGGGTGGGGCCAGCCCTAATCCTAGGAACGGGTACTCGCGTACCCCCATGTACCCGCTACATGACATGTCTGATTAGGATGTTATATATACAGGGCTGCAAAGTTTCCTCCCTCTAAACAGAATATATAAAACCCAGTTGCAGCTCTAAGATTCTGCAGTCAGAATAAATTATACAATTCACACACACACACACGCACGCACGCACGCACGCACGCACGCACGCACGCACGCATGTAGTTGACATGCATACAGTAAATTATTCTTTCCAATTTGACACATCACTAGTATAAAAACAGTCAGTCCTCATTATCCACTAGGGTTAGGTTCCTGGAAATCCTTGCGGATAGTGAATTCTCAGATAACGAAGCATTGATCCTATAAGATAAATGGTGTTAGATGCAAGGGGTGCCTTATCTGCCATCAGAAGAATCCAGCAAAGACCCTCAAGAAGCCAGCAGAATGCAGCAGGAAGCGCCAAAAGATCTCTGAATGCTGCAGAGACCTTGCAGAGGCTGCAGGGACCTTCAGTATGGCACCTCTGACCAGCATGGACCTCTTAAACATGGCCAGCGGATGCTTCCGGCAGCCATTTTGAAAGGGTCAGCACTGGTCTCAGGTGCCATTATGCTGCTGCCTCTGGAAGGTCTCTGCATAGTGAATAACAAGGACAGAGGTGCAGATAACGAGGTAAGTAGCAATTCTGACCCCCACAGATAAGCAAATTTTGCAGATAGCAAGTTAGCCTATCAAGTGGCCTGACTGTACATCCTTGTCATTCTCAGCACATGAGAATGAGAGATGTGGGTTAGCAAAAGCAGAACTGGAAAATGCGGAAAGCACATAGTTGTAAGAAGTATATTTGTAAAAGGAAAATGACAATGGCTTGTATTAGATAATCAGCACCTCTGATTAATATTATTGCAGGAGTTTTTGAGTTGTTAGAAAGTTCCAAAAATAGGGAAAATGCAAGGGGTGGGTGGGAAAATCACCCCTGCTAACTGGGCAAGAGGCACTTTTTTAAGTGGTGTCCCTCTTATATTTGGCAGTACAGGGAAAGAGTAATTGTCCCTCTTCACCCCTGCACAGTCTTTCTAGTGGCTGTTGCTGGTGGTCTGCCTTTTTTTTTTTTAAAGATTATGAGCCTTCGGGACAGGGAGCCATTTAACTTTATTATTATTACTATTTGCCTGTAAACCGCTTTGTGAACTTTGTGTTGAAAAGCGGTATATAAGTACCTGTTGGTTGGTTGGTTGGTTGGTTGGTTGGTTGGTTGGTTGGTTGGTT
>JAJKFI010000101.1:4529917-4542671 GCA_029204185.1 Lerista edwardsae | reverse complement strand
GTTGGTTGGTTGGTTGGTTGGTTGGTTGGTTGGTTGGTTGGTTGGTTGATTGATTGATTGATTGATTGATTGAAAATCAAGGATTTTTGCCGCAGTTATGGAGCTATTCATAAGGTGACCAGACACCCCAGTTTGCCTGAGACAGTCCCAGATTCTGTGTTGTCCTGGTGTCTCTGCCAGTTTCTCCAGCTACGAAGCTGTTTTCTGTTTTAAAAAAACACACACAAACACACCTTGAGATTTTTAGAAGATTGGATGTTGCAGCTTTTCTGTGCTCCTGCAGAACGGTAACACAAGCAGGCCTGAAATAACAGGGCTTGTTTCTGTGCAATCATTGCTATAATTTATGGCACGATTGTAATTGCCACCAGAGTGTTTACAAGACAAAATAACACCTGTAGTATTCAACTTCATCAGAGTTGTTTGTTCCCATATATGAGCTGTAAAAAAAAGCTTGCCCAGTAGCCAAGTAAAAGCAAAGGAAAGCAAGTGGGCAACTGCTGGTGTCTTAAATGTGGCACACTCTGGAAAGTCCTTTCTTTCCTCTGAATGTGAGAATGTATCTCTTTCAGCCATGATCAATGCTGTCGACCAGCAGTCGAGACCCACCAGCGGGTCGCGAGTCAATTTCAGGTGGGTCGCAAAGCACCTAGAGCAGCCATCTTGAAAATATGGGAAGATGGGATGCTGGAAAGGGGGAGGGCTGTGTGCTTTTTTTTTGCTTGTGTCAAGGTTGGAAATAGGCTTTTTTCTTTTTGATTCACTTTGCTATTGGAAAATGGCTGAGAAAGAACCCAACTTGTTACTACATTATCCGGAAAGCAGCAGATTCTGATGTCACAATGATGACACTTCTGGCCACGACATCACTTGTGGTGGGTCATGGACTGACGGTTATTCTAAAAAGTGTTATTCTAAAAAGTTATTCTCAAAAGGCTAAAGCGTTTGAGAACCGCTGCTATAGACCCTTAATAGAGCAGAATCAGAGGCAAATAAGAAAGATTATGCACATCTGTACGATCAGTAACACTATCCTGACTCCATGCAGTTGTAGACAGCAGAAACATTAATGCCAATCTCACTTGCAAACCCCAAACCTCCCTGCTGTCACATTTATTCTCTTCCATGCCATCAGTGTCCAGATAAGCACTACTCTTTATCCATCTCTTCAACATCAGAAATGTGGAGACACGGTTCTCAGCTTAAAACAGTAGCACAGAAAGGTAGAAAGGGGAAGGAGGCGCCCCAAGCCCAGATGTTCAGCTTAAAACAAAAACATTTAAATGGGTGTTCCAAGTTCGTGAGAAACTCACTCCCAAAAAAGGTGCAAGGTGAAGGAACGTCAGAAGCCCTACAAGCAAAGCAAACCCCTCTGAGCACGTGCAGCTCAAAGGCACTTTGCTTCTATAAGGCCCACACACCAGGGATTCATAAACTGCAAGAGGTGTAATGGGTTTATACGTAACACCGGTAATTTCAGATTGTCAAAGAGTATCCATGCCAGAAGGCTAACAATGATCTCTCCAGTTTCCATCTGTTTTCCTGTTTTACTTTTATGCCCAGAACAGATTGATAATCTCATTACAAACTAATCCTGTTTACTCTAGTTGCATAACTAGCCAAGACCCAATTACACTCCTTTCTTTTTCACATCATGCTCTTTCTTACAACCACAGAATTCTGAAGGTGGAATATTTATTATATTCAAAGCCTTCCATTTTTCTGGCTGCATCAGATTCATAATTCAGTCCTGCTATTTTCCTCCAACACCCTCATTTACTACTGACCACTGTATGCTGAATTTGATTGCTACAACTGCAAGCTTTTTGACCTGGCAGGAACCAGGACAAAGTTGTCACAGTCTGCCTGTGGCTTGTGGGTTGCTGATTCAGGGCACCCAGCACCAGTGAATATCAAGTTCCTGAAGAGCCCTAAGGCTGATGTAGTGTGTGCATTTTTAAGCTCTTTAAGAATCAATCAGGAGTCATCTCTTCCTTCAGTTAACGCACATTACCACCCTCCACAAGTTATGCTTCTTCCATTTTAAATGCCACCACCCACACATCCTCCCACCCCAGATAGGGTGGGGGAAGGCACCTTTGGGGTGTTGTCCCATTGTGTCTTGCACTAAACTTGGATGCAAGCTCATCATGATATAGCTAGCAACATTCTGACAGCATGCAATGTTCACTCCCGTTTTTCGCATTACCTATCTACCTGTTCCACTGCTATTTTTCCCCACTTCTCTCCATATCTGATCTTCAGGGAAATCATTGTCGGTTTCACTGGTACTTCCCTTTCCAGTGTGAGCAGCAACAGAGATGGTGCTAGAGTACACCTGTTGTGCGCATTGCACACATGGTGCAGCCCAAGCCAATCTGCCACCTGAAACCGTGACAAATTCCACCACCTCTCTGTATGCCAGGACTACTACACCCACACATGTGCCAGCACCCCACCCCAGCACACATGCCAATAAACACCACACTCCTACACCAGCACCGATTGCCTTATTCTCCGCACCATGCTCCGCTTCCTCCATTTTCATTGTTTCTTGTAAAGTGGCCAGGTTGGGGGGGAAGGAACCATAGGAGTGGAAATGCTCCCATCTGACCATTTTACAAGAAGCCGTGATGGAGCAAAAGCAGGGGAGGAAGCAGTAGCGGAGCCAGAGGGGGACACATGCTAAGTAGTGCAGGCACCTCAACATGCAATACTGCTGCCTGGAATGGCTCCAGAACCAAGGGGGAGGGGCCACTTACACAGCACATTGAGGTGGCTGCAATACGTAGTGTGGCGGTGCATGCCTCCACCCTCGCTATTAGGAGGAGGCAATGGCTCTTTCCCCAGGTTCTCTTCCAGAAGGAGAGTGTCAGGAAAAGCTTACAGCAATGGCTGAGTTGGACAAGGTAGGACCCCTCCCCCTTTCTCTTCTCACATGCTTTCCAAAGAGAGAGCATGTGGGGTCACAGCCAAGGAGAGGCAGCAGCCGGGGGAGTGGAGGCCCAAGTTACCAACTCTTCCAGTCTACCGCTCAAAGCAAGCACTCAGCTAACCTCATGACTGGGCTGCATTGGGGTAGCCACAGGGGACAGCGAGGTAAGTACTGCAGGTTCTGCAATGCGTCATGTAAGTGGCCCCTCCCACTTGCCATCACTGCCTGGAATGGCTCCAATGGCGAGTGGGAGGGCCTGTTTACAGGGCATGTTGCAATACCTGAAGGACTTGTAGCTGTGCCACTCCTGGGCTCAGTGGTGTCGCTAATGAAAGTGTAGCCCAGCGCAGAGCGCAAAATCTTGCCTCCGAAATGATGTCACAACAGGAAGTGACATCACAGTTATATTTTCATTTTTCTGGGTTATTTGGCCATAACTTTTGATAGAATGAAGATGTTACACTCCAAATTGTTTCATTGCATTCTACATTAAATTACTTTTCCAATGATTTATAACACGATGTTATTATTCATACATACCAAGGTTTTTCCCAATTTTGGCCAGAAGTATCAAGCTCAGCTTGTTACCCCCCTAAAACTTGATGCCCGGTGCAATTGCACCACTCTGCACTTCTTTATACACCCCTGGCTGGGCTGCCTTGTTTACAAACCTCAAGCAAAAAGGATTCAGACCCCAAAGAAAGGCATATTTGGACTGAATGTAGTTCGTGCATCTCCAAAACGGCTCTGCTGTTGTGTCTATCTTCACTCTCACGCTACAGTGTTAAATTCCTTTTTAATGCTGCATAGCAATATCCAGACAAGAGCATTTGCCAAGCATGAGTTGCTTGCGTTTTTTTATAGTTTTTGTTACGAAGCCCACGGGCTATGTACATGCTCTAAGCAGGTATAGTTTGCTCAGTAAACCAAGATTGAAACTCCAAGGAAAAGGAGATAATGGGTCAAAGGGTCTGATTCATCCTATAGGCTGATGTTCCTAACACATGGCTAAAATGCTCTTCCTTCTGTGCTGAACATTGTATTCATTTGTTCTACAATTGTCTGAACTACAATTGACTTGGGGGGTGTACACTATCTTCGAGCACAATCCTAACCTGAAGTTCAACCAGCACAGTTAGGCCAGCAAAGTTTGGCCGGCACAAGGACACTGTAACATATAATATGTTTGGACCATTCACAGAGTCAGAGAGGCTAGCACACAGATGTGCGCCATCCACTCTGGCTCTGATCCAAAAGTGCTTCATGGTGGCCCTTGTGCCTGCCAATCTTTGCTGGTCTAACACCAGGTTAGGATTGAACCTACTCCTAATATTATACATATTATAATGTACAGTATAATGGTATGCTTAGGGCCCAAGCCTATCCAATTTGTCAGCATTGCTGCATCCACTGTGCAGCCCCGAGGTAAGGAAAAAAACGTTCCCTTACCTTGAGCAGGTTTCTGTGACACACACCCCAGCATACCCTGTTGGTACAGATGCATCAGTGCTGGAAAGTTTAATAGGATTGGGCCCTTCCTCTCACAATAAAGCTTGGTGGAGCTGGGTGAAAGGAAAATATTTCTTTACCCAGCATATAATTAATCTGTGGAACTCCTTGCCACAGGATATAGTGATGACATCTGGCCTAGATGCCTTTAAAAGGGGACTGGACAGATTTCTAGAGGAAAAGTCCATCACAGATTACAGGCCATGATGGGTGTGTGCAATCTCCTGGTTTTAGAAGGTTTTAGAATGTTTGCCATGATGGGTTGGGCAACCTCCTTACATTTTAGAAGGAGGTTTTCTCTGAATACCAGGTGCAAGGGAGTGGCAACAGGATACAGGTGTTACCCTGTGTGCTCCCTGGGGCATCTGGTGGGCCATTGTGAGATACAGGAAGCTGGGCTAGATGAGTCTTTGGCCTGATCCAGCAGGGCTCTTCTTATATGACCATACAGAATAACTTCCATTCCAACATATTCAGTTTGCATTTGCTATCTAGGCAGTAATGGGCTGCAGCTGGAAGAGAATCAGTGTGCATTTTTAGCCACTTGCATGCATTTGTATGCAGGCACACACTGCCAGCATTAGACTACTTAGGGGCAAAGCCCTGCACTAGGGCTGTATGGAACCCCATGCCTTCTCCTGGTTGATGCATTGGGTGTTGTCACTGCTACTAGCATGGCGAGTTCAAGGTCAGTACTGTTAGATGGGTTATCTGATTGACAGAAGCCCTCGGTCATGGCTGAGCTGGCCCCCATAAGAACTAGTGTTTTATGAACAGCTGGGAAGTACGGGCAGCTGGAGAATTCGCAGATGCATTGCCTAAAAGTAGGGTTACCAGATGCAAACTGGGACAGAGTACCTATTCCTTTAGCCATTGTATAGAAGAGGGAATTCAGGCAGGTGCAGCTTTTGAAACTCTTCCATGATGAGCTGCACCGGCCCAAATCCCTGCTTCTATACAATGGTTAAAGGTATAGGCACTCTGTCCCAGTTTGTATCTGGTAACCCTACCTAAAAGTTGCATCGTAGGTCAAAGGTTCATATTTACTGATCCACATATAACTTAAAACAGATAAAAGGAAATACTTTTTTACCCAGCGGGTAATTAAGCTATGAAACTCCTTGCCACAGGAGGTGGTGATGGCATCTGGCCTAGATGCCTTTAAAAGGGGACTGGGCAGATTTCTGGAGGAAAAGTCCATCACAGATTACAGGCCATGATGGGTGCATGCAATCTCCTGGTTTTAGGTTTTAGAATGTTTGCCATGATGGGTTGGGCAACCTCCTTACATTAATAGTAGGCTACTTCAGAATGCCAGATGCAAGGGAGTGGCAACGGGATGCAAGTTGTTGTCTACTTGTTGACTACTGAACTCCCTTAGGCACCTGGTGGGCCAACTGTGAGGTACAGGAAGCTGGACTAGAGGGCCTTTGGCCTGATCCAGTGGGGCTCTTCTTATGTTCTTAACTGTATTCTGTAGGATGAAGAGAATACACAAATGCACACTTACCTGGGAGTAAGTCCCACTGAACTCCATGGGGCTTACTTGGAGGAGACATGCCTAGGATTGTGCAGTAAATCTACTTAGCTGAGCAACAGAAGGATAGTCTCTTGGGATAGTGTTTGTGTGGGGGAGGCAGTGGCATTTGTATGCTTTTGAAATCATTTAGGGAACAAAAAAACCAGAACAGTTTCTCATTAAAGGAAGGGAGGACAATCCACAAGAAATCAATCAAGGAAGAAACAGCAGCTAGAACCACTCGTGAGTATTTGAGAGGAGTGATCGTCCCTGAGATAACCAGGTCGGGGTCTGGGCCAGTCTTCCCCACAATTTAGTAATGCTGATATTGGCCAGGACAGGTCTCAGCACAAGCACCCCTAGTGAATCTAGGGTGAAGATTCACCCATAAGGCATAAGGTAAAGGTTTCCCCACGACGCTATGGTCTAGTCGTGACCGAATGTAGGGGGCGGTGCTCATCTCCATTTCTAAGCCAAAGAGCAGGCATTTGTCCAAGGACAAGCTTCCGGGGTCATGTGGCCAGCATGACTATACACCAAGGCGCACGGAACGCCGTTACCTTCCCACCAAAGTGATACCTATTTATCTACTTGCATTTTTACGTGCTTTCGAACTGCTAGGTTGGCAGGAGCTGGGACAAGCCACAGGAGCTCACTCCGTCGCATGGTCTTGAACTCCCAACCTTCCGGTCAGAAAGCCCAGCAGCAGCAGTTTAACTCGCAGCACCACCACGTCCCTATAAGGCATAAACACACTTGCAATCTGTCTGGTTTTGCCACAGATGATGGATTTTATTCCCTAAAATAAAACAGAATAGAACTGAAAGGTCCCAGATCTTGCTATACCAAGGTGGCCATGCCAGAGACACTGCAGATTTTAAGTGGGAAGCTACAGTATGAATTAAGTAGTTTGCAGTCAAAGGCAACAAAACCATGCCCTTTGTACAGGTCCTCTGGACGAGTAAGCAGAGGAAGAATTTCTGTCTGTAAACTGTTTTAGGGCTCAACCTGGAGCAATCCTAGGATTTAGGGCAATCCTAATCTGGAGTTAGGCTGGCACATAGGCCTGCAAAGTTTGGCTGGCACCAGAGGCACCATAAAGCACATTTGGACCACTCTCGGAGTCAAGGAGGATGGCTCATGTCTGTGTCCTGGCCTCTCTGACTCAGAGAGTGGTCCAAACATACTTTACGGTGTCCCTTGTAGTGGCCAAACTTTGCTGGCCTAACTCCAGGTTAGGATTGCACCCTCAGTAATGTTCAGAGTGAAGGACTATAAATGCTTTACATACATACATACATTTTTTAATTGTACCAGAGGCGTAAGGAGGGTGCCATGGGAAGAGGTGAGCAGCAGGTGCTGGTTGCAGTGGGGCACAGCAGAGCAGAACCCCCCCCACACACACACACACTTTTCAGCCCCCCCACTCTTCCTTGCATTCGGATTGTTCCTAAATGGAGCAATTCCAGATGCAGGAAGGTGTGGCTGGGCGATAAAGAGGGTGGGGCAGCAGCACTTGGGGGGGTGGTGACATTGCCCCGCCCCCAGCATGCTGCAAGCTGAGTACAGCTCTGAATTGTACAGATGTATTTGAAGGTCCATCCCTCAACCAAATGGCACCCCAATCGAGGACCATATTTGCTGACCCCACCTTTTGTTCAACTTTTGAATCCTTGATTTATTTATTTTTATAAATTTCATTTGTAGGAGCCTTTCCCAATATGGATGCACAATCCACCTTCATAATTCACCTCATTATATAAGGCAATAAATTCACATGCACGGAGCTGTAATTCTGCATATATTTGTATCCTACCTATGGCAAATGAAACGAAGGGTACAATCCCAATCTACTTTCCAGCACTGACTTAGCTGTGCCAATGGGGCATGTGCTGCATCCTGCAGTTGGGGGTCAGTCATAGAGGCCTTCTCAAGGTAAGGGAATGTTTGTTCCCTTACCTCGGAGCTGCATTGCCCTTACCCCAGTGCTGGAACGTTGTTAGGATTGTGCCCAGTGGTATCATCTAAATGATTTAAGAACAGGTACTCACTTTTGATTGGCATGTGTCGGGACCCGCCCACCGGAAGTGACATCATAAGCCAGAAGTGATGTCGTGGCAGGAAGTGACATGAAAAAAGCCCTTTTTGAGGCCTCAGATGATTTTAAACTGACCCAACAGTTGCAACAGTATTCCACAGCACCCCCAGAACATGTTAAGGAGGCCTGGCATCATGTTAAAACCCCAGAGCAACTCATTTTTCAGTGGCAAGGAAAGGAAAGGCTCCGCTCGCTGCCTGCCTGCCTGCCTGGCTCTGAGAACAGGCAGGCAACTCAAACATGCAGGAAATTCAAACGTTGCAGAGGGCGGAGTCGACGAGTGGGCGGGTGAATGGGCGGGGCCAGCTGTAATCCTAGA
This sequence comes from Lerista edwardsae, assembly GCA_029204185.1. Classification (NCBI taxonomy): domain Eukaryota; kingdom Metazoa; phylum Chordata; class Lepidosauria; order Squamata; family Scincidae; genus Lerista; species Lerista edwardsae. The sequence goes on along the minus strand of JAJKFI010000101.1, from coordinate 4,534,291 downwards.
ATCCGGTACTCGCGTACCCCCGCGTATCCCCTGCATGACATCACTGATTGTGCCCTAAAGTTGTTTCCTCTAACTTTATAGAAGTGTTTTAATGTTCAGAATTACTGAAATGTTTGGTGCCCCCAAGCTGTGCTGCACACAAGTAGAAGGTTATATGTTCATGGCAAAGTCAAAATGAACAGAAAGGTATCCTCAGCTGCTAACTAGGAGCTTTGAGTCCTGATTTGGGCAGGAAATGTAGCACATGAAACTTATAGCTTGCAATCCATCCCAGACACCGGGTCAAAAGTGCATTGCTGTACATACAGCCATCCCACAAAGATGGGACAGGCCATCTGTTGTCTGTTGTCAATGGAGCTTTGCAATGGAAACATTAACCAAACCAAAAACTGTATTTCTGGAATTAAAAAAAAACCAAAGTGAGTCACTAGTCCTGAATGAAGAAACAAAAATGACCACAAAGTTTGGGCACCATTTACCCAGCAACCCTAAAACTCCTGCTTAGAGGAGACCTCTATTTTTAAATAGAGTAAACCTCTATTTTTTTTCTCCATTGCTTTTGCATAACTATGCTTTCACCATAACAGCCGAGACAAAGCATTAACTCCTCTATGGCTGTTGTCCTGCCAATGGAAAAATGCAATGTGCATGTCACAAATGGCAATTCATCAGATTTCTCTCCTGCCTAACCTTAGGCTCAATGGAGAGGAGTAACAGTTATTTTCATTATCTAATTATAACACTGAGGGTGCAATCCTAAGCAAGGCCGGAGGCCAGCCGGCCAGCGCCGTATCTGACGCTACGTCGGGGAGGCTGGAGCCTCCCCATGGCAAGGCCACATTTGCGCCCTTACCGGAGGGGAGGCTCCAGCCTCCTCGGCGCACTCCTTGGATCTGTGCCTGCTAAACAGCAGATCCAAGGAGACCACGTGGCCCAAATCAGGGCCTAGCAGCCTCCTCATTGGGCTTAGGATTTATTTGGCCTTATGGCCAAACCAAGAGCCCTCCCCTTCCCCAGGCCAGCATCAGCAGGGAGGGATTAGTTAGAACTGGGCCGCCAACAATCAAAATCACAAAGGTACTTTCACATTTGCTGGAATTTGGAACATGTTGTCCAGCGCACCCAATCAAAGTCCTAAAATAGAATATTTTTACCTCTCTTCTTTCTACGTGAATGTTACCGCTAATTAATGGCACTTCCCCAAAGCAAGCCAAGAGGCAACTGGAATAAAATCTTGGACTGTGAGAATTCCCTGGACGTGGGTCAGAGGATCGAGACTAGGAACGGGGTTAGGATTTGGCAGACACCGCTGCTGTTGAGCTGCCCCCTTCCCAGTCTAACCCGCCCTCCTCTCCAACTTATTCACCACCTGTTCTGCCTATCCTCACCTCCCACCCACCCTCTGCACACACTTGTCTGTGCCAGTGTGTGTGCAGAGTCTGTTGGGGTGCACAGCTGACTTGCAGCCACAGCCAGACCACACACTTTGGCATGTTGTCTTATGCTACCATATGCCGGAAAGCAGTGGTGTCATTCAAATGATTTAGGAACAGGAACTCACTTTTGATTGGCACTTGTCAGGAACCCGGAACCAGCCACGGAGCCCGTTAGGATCCGGAACGCCCGTTCTGGTCCGTTCCCCCTGAATGACATCACTGCCGGAAAGTGCCTTATGCCACCAGAAGGTTGACCAATCAGATTGGGCCATTAGCTTGCGTCATAGGCATAAATCCAGTCCTAAGTTCCTTCCATCTTACACTGCCTTGGTCCTCCAGCCCAGCATCAGCCTTTGTGGCCGCAGGTCTGCATGCTGAGCAGACAATTGCAAAACAATTGCAAGCTGAGTGCAAAGATCTGTAGATGGCATCAATCCAGCATTGCTATTAGGACAGGAATTCAACCTATTATCTCATGATCCCTCCAAAAACCACACTCAGGGATGCATCATGAAAACCAAACAGCCACGCTGCTCATATCACCGTGGTTCCCATACTGTGGGTTTGAGCCCACCAGTGGGTCGCGAGCCAAATTCAGGTGGGCCGCGAAGCACCTAGAGCAGCCATATTGAAAAGATGCAGAGCATCTGGAGGCGGAGCAGAGGCAGATCTAAGGGAGGGCAAAGCTCTAAGTTTTGCAAGAAGCCTTACCTTGCAGTGGACATCACTCCTCTCCTGCACCATTTTAGCCAATCCTCACAGGGAAAAGCAACATCTTGGCATTGCTTGCTGGCTACAGCAGCAAGGAAGAGGAGGGATTTACATGACAGGGTAAGGCTTCTTGCAACACTCAGAGCTTTGCCCTCCCTGTAGATCCGCCTCTGAGGTGGAGCAGCTCATCTGCATACTACTCCCAGCAAGCTTTGTGGAAGAGGGGGACAACTAAGCAAAGTGCTGTGAGGACCCTGGCAGCAAGGAAGCCCTCAGCTCTTCACCAGCAAGGGCCTGGAAAATGGAAGGGCCTTGCCATTGTGTGACATGCAAGGTTTGTGCTATGTTTGTCTTCTTGCCTGCAGAGCCTGAGGACTTCACAGGTAGCAAGTGCAAGCTGGTTGCACTGTTGGAAGAAAAGGTGAGAGGACTAGAGGAGGACGTTTCTACCCTTTGCCAAATCAAGACAGCAGAGGAGTTCCTGGATACAGCACACACGCAACTTCTCCAGAGGGGAGCACAGGAGGAGACCACTATGAACACTGAGAACATTGAAAGCTCTGCATGGAAGACTGTGACTGGCAGGAGAAGGAGAACCAAAAGACATGCAGAACCACTGGAACTACACAACCGATTCCAGTGTCTCTCAGATACTAGCTTTTCTGATGAACCGTTCAGCAGTCGACGGCTGACGGAAACAGACAGCACAAGGGAATCCCAGGAGGCAGAAGAGGGTAGTTGCTATTGGCTATTCCCTGCTTAGGGGCATGGAAGCTGCTGCATGCCTCCCTAACTGCATGCTATAACATGCATGCTGCTGCATGTTATATTGTGACAGTATATTCCATAGATGATGTCTTGTGTTTTACTTACTGATACCATCAAGATCCATCCTACTTTCCTCCAAGAGCTGAATACTCATAATCTATATATATAAAGAAGAGCGTATGTATGTATGTATGTGTGTGTGTATGTTTGTTCCACATAGGCTCCGCAACGCCTGGACCGATTCGCGCCAAACTCGGCACGCGGGTGCCTTGGCCCCCCCCAAACCATCACTGCGCGGTTTTGGAACGGATCGCGCCCCCACGGGCGCGGGTACAAGCGAATTTGTGGTTCTCTATGGACGGCTATGGGCTGAACCCCAGCATTCCGAGGCTCTGGTGATGTCATGATGAGATGCAAATGACATGCGGAATCTTCAGCAGCAACTGAACTCTTGACAGTTGAAGACAAACAGCAGCAAACAGGTTTCACGCAGGCAAACCGATACAATGTGTTCTGTGGACATGTGGGCGGTCCCTGCTTGGCAGTGGACAGTTGGCACAAGGTGCTGTGGCTGTTGCTCTCTCTGAAAGTTTACTTTCACTGTGTAACGTATGGCAATTGGGCAGGTGCAACCAAAGGCTACAAAGATGAAACAACAGTGTACACAGGAAACACCTGAGGAAAAAACAACAACAACTTGCAACGCTACGTCACAGAGCTGCTACATCTAGAGCAACAGAAACAGTACAGCGGCGTGACAAAAGACTCCACGATAAGAGAGACAGAGCTGCTACATCTAGAGCAACACAAACAGTACAGCAGCGTCACAAACAACTACAGGATATGAAACAGAGGGCTACTACACCTACAGAAACAGAAACAGTACAGCAGCAGGGATGGGACATATCAACCCCCGGGCACACATGTGAGTGGGGGTGGGGTCAGGGGTGGGACATATCAACACCGGGGCACACATGTGAGTGGGGGTGGGGTCAGGGATGGGACATATCAACACCCGGGAACACATGTGAGTGGGGGTGGGGTCAGGGATGGGACATATCAACACCCGGGAACACATGTGAGTGGGGGGTCAGGGATGGGACATATCAACACCTGGGCACACATGTGAGTGGGGGTGGGGTCAGGGATGGGACATATCAACACCGGGGCACACATGTGAGTGGGGGTGGGGTCAGGGATGGGACATATCAACACCGGGGCACACATGTGAGGGGGGGTCAGGGATGGGACATATAAACACCTGGCACACATGTGAGGGGGGGCAGGGATGGGACATATAAATGGGCCATCTGTATGCCTGGTGAGTAGCTGGGGGTCGGGGATGGCACATATAAACACCCGGGCGAAGCCGGGTACATAAAAGCTAGTCTATATATATATATAAAAGAGAATGTGTGTGTGTGTGTGTGTGTGTGTGTGTGTGTGTGTGTGTGTGTGT
>JAJKFI010000101.1:4490337-4529907 GCA_029204185.1 Lerista edwardsae | reverse complement strand
TGTGTGTGTGTGTGTGTGTGTGTGTGTGTGTGTGTGTGTGTGTGTGTACATGTATGTTCCGCATAGGCCCTGCAACGCCTGGACCGATTGACACCAAACTTGGCACGCAGACACCTTGCGGTCTGGCGACAAACACTGGGGGAGGGGGTCAGACCCCCCTAGGGCCCCCGGGTGTGGGGGTGCGGGGGGGGGTGAAACGTAAACATGATTGCAAACGGCCGACATCAGTGTCGAATCTGTCGTTTCTGGGGTCGCCGAGACAAGCAGCGATGCCCCCGACGCCGTTGGACTCTGGGTTCGGCCCCCCCTCGGCATGGGGGGGTGAGAAGGGGCGCAAAACACACCATCCACCATGCCCTTCTGAAACGCCTGGACCGATTGACGCCAAACGTGGCATGCGTGTGCCTTCCAGTCTGGCGACAAACACTGGGGGGGGGCCAGAACCCCCTAGGACCCTCGGGGGTGGGGGTCTGGGGGGGCCCACGTGAAAATGCTTGAAAACAGCAGAAATTGTTGTCAAATCCATAGTTTCCAGGGTCGCCGAGACAAACAGCGATGCTCTCAACGCCGGTGGAGTCCGGGCTCGGCCCCCTCTTGGCGTGGGGGGCGAGAAGGGGTGCGAAACAAAACGTCCGCCATACCCTGCTCGAACGCCTGGACCGATTACCACCAAACCCGGCATGTGCATGCCTTGCGGCCTGGCCACAAACACTGCAGGGGGCAGGCCCCCCTAGTGCCCTCGGGGGTGGGGGTACGCACGGGGCCCCACGTGAAAATGGTCGAAAACAGGTGAAATTGGTTTCGGATCCGTGGTTTCTTGGACCGCCGAGATGAGCGGTTTCGCTCCTGATGCCATTGAAGTCCGCGTTTGGCCTTCCCTTGATGTAGGGGGTGAGAAGGGGTGCGAAACAAAACGTCCGCCATGTCCCATTGGAACGCCCGAACCGATTGCCACCAAACTCAGCATATGGATGCCTGGCAGCCTGGAGACAAACACTGCGGGGGTCATGGACCCCTACCGCCTCTGGGGGTAGGGCTACGCAGGGGGCCCCATGTGAAAATGGTTGAAAACGGCCGAAATCGGTGTCGGATCCATAGTTTCTGGGCTGCCGAGAAGACTGGTGACGCTCCTGACACCGTTGGAGTCCAGGTTCGCCCCCCCCTTGACATGGGGGCAAGAAGGGGTGCGAAACAAAACATCCGCTATGCTCCGCTGGAATGCGTCGAGCGATTGACACCAGTATGCTTTACGGTCTGGGGACAAACACTACAGGTGTCAGACCCCCCCCCCCAGCGTCCCCAGGGGTGGGGGTGCACAGGGGGCCCCATGTGAAAATGGTCAAAAACGGCCGAAATCGGTGTCAAATCCGTAGAGTCCAGGGTCGCCGAGACGAATGGCAACGTTCCCAATGCCGTTTGAGTCCACGTTCAGACTTGGGATAATTTGTTGCCCAGGCAACACCGGGTAAAAAAAGCTAGTACTGGAATAAATATTGGAATAAATGGCAGCGGAGGGTTGTCACCTGAAAAGGAAACTCATTATGGCTCACTGTCATTGTCTCAAGCCATGTGCTTTTGGAGCTGTCATCACCTACTCATAGATTTCTGGTCTACTAACCTACTTTTCCTCTCGCTTGAACTGTATACTAGATGAATGAAGAAAACACACACACACACACACACACACACACACACACACACACACAGAGGACGCCATGTGCTGGGGTTCTGCCCTTAGAATGTAATGGGGAAACGTTCTTACAGAGCAATAAAGCCAAAAGTTCATGCGTGGGCTTGATTTGGCATTTCTACCAAGAACATTGAACATTAATAAACAAAACAGGAGGTCGTTTAATGAATTGACCCATCTTATCTACTGGCTGTCCTGCAGTGATATTCAGTAAGATTAAGAGCCTCAGATTATCATCCGTGTACAGTCCGTATTTAGCAGTTAAGCAAGTTAAACGTTACATGGAGGAGATCTGGGGCACCTCTAATTATTAACAAGTTTCCAAGCAGAAAACTATCTGAACGTCTCTTGTCTCATTAAATCTAATGTTCTGTTAATTGTTAAAAGTTGCAGGATGCGTGCTGGCAGAGCGGAAGCCATGGGAAACGTGATGGTATCGAAAATACCCCTTGCAAATACTGTGTCTTCACCAAAGTGACTAGTCCTCAAACATGCAGACGTAAGACAAATACAATTATGGAGAAAATATCTATCAGGACTTTTCATCCCCTTTATGTTTTCATCTCAAATTATGTTCCCCAGATCTGACCGTCTCCATTTTCTGCAGGGAATAAAAGTTCTGCTGAAATAAATGACTTCATATCTTCTCCAGAGAAAGCAGCGTTCTGCTGACCTTGTGAATGATCATAAATGTAAAACGATCCATTAATACCAGAGCTAATGACTGCCTAAACTGAGTATTAATTGCTAATGCATCATCCGAGTGGGGCTGCAGAATCGCTTGGCGTGTGTCCGATTACACGAATTAACTGTGTTTGCAGGACCAGCCATTGAGCACGCCTTGTTTTTCAAGCAAACTAATTGGCTTTTAGGATCTATTTGAGCTGCAATAAAGCAATGAAGAAGACTCCAGGATGGATGCTGAATGACACACAGGGCGGTAAAGTGCACCGGCCCATTTTCAAAAGGCAAGATCTCGGAGCTCAGTCCCATTTCTCTTTTTGCAATATGCGGTTTTGAAGGTAGAAAGCCAGGCTGCTGGTTGTGCCAGGTTTGCTAAATCCCAGTTAGTGCTCCCCTTTGCCATTATGTTAGTACACACACAATATGTTCTCTCTCTTTTTGTTTCCAAGAGATTCACGTACCACAATCAGCTCCTATAGGTCTACTCAGTTCTGCACCAGCTTAATTGCTGATGTAGATTCCAGTACACCACCTAGGGCTTTCAGCGTGGGATGGGGGATAGGATGCAGCGGCAGCCCCCGCCCAGGCCTAAATCACTCCCAGGCCTACCCCCACCCAGAAATGCCCCTCCCCATCTTCTCCCACCCATCCCCTGCCCCAGAACACCTTCCCACCCCTTTGCAGAATAAATGTTTAAGGCTCCCGGCAGTCATCCTGCTGGCAGAGGCACAACACTGACTAGCATTGGCCTCCCTGCTGGCACCATTCCTCTCCTGGGTGCCGTGATGTGCCTTACATCCACTGATGTAAGTTTATGACAACTGATGCTGGGGCAGCACGCTGGATACCGGCATTGCCTGACAATAAGGGTGTGCTGCCCATCTCCTTTTGGTTGATTACAGCTGTTTTTATTCTTTGGGAGCCGTTCTATTTATTGATCATAGGAAAATGTGTCTTATACCATCAGACCACTGGCCCCTCTAATTCAGCATTGTCTACACCAATGGCTCCCAAATGTTTTAGCACTGGGACTCACTTTTCAAAATGACGCTCTGTGGGGACATACCTAGCTTTACAAATCTAAAAAAAAAAAAAAGGTATTTCACTTTACCAGAGGTTCAAGCCTCTGTTTTTACTCTTTTTAATATTGGGGGGCGGGGGGTGGGTGGGAACCACCTTCTGGAGTGTTTGTTGAGCTCCACTTTGATCATATCAGCTGCAGCCCTAAAAGCCTGATTTATGAATGCCAAGGGGTGTGGTTAGAATGCAGCAAGGTTCTAGATTGGGCAACAATGCCCCACCCCCAAGTAGCAGCTTGTTTAACCCCTGCTGCACAAAGCCTAATTTGCCTTGCCTAATTTCACAACCCACCAAAAATTGGGTCACATCTCACTGGTTGTTCCTGGCCCATTATTTGGAAACTGCTGGTCTATACTGACCAGCAGTAGTTCTTAAAGGTTTCAGGTGTGTTTTTTCTCCAAGCTCTACCTGAGGGTACCGGCGATTGAACCTGGAATCATGGAAAACATGTGCTTTACTGCTGAAGTGCACTATTTTCTTATTCTGTGGTGTTTTGTGTGGTTTTTTTTAATAAAAATGTTTTTCTTCAGGTTTATTGACTTGGAATAAATGTATTTGGAATAATTATATAGTTATGACAACAATTATGGAACTGGGGAATCTAAGCTCTACCTCCTCCCTCATGGCATTTTGGAGAGGACTCAAGACTTTTCTGTTCCGTTTGATCTTTGGTGTTGACTTGTCTGCCTCTTGTATCTCTGCAGCTGTACCTGTTAGTAGTTTGTCCTCTTCCAAAGTTTTTTATTTATTTTTACCCTTATTTTATTCATATTATGTTATTGCTTATTTTACTGTTGTTGTTGTTGTTGTTGTTGTTATGTACTTTATATTTTTTCCAATATTTGAGATCCACCTTGGGGATCTGCCCTGGTAGAGGAAAGGCAGGGCAAAAAGCTTTTAAATGAATGAATGAATGAATGAATGAATGTGTAGTTTGTGTTTATTGTTTTAATGAAGGACAGAAAATTGCAGCTTTCCTGAAGAAGCAATCCAATCATTTTTTGGCCCCATCCACAGTGGAAATTCCATGCATTTAAGAAGATAGGAGGGAAGGAGGGAGGCTGTCAAGTCAGATGCTGCCAAATTGGCAGAAAACGTTGGAGACAATAAAATATAAAGACAGATAAACTGGAAGAGGCTGAGTTGTAAGGAACTTAAAGGTGAAGGTCTGCACTTAAGGTGATAAATCAAAGGAAGTCAGCAAAGACAACCAGATTGCTTTCTTCTTCAGCTTTTGAGGGAGGAGAATGTTGTTCTACTGCAATAAACAAGGTGGGAAAATGGATCTAGCTTTATGCTATGACAGCTTGAATTATTGACATGCAAGGACAATTTTTCCCATAAAACCAGTAATCCATTTTAACCTTTCCATACACTATTCCTCTAAAGAGCAATGCTGAGTGTTTATAAAGTGCAAACAGTGTTTATTTCATTACATTTGTAAGTTTTCATTCCTCCATTATCATATGGAAATGGCACACATGGGGTTCCCAGGCAATCACTCTTCCAGGCTGGGTTGGCTCTAGGAGTGGGAGGGCCCAATGTGGGTAATCCGATGGGGCCCCCACCTTCCCCGCAGGGCCCCTTACTCACCAAGAAGAGTGCTTGTAGTGCCATGTGCAAAATGTGGCACCTGGAAATCGTTGGTGGTGACATGATGACATCACTGCCAACTGCTTCCAGGAGGCCCATTTTGGGCTGTTCAGAGGCAGGGGTAGTTGAAAAGGACTCAAGGCAAAGCTGCTCTGCTCTCCCCTCTGAACTACAGCCCACAGAGATCCCCGCTGCTGCAGCAGGCAATCTCATTGGTTTAAGGCCAATGGTGCTTTCAGGCATTAACCAGACTAACACCGGCCTGTGCTACTTCCAACAAAGGCGGGGAGGCCACTGGAGCTCATCTCTAGGTAAGGGGATAGTTTTCCCTTACCCCAGGGTGAGCCCCAGCCAGCCAGCTCGGAACTGTACCAGCGAAATCTGCAGCAACTAATAGCCAGATTTGCACTCCACCTACCTCCTCGAGCTGGACCACCCACAGGACCACCTACCTACGCCCCATTCCTGGATACAGCTACAATTGCAGCATTTGCATTCACCTAAAAACATAAACCAAACAGCAATTAGACATCCACATGGTGATGCTACTGTATGGATGACACATGTCCACACAGACCACAAATCAGGAGAAGCGACTACAGTGAGGTGGAAGGGGATGAAACAGCACACTGATGATGGGGTCGCTTCAGGAAGAAAGGTGGGGTAAAAATACTATCAAATAAACAAACAAATTGCTGCCAGATTCAAGCACCCAGAGGATCAGACAGAAAAAACCAGCAGACTAATAGTGTACAATCTGAAAAGGACCACTGAAGCACAAGAGAGGTAGACCAACAAAAGAAGCATCAATGACTGTAACCCACCCTAAGACCTTGACCCAGAGAGCAGGCTATATATGAAACTGCCTTACGCTGAACCAGATTCTATTGAGAGGGAAAGGCTCTCTGGGGTCTTTTAGAGCAAACGTTCTCAGCTGTACTTGAATTTTATCAGGGTTCCGTTCCGGACCCCCACCCATATGGATATCTGAAACCATGGATACTGTGGATGCATGGTTTTGCTGCCACAGGGTAAAAAAAGATTTGTTTACTGTTCCCCTATCTTTTGAATAGGCATTCCATTATCCATGGTATCCATTGATAACTGAAACTGTAGATACCAGTGGATACTGGGGCACACCCGTATACAAGTCATAGCTGTGCCAATGGGGCAGGTGCTGCATCCTGCAGTTGGGGGGCAGGTTTGGAGGCCTCCTCAAGGTAAGGGAAAGTTTGCTCCCTTATCTCAGAGCTGCATTGCTCTTACCCCAGTGCTGGAAATTGCACCCAAAGTTACAAATACACACACACACACACACCAACTTACGAAGTACAGAGAGGGAGAGGGGGGAGGGAAGGAGAGAGAAAGAGATGAAAATGTTCATTGTCTGTGCTTCTGCTCTGGCCATTATTATTATTCATTTCATGTCAAGACTATTACTGAAAATAATTTGGGGGGGGGCTGTGAAAAATTTATGGGCCCCAGGTGCCAAATGACCTTGGTAATGCTGGAATCTTGGAACTGCTGCATGTGTTTTGTCACTGGGCTAGAGCCCTTCCACTAAACCAGTGGGTCCCAACGTGGGGCACATGCCCCACAGGGGGGCAGTTTGATTTTTAACGGGGGCAATTCGAGAATGAGCTAAACAGTGAATTTGAAAGCCTGCTAACTGTTCTTATATCTTATTATTCATAAATTAAGCTGTTTTTTAAATTTCCCTCTTTCCACACCATCTTTTATTTTTCTCTTTCGTGGATGCCATGCTCTTTGCAACCCTGTTTAAACCAAGTTAATCGTCTTTTAGGCTTCCTCCACGTGAACAGGAGTTCACTTTTTGAATAGTAAGAATTATATGTCACCGGGGCGGGGGGGGCATCCGGATTTTAGAGATGCTTAGGTGGGGCATGGCCAAAAAAAGGTTGGGAACCACCGCACTAAACGAACACACCAGGATGGGGGAATTCCTGCCCCCTCTCACATGATTTCTCATTAAGAAGTCATCATAGCTTCCCTGAACGTGTACATGCCTTTCCTAAGGAAACTGTTGTATTTATTTGGTCTTGTTGCAGAAAGGAAATATTAGGGGGTGGGAGGGAGGTGGGTGTTGGAACGCTCCTTTTGAACATGCTGGCTCTCAGATGACAATCATTGGCCAAAGAATAATTGGCCAAAGAACACCTGATGAACACGCTGTTCCTTCCACGTCCTTTAAAACCTCTCCCTTGAACGCTGGTGTTCTCTAGGGGGAAGTAACAATCTTGTGAAGTTTCCTCCTAGTCCCAGCTTGACAACAGTTCTTGTTTCCAATACTTCTACACCCCTTGGGCAAAAGCTGTTACCTTGTGAATGAACCACAACACACACAGAATCCAGCACTGCACTTTCTGAAATCAGAAGTCTGCAGAATCGTGAGTCACTCCTCAAATCATTTAATCATTTATGGTTTTCTAAAGGATGGCAAGATTTAGGAGGCACTGTAGATTTTTCTTTTAAATGTTACGGTACAGTTTCTCAATGTTGGAATCAGCTGACCCTATACAGTACTGTGTTTTCCCATCACAATGTGATTTAGGGCACAATCCTATGCATGTCTACTCAGAAGTAAGTCCTATTATGTTCAATGGGGCTTACTCCCAAGAAAATGTGGATAGGATTGCAGCCTTAGTTGCAGGATGATTTAATTGTATAACACTGCTTTTTATATTTTTCCTTGTTAAAATATACTTGAGTCCCAAATGTATTATTTTAATTCATACATTTCAAGTCTCCTATGTCTCTAATTTTTAAAGGTCCTTCAAATCTGAGAACTGATGTTTTATTTTTATTTTTAATTTTATTGATCATACAGCAAGAAAGAATAAGGATTTGGAAAAACAAACAAAAACCTTTACTTTCACATATTTCCATGGATAAGTTGGCAATCTTAAGTAAAAGTTGGTAATCTTAAGTAATGATTCAAACTAAATATAAGTGAAGTGACTGCAAGCAATGGGACATCGTTTTTTGTTGGGACAACAAAATGGACAACAGGCATTGGGCTAGGCCTAGAGCGCAATCCTATGCATGTCTACAAAGAAGTCCCATTATAGTTCATGGGGTTTACTCCCAGGGAAGTGTGGTATAGCACTGCACTCCTAATTAGGGTTACAAACTGAGACAGTGTGCTGATACCTTTGACCATAGTACAGAAGAGGGAATTTGGGCAGGTGCAACTCAACATGGAAGGGTTTCAAAAGCTGCACCTGCCCAAATTCCCTCTTCTCTACAATGGTTAAAGGTATAGGCACTCAGTCTCAGTTTGTATCTAGTAATCCTACCCCTAATCATCCTTCAATTCTTTTTAAGTGATTAAAATAATATTTAATAACATGAAACATTTAAGAGCGCAATCCTAACCTGCAGTTAGGCTGGCACAGTTAGGCCAGCAAAGTTTGGCCGGCACGAGTGACACTATAAAGTATGTTTCGCCCATTCAGAGTCAGAGAGGCCAGCATACAGACTTGCACCATCTCCCCTGACTCTGAGAGTGGTTCAAACACGCTTTACAGTGGCCCTTGTACCGGCTAAACTTTGCTGGCCTAACTGTGCCAGTCTAACTCCAGGTTAGGATTGCGCTCTAAGTAAGAGTGCACAATGCCTCAAAATGTACTAAGAATGACCTTTTAAAGAAAAAAAAAACCCCACTCTTGGTATTATCTCTCTGATGTCTGGAGATTCCACTGGGAGATTCTCTTACCTAAACGACATTGAAATGAATATGAGCTTATAAGGACTGTATGCACTTGATCCACTCCTAATAATTCTTGATGCGTTTGCAGTGGATTGGGCCCTCTGTGTCTTAAAAATGCTTACATGAGATGTGTGACAAATGGCATGCACCGAATACAACAGGCTCATTGTTGTTGAGGAATACATTTCCTACATCTTTCATTATCTTGAGGAAATGAGGCACAAAATAAAAACTACGGAAATGGGAAACAATTGCAGACAGGAAAAGTCCCACACCACGAAGTTATCCGTTTTTCCTCTCTCCTGCTGTAAATATAAATCTCTGTCCACATGCCTTTCAAAGTCAAGACAAGATGGCTTGGGGGATTTTTTGCACTGCAAAAATTATTATCTGTGCTTCTCACTCGCCTTTGAAATGTACAAACTGCTGAGAAGTGGCCTCTGACCTCCTAGATCGATGGTCTCCAAACTGGAGACTGCTGCAGTATGAAAAAGTGTCCCTGGAGCGAACAGCACTTTCCATTCCTCCAGGGACACTTCCGAAGCTTCAACATGGGGCACATACAGTCTATGATTATTAGGGACTAGGAAATAATGATAGGGCAATTTTGGTGCATTTTATTTTTTGAAAAACAAGAACAAGCAAGTACTTCATCCAGGTTTCAAACCAATACCACACAAATACCAGAAATGTTTCAAACACCAATTATTTCAGGCAAACAAGGGACTCAGCTTTTGTTGCCTCACTGCATACAAAAACAATTTCAAAACTCCTAAGACACAAAGTTTCTCTCCTGACTGCGTTCTCTGGTGGCTCATAACACTGCCACTCTGACTGAAGGTCTTTCCATTCTCCAAACACTTACAGGGCTTCTCCCCTTTGCATATTTTCTGGTGGATCTTAAAATTACCACTCCCACTAAAGCTTTTTCCATACTCCTGGCACTTACAGGGTTTCTCCCATGTGGATTCTCTGGTGGATCTTAACGTTATCATTCTGACTGAACTTCTTGCCACACTCTTGACACTCATAGGGTAGCTCCCGTGTGGGTTCTGTGATGGACTATAAGGTTGCTGCTGCTACAGAAGCTCTTTCCACACTCCTGGCACTTATAGCGTTTCTCCCCTTTGTGCGTTCTGTAATGGACTACAACAAGGTTGCTGTTGTCACTGAAGTTCTTGCCACACTCCTGGCACTTACAGGGTTTCTTGCCTGTGTGAGTTCTGTGATGGACTAGAAGATTGCTGTGTTCACTGAAGCTGTTTCCACAGTCCTGACATTTATAGGGTTTCTCCCTTGTGTAGGTTCTGTGCTGTGAAAAAATGAGTCTGCTTTCTCTTTCTTCCAATCTGGTTCCAAAACAATGCTGTTGAAATAAGAAAATGCAGTAAGAAATCAAGGGAAGAAACGGCACCTAGTTGGGGAAATCACAAAAAGCGTTTTTTGTTTGACCAGAACTAGGGCCAAAAAAGCCACAGCAACCTTTAACTGCAAGTGGGTTTATCAACATTTTGGTTCTTTAGAGGTAAAAGAATCTCAGATAAATTAAGGCCAAACTGATACTAATAGGACTAATACATAGAAAAAAAATAAAGAATGCCTCTAGTTCAGTGGTTCCCAAATTTAAAATGTTTGGGAAACTTAAAAAAAGTTTCACTAAAAATGAAAGTTGGAGCATGTCTGGAGATATTGCAGTCTGGTTGTGATGCACACACCCACAAACTGCCCATAAGAATAAAAGAAGATAGGATATCACTGGGAGGCAATCCAGTTCCAAAGAACTCATTTACTGAGATTACTACAGGAACTAAAAGCAATAAAATTAGTTAATATAATTATTTTACGGTGCAATCCAGAAGTTGTGCTGGGCCAATGCAAGTCGCTTTCATCAGCCCAGTGCTGTCGCAAAGGTGCCACAAGGCACATCAGCATTGGAGGAACGGGTGCTGGGCCGACACAGGCAGCAACGTTGGCCTATGGACGCCACAGGGATCGGCAGGTAAGCTGCATTTGCACCAGCCAAGGTTGACCAGCAAGGGGATTTTTGGGGCAGGGGAAGGTGGGAGGGAGGCAGGGGGAGAGTGGCCCCACAGGTGGAGTGGCCCAGGGAGGAGTCAGGATCCAGCTGTTAGGGTGGAACTTAACCTCCATCCCCAGGCTGCCTGACCCCCATCTGGGTCTCTGCGGGCTGCTTGGAATTGCACCTGCTTTTTAGCTGCCTGGGACTAACCCTGGGGCAAGGGGACAAACCCATCAGGCTGGGATGGAACGTCCCCTGGCCCCGCAGTGAGCTCCAGCTACCTCCTACCCAGGTTAGGATTCAACAGGCCAGTTGGCCTGCCTTCTCCGGCCCAGGTTAGGATTGTGCTGCCATTTACTTATGTTTTTTTTGCCTGTAAACCACTTTGTGAACTTTGTGTTGAAAAGAGGTATATAAATACTGTTTGATTGATTGATTGATTTACTTATTACCTTTTATTATTAATGTTTTAATTAACATTTTAATTAATAACCCCTTTAATTAAAAAGGGGTTGAGAATAAAACAGCCAAAATTATTATACCATTGTACAAATCAATGGTAAGGCCACATCTAGAGTATTGTGTATAATTCTGGTCACCACATCTCAAAAAGGACATGGTAGAGCTGGAAAAGGTGCAGAAGTGAGCGACAAAAATGATTACGGGGCTGGGGCACCTCCCTTATGAAGAAAGACTGCAGCGTTTGGGGCTCTTCAGTCTGGAAAAAAGGCGCCTGAGGGGGGACATGATTGAAACATATAAAATTATGCATGGGAGGGATAGAGTCGATAAAGGGATGTTCTTTTCCTTCTCTCACAATACCAGAACCAGGGGACACCCGCTGAAATTGAGTGTTGGAAGAGTTAACAGATAAAGGGAAATACTTTTTTACCCAGCAGATAATTAAGCTATGGAACTCCTTGCCACAGGAGGTGGTGATGGCATCTGGCCTAGATGCCTTTAAAATGGGATTGGATGGATTTCTGGAGGAAAAGTCCATTGTGGGCTATCAGCCATGATGGTTTGGGCAACCTCCTTACATTAATAGTAGGCTACTTCGGAATGCCAGGTGCAAGGGAGTGGCAACAGGATGCAAACATCTTGTTGTCTACTGAACTCCCTTAGGCACCTGGTGGGCCACTGTGAGATACAGGAAGCTGGACTAGCTGGGCCTTTGGCCTGATCCAGTGGGGCTCTTCTTATGTTCTTAAGCCCTGACCTAGGTTGGAGATTGGTTTCTCCCATGTTGTACTCACGGTACCTGCTTGCTCGGCCTCTGGATCATACCCTTCCATCCACCTGTGAAGGATGTTGTTGCCTGGGTTGATAGCCTTCCTCTGTGGCCTCGGATGGGCATTGAGAGGGGAGGGGTTATACGTCACCCCTTCCTCCTCTTCCTCTGCATAGAACAGCTTCCTTGGGTTAGTGCATCTTCCGGTGGCTATGAAGACAGAGCCCTCAACCTTGCATCCTGCCACAATCTGGCACTGACTGAACCTTAGACTGGGTCTTCCTTACAAGCATGTGTGCCCCCCCTTTCCAGCCCAGATCCCGTCTCCCTTGTGTCCCTGTCGCATGAGCAACCAGGAGAGAGGCATAGGTAGTCTCAGGACTCCACCTATGGTCCACCTATGGGTAGAAATGCTCACTGTGGAATTAGTGACTGGTCTTGATTGTCCAGATCAGTGGTCACCAAACTCGTGACTGATGTGTTACAAAAAATCATTCCCTGTCCCAAGCGGCACTTACCATTCCGTGGAAGCACCACTCCATTTTCAAGCTGAACTGGTGGCAGGGATGCTCTGGGCAGCTGCATCCATGCCTGGTGTCCTGCTGTACAGGGTTCTGGGATGCTTGGCATAGACACGATTGCCCAGCTGCAGTACCCATTGTGGAAGGACAGAGTCGCTAATGAGCTGACAACTGCAGAAGGAGCTGCAGGAAGTGTGCGAAGGCCTATCAGAAAGAATAGAAACAACCTTGAGGACCTGTCCAGACTTATGATTTATGACACCTGCCTTCCAGAAACTACAATCCCCATGATCCTATAAGGAGAGCCATCATATCAGTACCCTGATAAGTCTGAGATACTTTCTCCCTTCTCTGCTCTGTACACCAACCTCTCCCTCAACGAAAGTCATTTTTTAATCCCTGTATATTCTATATGAGGAAATTACCCTGAGACATTTGTCCCCCACAGCTCCCCCAACTGGGCTCTCAATGCCACTTCACTATTTATGCAGGAATGTTTATGCTGTTTCTCTCTTGGGCGGGTCCCACACACAGAAAGAGAACACAAACACAGGGGGAAGTGCCCTCCAAAACGCATCTATCTCCTCCAAAGGGCAGCCAAGGGACTTCCAGGTAATATATGGCACTGTGTTTCCAGGTTGCAGCCAGGCTCCCAGGTTCATCAAGAGGCCCAGTTCTGGTCTAGCCAGAAGGGGAGGATGTGGGGCCATCAGGTGTCGCTGCAGCCATGCCCAGGTCATGCAGCCTGGCCACCAACTCCCCTTGGCACTATCCACTGGAGCAGAGGTTCCTATCTGGGGCCTCTGCCAATTAAGGTCCAAAGGATCTAATCCTCCTTACCTACAATGGTCACATTTTCATAATTCTCCATCGTGACAGCCTCATACAGTTGCCTTTGGCATGGTTTTAGAAGAGCCCACTCTTCACTGCTGAAATAAAAAGCTATCTCTGCAAACAAAATCAGGCTCTGAAAGAAAAAGGAGCAATGTCCTATTAGGCAGTCAGCCGAGGCCATGGCTGCAAGCCGAAGGGAGAAGTGCATTCCAGTTTCCATGAAAGGACAACACATTTCTAAATGTGAAAATCCATTCATACACATGTTCCCTCTCAGCTTTGCATGTCCATTTTGGGGGCATCCAGCTCCAATAAAGATCCCCATGTCTCCTGAATGGAGGCTCAGCGGATCCTTTCCTTCTGTTCCAATCCCCAAATTTACACTACAATCCTACGTATGGAATCCCAGACATGAACCCCATTGCTTACAAAGGGGTGTATGCAGTGGCGTTATTCACCCGGTATGCTGGGCGGGACTTACCTTTGAGCGGCAGTCCGCCCGCTGCTTCACGCCGCGTTCCTCCGCTTTCCCGCCCGCCGGGCGGACTGCCGCTCAAAGGTAAGTCCTGCCCAGCATACCGGGTGAATAACACCACTGGGTGTATGCCCAGGAAAAATACCCAGGACTGAGAGCCTTGTGCACTGTGTAGCTGCTTTCACACATTATAATCCCAATCACTTGCCCCACTTTCAAAAACATTGCATCACTTTACATCACTGCTCTGGCTGCAGCAGAGGCTTGTGCAAGTGGATATCTGCCCACACTAGGTTACTGGCAGTGCTTTTTAAAAAACATGTGTTAAAATGTGCACACAAGAAGGAAAAACAATGGTGTGCAGGGATCCTGCGTTGATGATAATGGCAAGCCTTTATCTTCTGCAAGAATTAAGGTACATCAAAGTTTACAGAAAATGCTTAAGAACCAAAATAGGGTTTCAACTCAGACTCTCTCATCCTGAAACTATACAAAGGGACTCTGACCACCAACATGTACACATAATGGAGCCCTAAGGAAAGCAGCCAGAAGGAGGAGAGGGGAGGAGAGAGGAACTCCTCTGAAGGAGAAGCGAAGAGACAGGGAAAATGCAGGAGGAGAAGGGATGGAGGTAGAGCAAGCTTTCCAAAGGAACCCTAGAGAAGAAAGGGAAGGTTTGACGGTAAAGGGAAAGTAGAATGTTTGGGAGGGGGGCTTAAGTAGGAAGGAAATGAGTGTGGTACAGACAGCCCAGCCTGAGGAGAAAGGCTGCTGCTTGGAATGCTACAAGAGAAGCCCAAGCTGTTCCTTGCAAATCTCCTTTACCTGGCCTGGATGACTGGCAGCCATTTCTGTTCCTCCAAAAGATTTGCTTTGCTTTGATGTCATTTCTCTACTATCTGCCAGGGAGAGAATGGAGAATTGTGTGAGGTTTTTTTTTTTTTTAACCTAGTAAACCTGCTTCATGTACGTGCTCGAATTCCTTTCCTCCTGGCTCTTAGCCCTAACGCAGAGGCAGTCTTGGTTGGGAGAAGTGTTGAGAGAGGCGCTTTGCCTCTTTGCACTAACACTGGGGCAGGTTTTTTTTTCCCCAGCAATCAGCCTGGCTCATGAGAACGGATGGCTCATGAGATAGGATAAGCAAGGCCTGAGGAGGCAGCAATCGGGGGGGGGGGAAGCATGAGCTTGATCCCCAAAGGAGGCTCCATAAGGTCCTTAACCAGGCCCTTTTGACTGCCAGTCCAACAGCAGGCCTCACTACACAAGTTGAGAAGGAGAGTCCAGACCAGTGATGTCATTCAGGGGGAACGGACCAGAACGGGCGTTCCGGATCCTAACAGGTTCCGTGGCTGCTTCCGTTCCCCCCCCCCATTCGAATTTGAACTCAAAAGTGAGTTCCTGTTCCTAAATCATTTGAATGACACCACTGGTCCAGACCCTTCTTTTCTGGGGTCCCCTAACACAGCCTGTGCAGCCACAGTTCCGTTTCCTCCTTTCAATCTGCAATCAAGAACCTGCCACTTCCATTCCTGGCTAGGCCTTCCCCAGCCCTCACACACCTGCTGCCAGGCCTTCCCTCTGTCAATTGGTCTCAGACTTTCCTAAGGTAAAGGTAAAGGTTTCCCCACGACCGAATGGTCTAGTCGTGACCGACTGTAGGGGGCGGTGCTCATCTCCGTTTCAAAGCCTGTGAGCCGGCGTTTTTGTCCGATCATGGTGGCCAGCATGATTCTACGCCGTAGCGCACGGAACGCCGTTACCTTCCCACCAAAGTGGTCCCTATTTATCTACTTGCATTTTAGGTGCTTTCGAACTGCTAGGTTGGCAGGAGCTGGGACAAGCAACGGGAGCTCACTCCGTCACGCAGTCTCGAACTCCCAACCTTGCGGTCGAAAGCCCAGCGACAGCGGATTAACTCGCTGCGCCACCACTCAGACTTTCCTATTCCCTCCTTTTTCCATCTCTCTAGCAAGGCCCCCTCCTCCCCCTTTCAGAGTCAGAGCAGAGCCTCTTGGGAAATGTAGTCCCTTGGCCTAGCAGGCCACTCACACTTCATTAAGAAACGAAGTCTTTCCCTTTTCTCTGTCTCCCCTGCACAAAGTGTCATTTCCTCAGACCATAAGTTTCAAAGCACATTTTTTCCCTCTAGCAAGGGGATCTCAAAATTTGCACAGGATTCTTGTCTAGGAATGTCTCCATTTTTTATGATTTCCTCACGAGGGTCTGGAGAGTTCCTATTCAAGAAAGCTATTGGTCAGTCTTGGTCCCATTCAGCCCTTTCTTTCCTCTTGGAAATCTTGTTAGAGATTTCCAAGATCAGGAAAGGGGGGGCACTGAGAGCAAGGATCCCCCACCCCACATATTGGCCACCACTTTTGCCTCCGCTGACCCCTCTGTGGGTCTGACTGGGCTTTCCTCCTGGGAGTGGGGGCTCCAGCACAGCCCTGCTCCAGAACTGCTGGCAACAAAATCCTTCAGCCTGAACTCGCTGCTTGCCTGCCTACGCTCTGGTGCAGAGCTCAGTAATGTTGCCAACTTACCAGGTTCCCAGCTTACCAAAGCACAGCCATATTGCATAGTAACTTGTCTATGGCTGCGGAAATATGTAACTGTTTTCCATCTTTGCTGTCATTGTTCTCACATAGGCCTCATTTGTAATGTTCTCAAGTCAATGTTACTAACGTTCACCATTCAGGGCTGTTGGCCCTGTACAATAGATAAGGTGCTGGTTCAGGCTAGCAGAACCTCCTCCCTTATCAAAATTGTCACGGCATTCTCATGGCCCAGTTAGCTTAGAGCACCTCAAGCTCCAGCCCCTATGATGTAATTTCTAACCAAGCAGGAACTTGGGGGAAGGAATAGGAGGGGGGAGTATAAAAGTGCTTGTATTGTATATATTTTTTGCCTTTCTCCCTGAGATTGGTCCGCCTGCGCAGGTGTAAATAAACATGAACCTAATACTCTCTCATCTGGTTGTTTGCCTTTTTAAATGCAATCCCCACCACAGAAACCATACTTTGCCTATTTTCGGCAACAGTAAGCATATGAAGAGAAAAACAAGGATGATATTCGCCATCCCAGAATGTAAGTTCTCACTAGCTATTTGAAAATAAATGACATGCATCTGTCATCTACAGGGGGAAAACGCCGTTATGCAAATTGTGCTCAGACAAGACCCCTGGGAGAAATTTCTGGAGGCAAGGGGAACTGGTAAAGATTTCTTTATTAAAACAACCAGATTAGGCTCATAATCAGTTTAAACAGGCCCTGCTCTATTACCCAGTCAACTCTCCCTCTGTTAGCTGAAGCAAGATGTTCTCTGGTCTCTTCAGAGGGGAGGCTCTCTATGGTTTCTCTCTCTGGGTATCCCTGGTGGTCTCTGCCTCTCTCCACCTATGCTCTCCACTGACAGCCCTCAACTAACCAGCCGGCCACACCTCCTTTGCACTCAGCACTGTAAGGACTAAAGCAGTGATGGCAAAGCTATGACACGAGCGTCAAAGGTGACATAACACAGCATTTGGGGTGACACACCAGCGTTCACCAATACATGACAAAAACTAATTTTCAACTCATTTTTTTCATTTTTGTAATTATTTGTTCTTTCTTTATATAATAGCAGGGGGAGAGTAACTGTCCCTCTTCACCCTTGCGCAGTCTTTCTAGTGGCTGTGCTGGCGGTCTGCCTTTTTTTAGATTGTGAGCCCTTTTGGGACAGGGAGCCATTTAACTTTATTATTATTACTATTTGCCTGTAAACCGCTTTGTGAACTTCGTGTTGAAAAGCAGTATATAAGTACCTGTTGATTGATTGATTGATTGATTGATTGATTGATTGATTGATAATACATAGCACCACACATGAGTGGACTATTTTTTGTTTAAATAAATGAATATCAAGAATTGTTTCACTTTTGTTTGGGAGGGGGCTTGACACACCAGCAGACTCAAGTTAAGCATTTTCCGAAGTTTTGACATGCTAAGCCCAAAAGGTTTGCCATCACTGGACTAAAGTCTCCACTTCAGTCCTCCAGGCAAGACCATGCTCCATTTCTCCTCAGTCTGACTAGAGGTCATACAAAGTTCAGTACCTCAAAGGCAGATACCCAGAACAGGGCCCATATAGAACAGATCTGAATACATAGAACACTTTAAACAAATCACATATGCCGAGGGCAAATTCACTTCCAACACCCCCTCAAAGACTAACCAAGATATTTCATGATAAGCTCTTGTGGGCTGTTGTCCACTTCAGCAGAGAGACTACAGAGACTTCCCTCAACTGAATGGACTAATGGGGTGTCCATTAATGCTGAAAATGCATTAAATCTGAATGCCTTGAAGTCAATGGAGACACCATGTGCTAAACATATACGAGTAGTTTTTAATGGAGCAGAAAATTGACGTTTCCAAGGTCTGTTAAAACAAGCTCCATTAAATCGAGGGGTCAGTGTATTTCCACACACTCCCCACCACCACATACACATAGCACGTAACTGGAGCACACCAATGATTTCCTTTGATAGACTTTGAATCATCTCTGCTGTTTTGAAAATTAAGAGTCTACATCTATATCTAGAGTCTATATCTATAACTACATCCTGGAGACGCTAGGCTTTTGGTGTGCTTTATCCTGTTGCCCCTCAATATCCTGTCCTTCATGCTTTCCCCAGGGGTGGGTCATCCATTAGCTAAGGCAATGATGGCGAACTTTTTGGGCCTGGTGTGTCAAAACTTAGAAAAATGCTTAGCTTGACTCTGCTGGTGTGTCAACCCCCCTCCCAAACAAAAGAGAAACCATTCTTTATATCCATTTATTTAAACAAAAATGCGGTTTAATCATATGTGGTGCTGTGTTTTGTATAAAGAAACATCAAATAATTACAAAAATGAAAAATGAGTAAAACAAAATCAGTTTTTGCCAGGCATTGGTGAATGCTGGTGTGTCACCCCAGACGTTGTGGTGTGTCACCTTTGACACGTGTGTCATAGGTTCGCCATCACTGAGCTAAGGTGACGGGAGTTGCAGCAGCAGCCGATTGCAGGGGACGAGAGCACAGCGGATTCAGGGTGCCCAAGTCTGCTAGCTCCGTTCTCCTTCTAACCCACTGTGGACATGAGCCACACCAAGAATAATAACCAGTATTTAAGTTCCACCTTTCTTTTGTCATCGGATTTCTCCTCTGACTTTAACTCAAGGCAGTTTACGCAGGCAGGTTTTTCTACAGTCCCACAGGGATTTTCGCAATACCATAAGTTCTACTAATTCATAGAATGCCTTCATTCCAGATAATTCCTTCTCAGTCTGGCATCTTTCTGGTAGGAGGCTGCATTCGCCCCCCTACGCTTAGCTGACAGCCACTCCTCTCTCCCACCAAGGGTGGTCCTCTCCGCTCCTCTCACCAGCTGGGATGACTCAGCTCATCAGCAGCATTATCAGTAGCTCTTGGATACTTCTGGTTGTTTCGAACCGGTGGCTCCAGGTGTTCTTCAGGCTAAAGGTAGCAGCTCTACTACTCAGCCAGACCTCCTGCTGATCAGCTTTCCATCCAGCAGAAAGTGGATCACCCACCTCCTTGCCTTGCTCAAGGCAAGCCTTCTTCAAAGGCAGTGTTTGAGCCTGTAGCAGCTCCTGCAGCATATGAGGAAGAAGCTAGTCCAGTCCAAGGCTCAGGGGGTAATGCTCTTTATTCCAAAGCAAAACAAGACAAAACTTACAAGATGCTGGCAGGATGGTGTAAAGGGGTTGGGGGCTACTGCCAAGTTAGTGCAAGGCTATATGGGGAAGTGCTCACTTAATTGGTGCTTAAATGGCTAAAATTCAACGAATGATGGAGGAGTAGGGCTGTTGCGGGAGTGATCAGGCTGCAAGCAGGTGGGAAACAAGGATGTTCCCACGGCCAGGGAGAGTGGGCCTTTGCCACAGGGGATAGTAATGAGGATGGCCTTGTCCAATCCGTGCCAGCCAGGGCCCTTGGTTTGTGGCCAAGTCCCGGCTGCCTCCCATAGCAACAGAACCTGCGAGAACTCTGGGATGTTCTCCCAGAGGCAGACAGATGGTTTCTGGGCCTTGCACATGCAGAAGTACAGGACTTCCAGTATGATTTGCGGACCATGTGAATGAAGGGGCTCCTTCGTTTGTGCGGTCCCTAAATCAAACTGGGAATCCGGCATTTCCTAATCAAAGAAACCATGTTGGGAGCATGGAAAGCCGCTGCTTTTTTCTATTTGTGCAAAGGCGGAGGGCCCAAGGCAACATCGGGCAGTGTTCTGGGTCATGCCACCCCTGGTATTTCCCTTCCATTCTGAATACCAGTTGTAGGGAAGCAATAATGGCAGAGAAGGGTGTCCTTTTTCCAGCATGTGGGCTTTCAAGAGGCAGCTGGTAGACCAGCTGGGCTTTTGGCTGGATCCAACAGGGCTTTTCTTATGTTCCCATGTACACATGCACTGAGATGTTTTGAGAATGTTCTGGTTCTGAGCTGTTCCTTGGCCCGAGTAATTAAAACAAGGCTTCTTGAACACTGTGCTTTAAGAGTGTAGTTTAGGGTTTGAAGTTTATTTATGATTTGTTTCTAAATATTTGTGCCCCACTTTTCTACTTAAAGAAACATTCAGAGCAGTTCATGATAAAAGTCCAAACAACAAGAACCAGGAAATTAAAACAGAAACCGGAATAAAACTGCCATGAAAAAGAATCAGAACCAAACAGCCAGTACATAATGGAGACCAACAGTCATAAAGAGCACACCACACCGAAATGTATACACATACACGCACAGCGACTCTGTGTTTGTGTGTGTGCACATGCACAATTGTGTGTGCAAAAATTGCTCATTCTGTCTGACATCTGCCATGCTCTCTACTCCATGCTTCCCCATGGTCTATTTGCAAAACAAAAAAATATACAGTCAGTCCTCATTACATACAGTCAATATATGTAGACTATACTTGACATAAAGTCAGTCCTCATTATCCACTAGGGTTAGGTTCCTGAAAATACTCACAGATAGAGAATTTGCAGATAATGAACCATTGATCCTATGGGATCCTATGGAATCAACTGGGTTAGGTACAAGAGGTACCTTATCTGCCAGCAGAAGAATCCAGCAGAGACCCTCAGGAAGCCAGCAGAGTGCAGAAGGAAGTGCCAAAAGATCTAAAATTTATTACTATAATTTATTTTTTTAACTATAAAAATTATTTTTATAATAAATAATAAATAAACTATAATGTATTTTTTTTAAAATGTAAAGTGAACTGCTGTACATTTGAATATAGATTAAGAGTGTACAATTACAAGGGAAAACAGATGTAAAGTGTGAGAGACGTGGTTTAAACATAATGTACTCCATTCCAAAGAATGTGAACATCAGAAATTGCTTTACACTAAGTGGGATCATTTGTCTCTCTAGCTCGATATTGTCTACACTGCCTAGCAGTGGTTTTTCTTTATTTCAGACAGGGATGTTTCCAAGCCCTGCTTTAAAACTGCAGGGATTAAGGATGCATTCTTATACACACTTAAGTCCCAATGAACTCAGTGGGGTTTACTTCTGAGTAGACTTGCACAGAATTGTGCTGTAAACCTGGGACTTTCTGTGTGCAAAACTTAGGACAGTGTTATTCAAACTGTTGGTTGGGGCCCACTTGTCAGGTGAGTTGCAGAAAGCTGGGAGCAGCCATCTTGCAGACCTTACTCTTGCTATATTCCTGTTGTGAGTGTTGACATTTAAATTTTCAAGTTAAGGTTTTTTTTAATTGTTTTCAGTTCAGTGCTTTCAAATAATATTTTGACCTAATCTTGCTTTCTGTCAGAGATGTTTCATGGATGTGCAATTGCTGCAATCTAAGAATGCCAGTTTGCAGGGGTGTCATTTGATTATGTCACACTGACAGCACTTCCTGCTTCATGATATCACTTCCTGCTATGACATCACTTGCAGGTTAATGACATCACTTCTGGTGGGTCCTGACATGAGACACTAAAAAGTGGGCTTTGGCGTAAAAAGTTTGAGAACCACTGACATAGGCTTTACCACTGAGCTATCCCCAATTTGTTTTCAGAGCAGCAAACAAGGAGAGATTTGTAAGAGTCCAACAAAATAACAAGAAGACGGTTTGCTTTGATTTTGTATACTCTTACCCATATCTGATCCTAACTATAGCAGTATTGATAATACAGGACAAAAATACAGCTATAAGCCTATGCACACTTTCCTGAGAGTAAGTGCATATGGTGAGACTTATTTCAGGGTAAGCATGCATAGGCTTGCCTGCATGTCATCTTTTCATATTTCATAGGCAATCATTCATATCCTTGGTTGGCTATGAACAATGGCTATAAGCCCAATTGAAATCAGAAGGCTTAAGGCTGTCATCAACCTTTACGTACCCACAACAATACTTGCCCATATTCTTCCCTCCCTACCCTTGTCTATCCCTGCCTCCTCCTTTTGTTTCCTCATTGTCTATTTTCTGATATAAGCTCCTTGGAGTCAGGTCACCTCAGTTAGCTCTGTAAGATGCCAGATGCACAGCAGGGATGGATGCAGAATAATGATTTTAAAAGTTTGCTGAAAGGTATAACCAGATGTTGAGAGATGCAAGAATTGAGAGAAAAAACACCATAGTATATAGAGGACACTTTATTGGCCCAATGTTTTAGCACTGGGACCCATTTTTTAGAATGACAGTCTGTCTCGGACCCACCAGAAGTGATGTCATGGCCAGAAGTGCCAACAATATGACATCAGAGCCTATTACTTTCCTAATAATGCAGCAATAAGTTGGGTTTTTTCTCAGCTATTCTCCAACAGCAATTGGGAAGGAAATAAAGCCTATTTACAACCTCGACACAAGCAAAATAAACACACACTCTTTCTCCTTTCCATCTTCCCACAGTTTGGGAACCACTTCCTTAAAGCATAATTGAGACAAGCATGTTTTCTCCTTTTCTCGCAAAGAGTTCTGGGTTCAAGACTGCTGGAGTACTGTGTACAGTTCTGGTCGCCACATCTCGAAAAAGACATAGTGGTACTAGAAGAGGTGCAGAAGAGAGCAACCAAAATAATTACTGGATTGGAGTACTTCCTTTATGAGAAAATGCTACCATGTTTGGGGCTCTTCATTCTAGAAAAAAGGCGCCTGAAGTGGGACATGTTTGATACGTACAAAAATATGCATGGGATGGATAGAGTGGACAGGATTTCCCTCTCTCACAACACCAGAACCAGGGGACATCAACTAAAATTGAATGTTGGAAGAATTAGAACTGATAAAATTAAATACTTTTTTTACCCAGTGGGTAATCTGTGGAACTCCTTGCCACAGAAGGTGGTGATGGTATCTGGCCTAAGTGCCTTTAAAAGGGGACTGGACAGATTTCTGGAGGAAAAGTCCATTGCAGGCTATAAACCATGATGGCTGGTGCAACCTCCTTATGTTAGTAGTAGGCTACTTCAGAATGCCAGATGGAGGGGAGTGGCAATGGGATGCTAGTACCTTGTTGTCTTGTGTGCTCCCCGAGGCATCTGGTGAGCCACCGTGAGATACAGGAAGCTGGACTAGATGGGCCTTAGCCTGATCCAGCAGAACTCTTTTTATGTTCTTAAGGCCCAGAATGGGTTGCAAGTTACTTACCTCAGAATTTTACCTCAGAATGCCAGATAAAAGGGAGTATCTTGTGTCCTGTGTGCTTCCTGAGCACACAGTGGGTGGGCCACAGGAAGCTGGCCTAGATGGGCTTTTGGCCTGATCCAGTGGAGCTCTTCTTCTGTTCTTCTGTTAAGACCCTTATAGATGTAACCATGGAACTGGGATGGGAGTTAATTGCCTGCTGCTTTTTCTCCAACCAGATCATCCCCTTCTTGTGTTGCTGTGTTTTGCCCTGGGATAGCAGTCATGTGGCAGGGGGGAGAGAATCTGGACTGGGGAGTTTCTCAACCCCTTCCCACTCTATGAGCAGCCTGATCTGACTCCCATGTATTGAACTGGAAACTAATCTCAAGTGTAGCTTAATGTTATGTCTATTTTGACCCTCAAAGGCAACTAGTTCAATTCTATCATGGGGTGGAAGATATTTATGGTCATCTTTTGAAAGGGCCAGACTGAATGCCCCTGATAAAGTATTGGGCCAATGAACCCTTTAAGCACACTTTATTATTAATATTTCTAATCCAATGCCCTTCATGAACCTGGGCCTTACAGAGCTAACATGAATATTGACCCCCAAGGAGCTTGGACCAATAAACCACCTTCTGTGCAATCCCAGAGTTTCTTCTCTTCGTTCTTCTAACTCATTTCCTCCTCTTTTCCCTTCTCTGAGATGCAGTGTTTTGTTTTGTTTTAAAGATGATACATGACTCTGCAAAGACAAAATAAACATTTCTAGAAAATGACTCCCAGGTGTTGCAAATGCAGTGTCAATAAAGCAGATTTGTAACCCAGCATGTGGTCTTGTCCTATATTCAGACATATTGGTCACAAGTAACCCCAATTAATTTACCGAATAACAGGCAAGAGTGAAGTTCAATGCTCCGACTATTCCTTTGAACTATATGGAAGGTTGCCTATACAGTATATGGAATGGAGGGTGTTTGGCTAGATTGTGGAACTCTCTCTCCAGTGCCTATTCCTAAGGAATCTTTGAAGGCATTGCAAAATGTGAGAAAAGACAACTGGATGATGAGCATCGACGAATGGGGTTAATGGACTTTTTGAAATATAAACGTCACATTGTAGAGTGGAGACACTGTGAATGAGACTACTGGATTACTGGATCATTTCATTGCAATTAAAAGTGTCTTGGAAGTGTCTTTGTGCTTCTAGCATCACACCTAGTACGTCTAATTTGCGTATACGAAGAGTGTGTGTGATCAGAAGGAAGGTCCACAGAAGTCTCCAAAGTAACTGTGCACTGGATCGAGCCCGTCGTTGTGCTTTAACTCCGTGATTGATCCAGAATGGCGGAAGAGGCCGGGGGTAGAGACCGTGAGCGGGGGTGGCGCCCCCTCCTCTCTGGAGGGAATCGTCCTGCCCTGGCAGTCACGAAGTTTGGCAGCCGCTCCCACCCCCACCCCCACCCCCAGGCAGTGGCAGCACAGAAGGCGTTTGTTGCTTGCCTGCTCCCAGCTCCTCCTCCTCCTCCCACGGTAGCCGGACCTCTTCCATAGGCTGCTGCTGCTGCTGCTATTCTTAACTGCGGCGTTGCCTGCGCGGCTGCCAGGCCTTTGCCTCCCGCCCGGATCCATCCAGCCACCTCTCCCCGGGCTCGGATTGCCAGGCAACTCCCGGGGCTCGCCCGGGGCGCACGAGGAGGACTGCTGCCAACGCGCACCTCTCCCACCCACCCACCCCTCTTGGAGGCGTCCCGCTGCCTTCCCCCTCCCCGGCTTCCTGTTGGGGCTGTGCAGTCCCGCTCTAGCGGTTGGGAGAGCCGGCGGAGGCTGGGCTGGGCTGGGCCGGGCCGCCTGGCACTGCGCGTTATGGAGAAGCGCGGCGGCGGGATGGAGGAGACGCGGCTTTAGGAGGTAAGAGTCAGCGCGGGGATCAGGGAAGGGCAGCCCTCGGGGCGGGGGGCCGGGCTAGGAGGCAACGGTGGCAGAAGGCATGGCGATCGGAGCCGTCTCCTGCGGGTGGCAGGCAGGTCTCGCCGTCCTAACAGACCTTCGCACCCAGGAGGCGCTTCCGCTGATTCGGATGGGACTTGCAGATCAGCCCGATGAGAGTAAAACGCCGCTGCCTTCCACCGGCTTCCCCAGAAGCGGGCTCCGAAGGGACTTCCTCCCGGGGAACCACATCGGGAATACTGAGCTCCCGGCTAGGCACTGCCCTCCCCTTTTCATGGTGTCCCCTCCCCTGAAGCAGCGGGACCCTCTTTCCGAAGTCCCCGCCGGGCGCCCCTTGCGGAGCCTTTTCTGGCGCCCTTTCCCCCGAGCGTGTGCGTCGCACCAAGCGAGAAAGTGCCTCCCCTCGCCAAAATGTCCCGACGATTCCCATACCAGTGAAAGGCTCACTAGAGAACCGCTCTGAGCGAGCGCCCTGGGGGGCACGCATCGACGACCCTCGGCGGCCCACAGCCGACTACGCTCCTCTTTCGAGGGCTCGGATGGGTTCTGTTCTCTCCGCGCGATCCGCAAACCACTTCGGCGCACTTCTTTGGGGGGGGGCGCGCGGAAAACCACGCTGACTCCCACGGGGACTGGGCTGCTTCCGAGGGAAGAGGCTTCAGTTCGGGAGAACGAAAAAGCTGCGACGGGTGTTATGTGTGTTTGTGTGTTTTTGTTGAGATTGGGCGCTCTCCGCGCAATGGCCGGACAGGGAATTTTTCCTTAATTGCCAGATGTGGACCTCCGCTTGTTTTCCAAGGGAGTCTTCGGGAATGTTGGAGATTTACCATCATTAAGGATTGCAGCTGGACTGGGGCAGATTTTGGCCAGCGTGAGAGGGCAGGAAGGACCCGTAAGGGAAAAGGGTGACTCAAAAACGATTGCTTTTCCTATTGGTGTTCTTTCTCAGTCTCTCCCTCTCTTGCGATCATGGGGATCATGTGGTCATATTGGCAGAACTGGTCGTGAAAGTAACCTGGGGTCATTGCCAGTGGCATCTGGTTCAGACCCTGGCCATCCGGTGTGAGCTCAGTTCTGTTTGTTTCAATGGGACCGTTTAAAAAAAAAACCTCAGAAAAGTTGGCTCAAATAAGAAAGGAAAGAAGCATAAACAAAGGGGGACAGCTGGGAATCTTCAGCTCTTTCAGTGGAAGTGAGCCCCACTGAATGAGGCGTACTTCTGAGTAAATATTCATGGGATATTATGCGGTTTAAAAAGAATCTCGTGAGCCCCTTGTGGGTTATTTGGGTCACCTGTGAATATTGTTAGTACAGGTTGACTATACCTTATCCAGACTGCTTGGGATGGGAAGGTGTCTGGATTTTGGATTTGTCTGGATTCTGGAATAACTGCATAAACAGAATGAGAACTGCTTCCTCTTGCTCTTTTCACTGTGACCCATTTGGGTGTCTGCTGGTCCAGTTGACGTTTTTCAACAATGGCACAAATCGCAGAGCAGGGAGTAGAACTTACAGTCTACACATGGGAATGAGCACAAGACCTTCTAATGTTCACACTGCAGAAAGTTTTGAAAAAAGTCTGGGACAAAAATGTCTGGGTTTTGGAATGTCTCGATTTCCAAAATATCCAGATTTTGGAAGTCTGGATTTCCGATGTCCGGATGAGGGATCATCTGCCTGTACTGTGTTGTATCGGATTACATGTGGAGGGAGAATTGGATCAGGCCCATATTTATAAATTCTAAGGCAAAGGTCTCAGGTGGTCAAGGATGGATTCACTGCAGAACAGCCAAAGCATAACTGAACCACTCACTTAATATGCTTACAGTTATTTACATCACAGACCTCTTCCTGTGTCCTTGAAACTGAGTCCCATTGTGTTTGATGGGACTCCCTACCAGGTAGGTATGCATCGTAGTTAACTAGCAAATATCTCAGCAAGAAAAATAACATTTTTTTTCTGCTTCAGTGAAAGCTGACCTGGGCCTGGATTCATGAGGGCCAGGAGGGGGGGAACCACTCACAGGCTACCTTTGCAGCTACAGCCCTGACCTGAGCTTATATTTTCACCAATGGATGTCTTGCATTTGCACTGTAAAACACCAGAAATGCATAATGTAGCAGCAGAGGCGTTTCTACAGGGATGGCAAAGCTCTACGTTTTGCAAGAAGCCTTACCGTGTCGTGTAAATCCCTCCTCTCCCTTGCTACTATAGCCAGTAAGCAACACCAAGATTGGCTAAAACGGTGCAGGAGAGGAGTGATTTCCACTGCAAGGTAAGGCTTCTTGCAAAACTTAGAGCTTTGCTATCCCTGTAGAAACGCCACTGTGTAGTAGTGTTGCTGCAGCTAATTGTGCTGATGTCTCTTCAATGCCTCAGTAATCCTGTACGTGCCTACTCGGAAGTAAGTCCCATTCTGTTCAATTGAGTTTACTCCCAGGAAAGTGTGTATAAGCTTGCCGCTCTAAATACCTGAAGGCAACTGAAGCGTGGGAGCAATGGGCACTGTTTTTATGATGAAAGTGAAAATGGTCCAACTAGACTTGTGCATTACATTTTCAAAAGCTGAGTAACCGCACTCTGGGGGGAGATTTTTCTCTCTGCACAAATCTTTTGAAATACATGGAGGTGTTTTGTTCTGAGAATGACACCTAGAACATATTCTTTCTGGAGAAAAAATACCTTGCCTCAATGTTGCAAGTTTCTTCAGCTCCAAATACTGGTGCTAGGAGATAAAAATATGTCAGTCTGTGTTTCTTCCCAAAAGCTTTTAAAATCTGGATTTTTTAAAAACTCTGTGATGGAACCTGACTAGAGGCATTTGTGTATATGTGCAACGGATTTTTAGACAGTGGGACTGCAGCTTTGCATGGAATTGAACTTCCAATGTTGGTGATGTTTTGGTGCAGGCACAGATTTCTGTGGAAATGGCATTGGTTGTTAATCTTAGTTCATGATACATTCTCTATTTAGTCATTGATTTGCAATACTCCTGTGGTCAGGAGGGCTACCTTGAGATGGACATGCAAGATTGTGGGCCAGCACCTAACATGGCCTGGCAGCAGGGTTTAAATTCTTTAAAAAAAAAATTACACTGAGGGTACAATCCTAACCACCTTTCTAGCACAGACATAACTGTTTCAATGGGGCATGTGCTGCATCCTGCAGTTAACATAAGAACATAAGAAGAGCCCTGCTGGATCAGGCCAAGGCCCATCTAGTCCAGCTTCCTGTATCTCACAGCGGCCTGTATCTCCACTCCCTTGCACCTGGTACCAGTAGCCCACCACCTTTGTAAGGAGGTTGCACAATCCATCATTGCCTATAGCCCACGATGGACCTTTCCTCCAGAAATTCATCCAATCCCCTCTTAAAGGCATCAAGACCAGATGCCATCACCACCTCCTGTGGCAAAGAGTTCCACAGATTAACTACCCGCTGAGTAAAAAAGTACTTCCTTTTATCTGTTTTAACTCTCCCAACCCTCAGTTTTAGCGGATGCCCCCTGGTTCTGGTGTTTTGAGAGAGGGAAAAGAACATCCCTTTATCGACTCTATCCCTTCCATGCATAATTTTGTATGTCTCAATCATGTCCCCCCTCAGGTGCCTTTTTTCTAGACTGAAGAGCCCCAAACGCTGCAGTCTTTCTTCATAAGGGAGAAAGTTGGGGAGCAGTCACAGAGGCCTTCTCAAGGGAATGTTTGTTTGCTCACCTCAGAATTGTACTGCCCTTATCCCAGCAGAGGCAGATCTAAGGGAGGGCAAAGCTCTAAGTTTTGCAAGTACCCTTACCTTGCAGTGGAAATCGCTCCTCTCCTGCACCATTTTAGCCAATCCTCACAGGGAAAAGCAACATCTTGGCGTTGCTGCCTGGCTACAGCAGCAAGGGAGAGGAGGGATTTACATGACAGGGTAAGGCTTCTTGCAACACTTAAAGCTTTGCCCGCCCTGTAGATCCGCCTCTGTATCCTGGTGCTGGAAAGTTGGTTAGGATTGCGCCCTTAGTGTAAGGTAGCATGCATGAGATTGCTGGTGGTTACCTGCCCTAAACCTGCATAGCTTCAGCAAGGTGGCTGCATCATGTGACTTCAGATAATCCTCTAGGGTAATTTGCTATTTTACTAGGGGTGGGTGTTATTTTTGGCTGGGGGAGAACAGTGATGTTGCTAAGGCATCTGCTACCTAGGGGAAAGAAGATGTTGTAGCCCACCCCCCTCCACAATAAAATCAAATTTAAGTAAGTAAGTGAACAAAAGTTTTTCTGGTTAATTGGACATAACTTTTGATAGAATAGAGATATTGCAATGCCGTCGTTCTATTGCATTCAGTATTAGATTACCTTTCCAATGATATTGTCATGAAACTGTGGTTTCATGTGGACCTTGTTTTGTAACAGTGGTTGGAAGAGAACTACTCAGGTGTAAATGGCTCAGGTGAGGGCGATTAGTGTCCTTGGGATAAAGTTAAAAGCCTCAGGGAACAAAACCCTTTTGTTGCTCTCAGTGAGGTTAACCTCACTGGGTATTGTGAGTATAAGGAAAGCAGTGATAGCTGGTTATAGTCAGTCAGCCAGATGTAAAACTCTGTAGGTGTTTTTGTTTGTCCTTTTGAGTTCCTCTTAACCTAATTTATAAGCAGAGGGTTTTACTAGGGAGGTGTCTTGTGGGTGAGAGCCTCCTAGTTTGTATTTTACTATTTGGATTTTATAATATAGAGGCTCTGTAATTTTATTTGTAACTTTTAATGTATGCTAATAAAATTGGGTTTTTTCTTCTATTTGGTTTTTCTTTCAAGAGAGGGTTTGCCCAGGAGCTCTTTTTTTGTTTTGCGAATCCTGGGGTGGTGGCAATGGCAGCTACCCAAGGGAAGGGCAGTTATATACCCCCCCCATCATAACAGATATATAACATGATGATATTATTTGTACTTACCAAGGTTTTGACAATCAGTGTCACCCTCAGCTTGTTGCCCAGTGCAATTGCTACCTCTTGACCCCCATTAACTATGCCACTGGAGTAGCAGCACCTGCTGGGATCTTAGATTGATCTCCCTGGCTGCTGTTGACTGGGGGCACAATCCTAACCAACTTTCCAGCACTGACATATCTGTGCCAATGGGGCATGTGCTACATCTTGCAGTTGGTGGCGGTGGGCAGTCATGGAGACCTCCTCAAGGTAAGGGAATGTTTGTTCCCTTACTGCAGAGCTGCATTGCCATTACCCCAGTGCTCGACAGTTGGTTAAGATTGTGCCCTGAACCTAATTGTTATCAATTCTTTCTGTAATTAAAGCTAAGCAAAACTACTTGTGTGTAGAATGTGCAAATAGGCTTCTTGCATATTTCTTTAAAATGCCCCAGTTTACATGACATTTCTTTGCAGACCTTTGTTAATTATACTGTTTGTATCTGTTTCCTGTTACCAATTCATTAATTATAATGTTTGTATCTGTGTTCTGTTACCAATTCATTCGGAGGGGAAATGCAGACGATTGTGTTCGAATAACAGCCTAGATTATAAGGTTTGTTTTCCTCCCCTCTTAATTTGTAAAGGGTTTGCACTTGATATCCTTCTTGTCCATTTCCAGATCTGTGCCAGTGTTGTGGTTCTGGGACATTGCATAGCTGGAACAAATAAGCAAACAAAGAAAAAGGAATATTATCATTTTGTGTAACTGTACACTGAGTCCTGGAGGCGTTTCTTTCTAAACAAGTGCAGCTGAGTCCTGGTCAGATACCAGCCTGATGCTTGGATAGCCCTTCTGTGCTTGTGTTAATACAGTGCAGGGCTCTTTGAGTGTGTCCCTGAAGTTCTGCTTCTTATCTACAACTCTCAATGCAAAACTTGGGCGTAGATCATCCGACTGATTAGACTGTCAGATTTAGACTGTGGCCTGAGTTCCGATTCCTTTTCATAGAAATCCGACTGACCGTAACCAGATCGGGGAAGAATTCTCAACTGATAAAAGATGTCATGTTCTGGTTCTCCGTGTGAGGTCGGTTGCTGGACCCATGCTGGATCAGGGCCATCAGCTTCAAGCGCATACTCTGTATCTCAGTGACTTTCAACCTTGTGCTGTGACACATTGGTGTGTTGCGAATGAGTCACTGATGTGCCATGAAGGTTTGGGGGAGAGTCATTAATAAATGACTAATAAGTAGGGCCATTGGGGAATGTGAGCCCTCCACCTCCAATGTAGTGTGCATTGCCAATTGTAAACAACAAAAACAAAACTGATGGAAGGCCTTGACAATTTTAGCACCTTGTCGGTGTGCTGTGAGATGAAAAAGGTTGAAAATTACTGCTCTATCTTGTTGCAACTGGTTAAGAGAGACACATCATCTGTGTTCTGGTATTACCCTTTAATATAACACTAATTTCAACTTTTAAAATTTAACTTTTTAAATTAATATATAACTGAATAAGTGCATGCATTTCTAGACTATCATGACTTCACTAGTGCAATTGCCTGGGATCATATTTTCCCTAAAACATTTATTTCTGAATATATTTCTGCTTCCTTTTGGTCGAGTCGTTCGTCGGAAGTTCTGTTCACTTTCATTTGATTCCTCTTAGTCTAATTTTAAGATTGCAAGAGAGACATTTGTAAATAAAATAATGGCACCTCTCAGCAAATACTGCTGTGGTAGAGGCGTTAATGGAACTTAGCATGTTTCTAATTATTTAATTTCCATAGTATAAGGCAATCTGTGTTTTGCACTTCTATTTGTCAAGATGTAGTCAAATGTACTCTGGTAGAGAACTGGTCGTAATCCCCCCCTTTCAATAAAACTTAAAACTGTAATAGTTAAAATCCTGTCTAATCCAAAGTCAAACAGTTTCAGAATAGTTACAGTTTCAGCTCCAAACAAAGTCCGTAAGTGCCACAAGAGTAATAATGACAATTATCTTATTCATGCTTACTTGGAAGTATGTTAGAGTGCCCTGGATTGCATGATTACTTTTTTTGTTGCTTACCTTTGGTGACAGTGATAATATTTAGCATTTATGTAACAGTTGAGCTGGCGTTTGGACTACGATCCAACAGTCTGGCTTCACTCTTCTGCTGAAATAATTAATTTAAAGGAGAGAACTTGGTTGGCAATTTTTTTTTCCTTTCCTGAGATTTGTAATGTGGAGGACGTTATAAATCTTTGTGATTGTAGATCTGAGAGGTGCTAGAGCACGTTTAATTTCTACTTGGGCTGTTTTGTTTCTGTGATTTAGTGTGTTTAGAATCTACTGTCTGGGACGTAATTTGGCAAAGCTTTTAATTGTTTTAAAGCACATTTCTAGTAGGGTTGCAGTGTGTCGCCAGTTGATGGAAAGGGTGCCCTGATTAACTGGGCCGCGGATTATTAAGATTGGTATGTGATTTGGCTTAGAAAGAAATGTGAGGCATTCCGCTTCTCTGATACAGGAGGAAAATGCCCCTTCTAAGAGGGCCTCTCTGCAGCACATATGGGCATTCCCTAAAAACAAAGGAGGCTTTCTTCATCCGCCAATTCATGCAGATTTAATTGGTCAATCATGTATACAGTTAGCTAAGTGGTGAGCTAGAGTGTGGCAGCCATAGTTTCTAGCCTTTGTGGGAAAGATGTGTTTGACAACATTGAAGCATGGGCGTTAAGATGTAGGCATTTGATATATAACAAATCCTGCATTTGAGGGGCAAAACTTGCATGTTCTATACCAGTGTTATTTAAACTGTGGGTCGGACCCACTTGGTGGGTTGCGACCTGATATCAGGTGGGTTGCGAAAAGCTGGGAACAGCCATCTTGGAAACTGCAGACATTATTCTTGTTATATTCTTTTTGCGAGTGTTAACAGTTTGTATTTTCAAATGAGGTTTTTAAAAATTTAGTTCAGTGTTTTTACATCATATTTTGTCCTAATCTTGCTTTCTATCAGGGATGTTTCATGGTTGTACAGTTGCTGTACTCCAAGAATGCCAATTTGCAATTCAGGAGTGTCATTTTATTATGTTACAATGACAGCACTTCCTGCTTGATGATGTCAAATATCACTTCCAGATTTATGACATTACTTCCAGTGGGTCCCGACACGAGTGCCATTCTAAAAAGTGGGTCCCAGTCTAAAAAGTTTGAATATCACTGTCATATGCTGTTAGCTCTCTCCTCACCCTTTCAGTTTTCAGATGTATTTTGCTGTCAGAAGATTTTTCTGGAATACAAATACTATACCTCTTGTTTTCCTGCCACACCTCCTCTAAAATTCTGACTGTTCTTAAAAAAATACCTATATTTCTGAACATCATGTTGCTGGACATCAGAGGAGTTACATGTGGATTGAATAAATGCTAGAGGGGGCATTCAAGCAAGAACAAGAGTGTTTATCATTGAACAGGGGAAAAGGAAGGTGTCCCCATCTTGCTAAGGCAACAGAGTGATGTTCTTTGTACTGCTTTGCTCCAAGGGTGGGCAATGAATTGATGACAGCGCAACATATTGTCGAAATGCAGGGAACATCACTTATGTCTTTTATTAGATGTAGAGACCAGTCCTATTATCCAGCACTGATGCAGCTGCAATGCCGCCCCAATGTAAGGAATACCTTACAATGTTCCTTTACCTTACGGGCGGGCCTCTGTGACTATCCCTCTGCTGCAGGATGCAGCACACACACTGAAAGTTGGCTAGGATTGGCCCCCTAGGGATTTATCAAACGTTTGTGTGAATGCATGTGTAGGTGAGAATGGAATTGTAGCTGCTGGTCCTGTTCTGCATGTTAGGTGGTGATGGGGTGTCTCTGGAAAACCTCTGCAATTACAGGCATGCCCCAGTATCCACTGGGGTTCTGTTCCAGATCCCACGGTGGATACCTGAAACCGCAGATACTGAGGATGCTTTTTTAAAGATAGGGGAACATCAGTGTTTTTGCTGCAACAAGGTAAAAAAAAATGTGATTTGTTTGATGCACCCCTCTCTTTTTAATAGGTGTCTCCTAAGGGGGGGGAAGGCACTTTGCCATTTAAGCCCCCATGTCTGTCTTCCAGGATGTTGCAGGCAAAACATCAGTGCAGTTTCCCACCCACGCTGTGCCCTGGTGGCCTCGGCTTCAGTGTGGGCTCCTCCCAATCGTTTCTCAGTCCTGGTGTCGGTAGAATGCCAGCTTGGGAGAGGGGGGGGGATAGAGAGCGGCAAAGCACACTGACTCGAAGCAAGTTCGGAACTTTTGCCCAACTTATCCCAGTACTTGGAACAGTGTCAGATGATGCAATCGCCCTTGCCTGACCAGAACAGTTGAGCAACCCAAGTTCAGTGTTGGGCTTATTAGTCTAGTGTTGGGCCTGATTCTTGTTTATTAGGGCTTGACAGGTCCTGGGCTGGAGTCCAAGGCAAGCCAGACTTGGCGAGAAAGAGAGGCTGTGACCAAGGAATGGTTTTTCGCTCAGTAGCAGAGCGTGTTTTTTTCTTTGCAATAAGACGGTTCCAGGTCCAATCGTCTTACCTTCAGCTCTTATTATTTTAAGGGCGCAATCCTAACCTGGCATTGCGCCGGCGCGGTGCTCTTGCGCTGGACCAGCGCTGTTGCAAACGTGCTGTAAGGCATGTCTGTTCTGTGGATTTGGTTGCTGGGCTGGCACAAGCAGCAGTGCCCTCGCACATGTGCCTCTGCACCCGTCAACTGCACCAGATGTGCATTGACTTGGTTCTTCCAGTGCAGGGCTGTGTCAAAGGTGTGCCAGAGGCAGGTGGGGGTGTGATGGGGTGGCCCCATGGGTGGAGAGAGGGTGGAGAAAAGACACAGCTGTTGTACCGTATCTTAACCCCCATCCCCGGGCTCGGCTCCTGGCTGCATAGACTTACATAAGAACATAAGAAGAGCCCTGCTGGATCAGGCCAAGGCCATCTCGTCCAGCTTCCTGTATCTCACAGCGGCCAACCAGGTGCCCCAGGGAGGCATGAGACAAGATGCTTGCATCCTGTTGCCACTCCTGTGCACCCAGTACTCTGAAGTAGCCCACCACCTTTGTAAGGAGGTTGCACAATCCATCATTGCCTATAGCCCACGATGGACCTTTCCTCCAGAAATCCGTCCAATCCCCTCTTAAAGGCATCAAGACCAGATGCCATCACCACCTCCTGTGGCAAAGAGTTCCACAGATTAACTACCCGCTGGGTAAAAAAGTACTTCCTTTTATTTGTTTTAACTCTCCCAACCCTCAGTTTTAGCGGATGCCCCCTGGTTCTGGTGTTTTGAGAGAGGGAAAAGACTTGCACCTGCTATTTTGCAGATCGCAGATCTGAGCAGGCTGACTGGGGCTTACCCTGGGGCAAGGGGAAAATCTCTGCTTGCTCTACTCAGAGCTGCTGCTGCCTCCTAACGTGGTTTAACAGGCAGCACAGGTGAGCACAGGTGAGCTGGCCTGCCTATTCCAGCGCAGGTTAGGATTGGGCTATCAGTTACTTTTGTCAGTTTTTACCACTAAATACCCAATTTGTAATAAATGCAAATAGTCACTCAGGGTCTCTCTATAAACTTGCCCGTTTAGCACAGTTTAACACTTCCTTGTATATAGAGTTGGGATTTTTGTGGCTGTGTGTGGGTGGGCTTTGCTTAATCTCTGGATCAGTTTGGCGAGCCTGCTTAATGTGAAGCCATAACTCGCTGCGCATTTTGCTGGAGGGCAGGCGCTTGGGAGCTACTCCTTCCTGCATTGAAACCAAAAAAGTACTTGGTGCAAAGGAACGATTGAATCCCAAGTGAGTCGAAGATGGGCTTTAAATAAACTTGAAAATTTGCATTCCAGTAGTGAAGCTTGGCTTATGTTATTTGCAGTGTTTTAGTGGAAAGGACAAAAAACAGACCTCTGTTTTAAAAAATAAAATTAAATGTTGGAGAACGCCTTCGGTACTTGTGGTGAAAGGATGTTTTAGCCACTGAGGTTTTGCAGAAGGCTTCTTTTTAGCCGTAGAAGAATGAAAGAAGGGATAATGAATACCTTGGTCTTTGAGAGCCTGGGAATTATTATTTTTTCTGTTGCCGTTGTGATCTGATACTCTTGCTGGCCTGCAGTCTTCGGTGGAGCTGAAGTACAAGCTTGCAAGAACAGTGTGGCTCTACAAACACTGAACGCACAAGCAGCACGGTGCTCAGTGTTTGTAGAGCCACACTGTTCTTGCAAGTTTTTCTGCGAAGGTTGTCTGATTTTTTTTTTGTCCTCTTTTGCAATGTTTACTGTGCATGGAAGGAAAATGCGCAAGCGGCAATTAATTTTGTGAAAGGTATCCATCAAGTCTTTCTGTTATGACTGTGTGCGGCACTACGTTTTAAGAAATGTTCTAGTTTCCAAGCTGGATTTCTGGTTTAGAATAAGGCGAATGTTGACTGTCCATAAATGTGGGCTTTGTAGCCATTTGTGTGCAAGTATGTTTTTTTTTTCCAGATGCGTTCCTGAATTTGTAGGGTGTACACTCAGTTTTGTACTGTGTTTCTCTTGCGATTCCAAGTATGTTTATTTGGAAATAAGCTTCTGTGGTTTTAATAGAACTTTCTCCTATATAAGCATACGCTGCTGGTATCTGATGTGTACAAGCTGCTTTGAAGTGCTGAAGAGGTTGGTATCTGCAGACTTGTACGATGCCAGATGCACCCACTTTTTGTTGCCCATTGTTGCATTGGGATTTTAAAGCTTTTTTGGTTCTTGTCAGGCTTACTGATTTTTGTGGTTCTGCCCACAAATCGTATGAGACTAGAATTTCCCCTGTTAGGATTTCAGCCTTTTGTTCAAAAGCAACAAGACTCTTTCAATCTCCT
Source organism: Lerista edwardsae (assembly GCA_029204185.1). Classification (NCBI taxonomy): domain Eukaryota; kingdom Metazoa; phylum Chordata; class Lepidosauria; order Squamata; family Scincidae; genus Lerista; species Lerista edwardsae. The sequence goes on along the minus strand of JAJKFI010000101.1, from coordinate 4,492,698 downwards.
TTGAGGCCAACTAAAAGATCACAGAGAAGTGTGTAAGGTTTTGAAAACTTTCTTTGGTTCATTGTGACTTTTTGGTGACTGCTCATAAAAGTATTAGTGTCCTGTTAATTCTGGATTTTTGACATAATGGGTTAACATGGTTACCTGCAATTTTTTTTTTTGTCAGCAGGAATAATGATAGGCGGCTTGGATCTTAGCCAGTTCTGAAGTACCAAGAGGTTTATAGAAGCAGAAATATAGCAGTTGGAGGAGGTGAGGAACTACTTCTATTGATACAAAAGCCCTGCTGAAGCTTTACACCAACTCCTTGTATTTCTGAAGCACGAAGCAGAAACTTTCTGCATTTTGTACAATCGCATTCTCTGCTTGAAAAAAATGAACAGAGCGATGAAGTGCTTTTTAGTGCTCTCGTCTCTTTAAGGAGCAGCTGAACACAGCAGCTTTGAATGTTGATATAATGAGATGCTTATTGGGGTGGAGTGGGGTGGGGGTTGGGTCACCCAAAACGGACAAAAGGTGCCATTATGTCAGGCAGAGAGCACTGCCTTGGGGTGTGGCTGCCGGATCAACCTGCATCAAAGAAGGGCACCTGCGCACAGGTTGCTGGCTGGCAGGAACATGATGAGCACTGCAGAGAAGTCAGTATCTCTTTTAATACACCAGTCGGCCCCACAAGATTCCCGAAAAGCATCTGCTGTGGGCAAAGCCTTGGAATGTGCTTCAGAACATAATGGTTCAAATTAGTGGTAGAATGCAGTACAATAGCCACTACAACTATTAAATAAGTGCTTTCTTTATTTGCAAGGGAAAGGGTGCATGAATGTTTTGCAAGAGTGCACTCAGTCTTATGATGCATTCCATTAGAAGGCTGCTCCATTTGCAGAGCGCTTCTAGGGCCCAATCCTAATGGGCCCAGCGCCGTCAGTATGCTCATATCGCCGGCCCGATGTCTTGAAAATGTTGTAAGGCACTGGTGGTATGTGCATATTGCCAACATTGGGCCTGCGCCAGTATGCGCTCAGCCCCAGCACCAGGAGGACCTGATGTGTCGCCACCTGGCGGTAAGTTTAACCACCGCAAGTGGTGTGCCATTTTGGGGTGGAGGGAGGGCAGGGAGCAGAACTGGGGGAGGGTCAGAGTGGGCAAGGGCAGGTGGGACGGGACGGCTGGTGGCCACCACCACCATATCTTTGTGTTTGGCCATGTAGCCCAATACAGAGATTCTCAAGTCTGCACCATAAAACAGCTGGCGCAGACTTGAGGAGGCTCATTGCGGGGCCAGCACCCTTACCTGGGGGGAAGGGGACAAACCCCCCTTCCCCCGAGGAGCCTCCAATGGCTGTTGCAGCTCCTGTTGGATGCAGTGGTAGCTGTTTTGGCCCCGCTGCGCCTACAGGGCCGGGGCAGCTTAGGTTTGGGCCGTTACTTTCTTCTGATTTCATTTAAGACTACTGAGATGGGACTACTAGGGCCCCTTCCTTTCCAGGGCCAGCCCAGAGCATGTAGTATGTGCTATGGGCAGGCCAGGGACCAGGCAGCCCAGGAGAGGTAAGAAAAATTGTATTTACCTCTGTGTAGGATGCTAGGTCCCCAATGGATTTCCTCAGATCTGCGCCAACTCTTTTGCTGGAGTAAGACCGAAAAGCTGCTGGGAGTGGATCTGGGCCAAGAAGGGGCGCTTAAGGTCTGGCATGTGTGGCTGCCGCAGAGATCCACCCCATCTCTGGCCCAGTCCCCACACTGATCCTCCCCCTCTGTCAACTTAACTGGCAATGGCAGAGGTTCTGCAGGCTGTTGTACGTAGCCTCTCAGCCTTTGTGCTGGCAGCAGCTCCGCTGAGCGCCTGCCACACCAGCGGCCCACGGTCCCAATGGCGTATCGTGAGATCTGCCGTCTTATCCCTTGATTAAAATTGAGCCATTAGATGTATTCAAATTTATCAAATAATAATCCTATACTGATATATTTGGTTGAAGGTAGTGGTGGTAATAGTAGTTTTTGCTACGTACTACATATAGCAAAAGGTTTGGGCTATGTATAATGTCAAATATGTTGAAAAATTAGTTTGGATGGAAACCCTTTTCAAACAGCTATCCTTGTTTCTTCTGTAATTCATGTGCACCTCAAAGCTTGTGAATAGCATTTTATCACTTGTGTGATGTAAGTTTATGTACTCATGTGTGTAAGTTTATATTAAAATACTTAAAATAGTAGTATTTTAAATTTAACATCTAAAGAAAATATTAAGCAGTGCTGTTCAGTGGCAGCTTTAAAGAAACTTTCAATATAGCAATTATTGCTATATTATTGCAAATATGTATGTATGTATGTATGTATGTATGTATGTATGTATGTATGTAT
>JAJKFI010000101.1:4456088-4490327 GCA_029204185.1 Lerista edwardsae | reverse complement strand
TATGTATGTATGTATGTATGTATGTATGTATGTATGTATGTATGTATGTTAGCAGTTTGAGAATTTGCTGCCATTTTCTGAAGCGTGGAGTTAAATATAAAGCATTGAATTTCTTTTTGTTAGCTTCCATTCTCTGTGAGATTCATACTGAAAAGGAAAATCAGAGCAACCCTTCAAATCATTGTTTAATCGACCAGATTTGGTGTGACCTGGGTCTGGATTAAGGCCGAATCAACCAGCCGGGGGAAAGTCCGTGCCGAAACCCTGTTGAATAAACAGCCCTATGTTTGAACATTGACTTAGCTAATATGTATCTGAAATGTTAAATATTGCCACCCACCGGGTGCTATAGTAAAGTCACTTGAGAATCAGGAATGCGGTCACTAAACAAAATTTTCAGTCGTTAAAGGCCATTGAGGTCATGTGTTGACCGGGTCAAAGTTTGCAGGCTGTTGAATGGGTGAACACAGCAAGGATATTTGTGGAACAGCCTGCTTGCCACTGAACTCTCATTATAAATGTCCCCTTCTCTCTCCGCTCCTTGCAGAGTTGAGGTGTGTGTGTGTGTGCGCGCTTCAAATTCGTGAAAACAAAGTTGCCTACCCGCCATCTCCTGTGCCTTGTTGGCTCTGAAATTGAATTATTACGGACACTGGGGGGTTGGGGTGCTTGTGCTCAGGGCATGGTGATGCAGGGGGTGACATCTGTTACGGCGCTGAGCAGGTGAAAGAAAGATAAGCAGTCTTCTGTTTTCTTCTCCATTTTTCCTGTTTTGTATGGATTCTCTCAAGGATCTCCCTTTCAGGATGGAAAAGAAGGGACCTAGGTCTTTGAATAAATATGCACAGGCTCTATGTTTAATTTCCACACTCCAGTGTGACCCTTGAGCCAAATAACTCACTCTCCCTTGGTTTCGGTTTTTAACGCTTAGCATTTCTCTAGCACTTTTTGATGTCCTCCTTAACAACAATGCTTTTAAGTAAGTAATGGGGTTGCACTCATTTAGAGAAAGTAACTGAGGCGGCAAGAAAATATAGGCTGCTGTCATAACCATGTCGCAGGGAGTAAGCTTTGTAGAACTCAGTGCAGATTACTTCTGAGTTGACATGCTCAGATTGTGTTGCAAGAGGCTATGGAGGAGGCTGCCTTAGGTCAGCGCAGTTCTTACACAAATAATTCTGATGAAGAGGATGGAAGGAGCCTCTGAACTTTAGAACTGTTCCAACACTCTCTTCTTGGGATTTTCCAGCATTTATTAAACACTCAAATGCTACTGGTCAACTGCAAACTTTGCAGAGATATGGAACCCACCAATGAACCTTTAACAGTAACAAAGGATGCTGTATAAGACAACATTCTTGGCTTTGGGTGTAGCAGTTCCTCATTTTAAGAGCACAATCCTAACCTGGAGTTCAGACGGCACACTTAGGCCAGCACCAGGGCCACCATAAAATGTGTTTGGACCACTTTCAGAGTCAGGGTGTGTGTGACTCGTCTGCCTCCGAGACTGGTCCAAATGCGCTTTACGATGTCCCTTGTGCTGACCAGACTTTGCTGGCCTAACTGTGCCGTTGAAACTTCAGGTTAGGATTGCGCTCTAAGTCACCTTGGTGCTAACAGTGTATCTGTATGGTGCAGATACTAATAAATCTTTTTATGTTCAAAATTCTAAATAATGCATTGTGAGTAGGGTGTTTGTGGTCATGGAATAGCCTGCTAGCTGCGAGTGGTTTTTAGACTCTCATGAACGAACAAGAGCCACTTACAGGAATTAAATTGATTTCTTCCTATTCTACAGATTCCTGAAAGCACAGATCCATACTTTCTGATAAATTACTGTTGGCTTAATATTATCTGTGTCTCCCAAGGCTTACAACTGATGCTTGATAACTACCTGCTCTGTGTGGGAAGGGGGCAAACTTCAGCTAGGCAAAACCAATCATGCCAGACAGTAGTCTTCTGGCTATTGATTATGTAACTAGGCCAATGATTCTCAAACTGTTGAGTGTCCTTGGGGGAGGAACATGACACCTGGGAAGGGGGGGGGAGGGAAGCTCCAGAGATGGGGAAGTTCTTGCAACAAGCAGAGCCAGATATTCTTTCTTCCCAGCACTGGAGCCATCAAAATTGCAGCCATCAAAACAGGCTGGCTGCATGTGGAGCCGGAGAAGTTGTCCTCATTCCAGTCTTCTCCTAATGCCAGCATTAATTTAGAAGGTTTCTATGTCTTCTTTAATAAAATCAGCTTCAAGGAGAAAGAAAGACCTCAATTAGAAGCTTGGGAAAACTGGGCACCTGAAATCCCTCGCCATTGAAGGTACAACAGGTGAGTACCTGAGATGGGGCGTTTTTTGGTTGTGGTGTCCCAAGATCTTCATCCTGGGACAACAGCAACTTCAGGCACTCAAGCAACTTCGATTTTAGGTGGGCAAACGGCACGGGACTGAGGTCACCATCCTAACCACCTCTCCAGCACTGACATAACTATGCCAATGGGACATATCCTACATCCTGCAGTTGGAGAGCAGTCATGGAGGCATCCTCAAGGTAAGGGAATGTTTGTTCCCTCACCTCAGAGCTGAACTGCCCTTACCCCAGTGCTGGAAAGTTGGTTAGGATTGCACCCTAAAGGGCTCAGTGCTCTCTACTTCTGCACCATGGTCCCAATCCTGATTTGTTCCCTGCATGGCTACTGGAAAGTGAAAGTAAGCCCTAAACTAGATGACTGTGCATCTAATGACACATCAGGTTTGGCCCTCGGCCCGACCTGTTAGCTGCTTTCAACTTGTGCCTCTGAAAAGCCTAGGTTATATAATTTTGAGCCGAAGCCTATGCATATCTACTTAAAAGTATGTATCATTATAGTCAATGGGGCTTACTCCCAGGTAAGTGTGGATAGGACTGCAGCCGTAGTTATTTGTTATTTCTGTTTGTGACGTCTTACTGTAAGCTGCCTTGAATAGTCTTACAGAAAGACAGGGAAAAATTAATAAGGTATCATGATTAATTTCAATTCTAGCCCACCCTCTAAGGTCATCTAAGGGGGTCCTCCTAAAGTGTCGCCTCTATCCCAAGTTAAAGGGGCGATGGCTTGGGGGTGGGCGGCGAGCGTTCTCTGTAGTGGCACCACTACTTCTTCCCTCATGGCTTTTCAGAGCGGGCTCAAAACATACCTATTTCATCTGGCATTTGAATGATATGTGAATGTTTGTGCCTCTGGAACAGCATTGTGGTTCCAGAGGCACAAACCCCTCATGTGTTGATGTGCTGGTTTCTGTCCTGTTTTAAATATTTTTATGTATGTTTTGAGTTTAATGTTAAAATCAATGTTTTTAATGCCTGTGTTTTTGTTTTCTTTTATACGTGCCCAATTGGGGCAGTTTCCAAATATTAACAAACTAGAGTGTATACAGTCTAAGTTCTTGAGGGCAGCACTGGGTGTTCCCAGAGATATCTTCAACTTAAAGCTTCAGCTGGAGATGGGACAGATCAAACCTGAGGCCAGGGTTTTGGATCGTTACCCTTGTGTATTGGCTTAATAGTTGTACCTGCCTGTTGGTCTTGCCCCACTAACCTTGCAAGATAAATTATAAACCTAAATGGGCTCAGGTCATTGAGCAGAAACTAGCTTCTAGAAGAAACTAAACTACCTTCTTAAACATGGGATTTGAACAGGCAAGGGGAATCGTCAAGCAGCAGATTATAGATAAAGACCGATCTCAAGAGTGTCACAGAATTTTACATAAGGGAAGACCTCAGATATATTACAGCGTGCGCCATCCTCCCTGACTCAGAGAGTGGACCAAACATACTTTACTATGTCCCTTGTGCCAGCCAAACTTTGCTGGCCTAACCGTGCCGGCCTAATTCCAGGTTAGGACTGCGCCCTCAGTCACTGCCGAGGGAAGTCCACGGAGAAAGGGCCTTCTATGCCTCTCCAGCTATACTAGGTGAGATAGGAGGCAGCCGCTGCAATATATCTGAGGTCTTCCCTTATGTAAACTTGTGACACTACTGAGATCTCTCTTTCTATATCTATAATGTGCTGCTTGCTGATTCCCCTTGCCTGTTCAAATCCCTTGTTTAATAAGGTAGTTTCAAGTTTCGGCTAGAAGCTAGTTTCTGCTCAATGAACTGAGCCCATCTGGATTTATAATTGTCTTGCAATTGCCGGCCCAACTCCAGGTTAGGATTGCGCCCTGAGGTTTGGTATAAGAAAATCCCTTTGTTGGACCATCTCTGCCTTTGCTGCCAGAAGCAAATCGAAACCATAGAGCATGTCCTTCTGTGGCGTATGTATTATAGGGACATCCGCACTGCTCTCATTCCCCTACTGCTGAGTCGATTCCCGAGCTGTATGTGTCAGCAATATTCTTTACTACTATCTGACGCCTATCCAACATTTACATACACCGTTTAGTTGCAAAATTCTCTGTGGCTGCGATAAGCATATGGAAAATGATGCTGAAAGAGCTTGGTCTTATTCATCTGGATAAAAGATAATGTTTAAGAAATAGTGCTACCCTTAAATATGGCTTATCAGGATATATGTAAATGTATCACCATCAGAAATTAAGCAGATCACTGCAAATAGGGAATGTTTTTATCTGGCTGGAAAAATATCCAAACTATTTCCAAAAATATCATGGAACTGGTAATATAGAAATTTATGGGGATCAGGGTTATCTTAATTTTGACATTTGGGCTTATGGAAGGTGAGCTTATGGATTTGGGAGACAAAGGAACTTCTGAAGGGGTTCTCCTGGTTGAAAAAGTTTGAGGAAACAGTGCATCAATGGCTCCTTGTTCACGGATTAGAGAAACCTTTTCGTATTAAATTTTCTTGTTCCTTTTTTTAATCTGAGGCTTCCATTGTGTTTCTTCCACTTAGAAACAATAACATGCACAGTTCATTTCCTCCCTGAAATTTGATGCTATCTCTCTTAGGACACAATCCTAACCTGGAGTTAGGCCCGTACAGTTAGGCCAGCAAATTTTGGCCAGCACAAGGGCCAGCATAAAGCAGGTTTGGACCACTCTCAGTGTCAGGGGGGATAGTGCATGTCTGTGTGCTGGCCTCTCTGACTCGGAGAGTGGTCCAGTTGTACTGTACTTTATGGTGTCTCTTGTGCCAGCCAAACTTGTGCCGGCCTAACTCTGGGTTAGGATTGCTCCCTTAGCTTTCAGCAGGTTTCCATTTCACTGTTTATACATTTTAATTAAAAAAACTCTCATTGTGGCCTTCAGCCACCAGTCTTCAAGCTATGTTTTGAGCACACGTCAGTTCATGGTGAGAAGACTTTTGGAGGCTGTGATGAAGGTGTACACCTGTCCCATCTTTTTCTTCCTCTGCTTGTAGCTTCTGCCTACCCTGAATGGGTTTTTGCTACAAGCACAGTTTTGCTGTGCAGGGAGGGATGTGTACAAAATATGGCAAACATTATGAAGAACAGCAAATGGAATGATCTCTCAGTATGGTCAGCTTGCTGTTCTGCATTAATATTTCTTGTTATGGAAAAGCAGTATTTCACTTCCTTAAGTGTATATAATGCATTCTGCAGGTGGGTTGCCCGTAGTAAAACAAATTACTGAAATGGGCTGTGGCTGTGTAGGCTATCATTCAAAGCATGCATTGATGTATATTTTAATGCTCTTATGCCTCTCATAAGGGGCATATGTAAATGCATATCTGGTTTGGTATTCCATCTTTCTGTGGCCTGATTATATCCATCAAAATATAGGAATGCAATAGTACTACCCAGTTGTTTTCATTTATTTTATTGAATATTTATTACCAAAGCAGAAAAAAATGCAACTTGCAGACAATTCAACTTGTAGGACCACTTCAGTTAATGTTTGCAGTAGAGAATGGGATTGTAGAAGTGGGAAAGAAATAAGTGCGCTGCTAGTTTCAAACTAAATTCAAATTTAGTCACAATTTCCTTGCTTGAAAATTCTTGTGCTCATGGTTTTTCAGATTTATGCATGATTCGGCTGTATCCCTGAAAAATGGTGGGATAAAATAGTTTTTGTACCATTGCAGACTATTTTAGATATTTCGCAATGGCATGGGTGGATCTGTGTGATAACCGAGAGCCCAATCCTATTTTCCTCCTGCCATAGCTTGCAACTATGCCAAAACAGGCTGTGCTATATGCTGTGGAGGGCATATTGGGAGGCCAGGGAGGGGATACAATCCTGTGCAAATTATCAGTGCTGGGTGCCATTCCCTCCTACCTCTGACTCACCTCCCCACCTAGCCCCTGTTCCGCTCCTTGCCCCATTTCACCTTCCATGCTGACCTACCTCAACGGACCTTCCTGCAGTGGTGGACCATGTGCAGGGCTCCTCCGTCCAATCTGGCAGTATTCATTGAGGATGTGGCTTCATGTGCTGCAGGAGCGCCACTTGTGACAGACGCAAAGCAACTATGGCTGCTGGAATGCCAGGGGTGGCAGCAGTAGAACCCATTAGGATTGGGCTGTGTGAAATGCATTTATATGGGCCGAAGATTTAGCTGAGAGGGTTAATGCCTCCGTTTGCCTGAAGATAACAACTAAAGATCTCCAGGTCGTGAGCTCGAGACTCCCGGAAGTCTGTGTGAGCGGCAGACCTTGCAAACTGCGGCTGATTAAAAGCTGAGTTTCAGCTGCGCGTGGGAGGAGTGTGCTGAACGCAGCTGCGTCTCTGGTGAGAGCAGGGAAGCCGTTTATCAGTCAGCAGACGACAGACGGGTGGCTAAAGAAAGAAGGCTAAATCCAGAAAGAAAGATCTGTTTGAATGTGGTTCTTGAAAGATAGAACATTCTGTAAATTGTAAAAACCTTCGGGTTTGTGAAAAAGTCTGCCTATGTAAACCGCCTTGAGTTGTAATCATTAGAGAAATCTAGTGACTTTAAGAAAGGCGGTATATAAATACATGTATTATTATTTATTATTATTAATGCCTCGGTTTGCCCGAAGATAACAGCTGAAGATCCGAAGGTCGTGAGCTCGAGACTACCGGAAGCCTCTGTGAGCGGCAGACCTTGCAAACTGCGGCTGATTAAAAGCTGAGTTCCAGCTGCCTTGTGGGAGGACGAGTGTGCTGGTCGGCTGCGTCTCTGGGGGAGCAGGGAAGCCTCTTATCAGCCAGCAGAAGACAGACGGGTGGCTAAGAAAGAAGGCTAAATCCAGAAAGATCCATCTGTATGTAATGAGTGTTCTTGAAAGATAGAACGTTTCTGTAAATTGTAAAAACCTTCGGGTTTGTGAATAAAAGTCTGCCTATGTAAACCGTCTTGAGTTACAGGCATTAGAGAAATCTAGTGATCTTAAGAAAGGCTGTATATAAATACAAGTATTATTATTATATTTAAAATGTGTATATCCTGCTGCGTAGTGTTTCCATTTGCAAGATTGCTTGGAAAATAGCCTCCCTCCCCCCCCCCATGAAAAAAGCATGTGTAATTTCACCCGACCACACAAAGCAATTTAAAATCTGATTACGAGCATAATCCTAACTGGGAGTTAGGCCGGCACAGTTAGGCTAGCAAAGTTTGACTGGCACAACGGCCTCCGTAGAGTGCGTTTGAACCACTCTGAGTCAGGGAGGATAGCACACGTCTGTGCACTGGCCTCTCTCACTCTGAGTGGTCTAAACATACTTTGCGGTGTATGTTTTGTGCCGGCCAAACTTTGCTTCCCTAACTGTGCCGGCCTAACTCCAGGTTAGGATTGTGCATTAAAACAGCGGAGCACTAAACATTCCTGCAGAGACTGAAACCAGATCTGTGCACCCAGCGGAGCTTCATGTGGATGGTTCATCAAACAGTAGCTTCCTTGTTAGTTGGAACTCAGGTGGCAACCATGGCACAGTTTGCACAGTGCCGCTTGGAGGAGCTGATTAAATTCCGTTCTTGGCTCCAGGCAAGTAAGTTTGGCAAGTCAATTTAGCAATGCGGGAGCAAGAGTTGAAACATTACATAGACCGTACACGCCTGCCTTAACGTGTTTGCTGCTGGCCTTGAGGCAAAGTTTTTGACTCCTACTTTAAAGCACGGAAATTTGTAAAATGCAGTAGGTTTCTTTCAAAGTGTTTGGCTGTTTCAGGGCTGGTATTTTAAGTTTATTCATCGGCATGTAATTCTGAGAATTCTCAGGGCACCGTCCTAACCGGCGAGGCCAACGGGCCAGCGCCATATCCTGTGCTGCTTAGGAGAGGCTGGAGCCTCCCCATGGCAAGGGAACGTGTGCTCCCTTACCATAGGGGAGGCTCCAGCCTCCCCTATGTGCTCCTCAGATCTGCGCCTGCTAAATAGCAGGCGCAGATCCGAGGAGTCAGCGCAATCCAAATTGGGGCCACGTGGCCTCCTGAACGGGCTTAGGAAGTGGCCTCCCAAGCCCGCCTTCTCCCTGCCCACAATCTTCCTCCTACTACCAATCCCGCTGCTGTCTCTGCTCGGAGCCTCCCTTGCGCCAACACAAGAGAGGCTCAGCGCGGGCGCAAAAGGACCGACATGCAGGCAGCGTTGCTCAAGCGCCGATGTGGGGGTGCTGATCGGCGCCCCTGCGTCGGTGCTCCGGCCCTTGTGTCGACACTATGACGTAACGTCGACACAAGGGATGCAAAAGGATTGCACTGTCATTATTAAATAAAACTTTTCAGTCCACCAGATATTTAGACTGGATTTTTTTTTGGGACTCACTAGTTGGTGTTGTAGCCAAGAATTTATGAGCTAGTGAGGTATCATCACAAAATGTTCCCAGTGGCTTTTAGCAGCTGTCCAGTTATTATCCTTTATCAGAATATCTTTATTTATTTAACCAATAATGGGTAACAAGACAAGTAAAAGAAGAAATAACACATTACACCACTAACAACTATACATGTTAGACCATGTTCTCAAACTATGGGTCTGGACCCACCAGTGAGTCGCTAGCCAATTTCAGCTGGGTTGCGAAGCACCTAGAGCAGCCATATTGAAAATACAGGGAAATGCTGGAAAGGGGGAGGGCTGTGGGGTTGTTTTGCTTGTGTCAAGACTGTAAATAGGCCTGTTGTGTAAATAGACTTTTTGCTTTCTGATTCACTTTGCTACTGGAAAATGCCTGAGAAATAACCCAATTTATTGCTGCATTCTCAGGAAAGCAGCAGTCTCTGGTGTCACAATGGTGCCACTTCCAGCAATAACATCACTTCTGGTGGGTCCTAGGCAGACTGTCAAAGTGGGTCTAAAAAGTGGGTCCTGGTGCTAAAAAGTTTGAGAACCACTGGATTAGACTGTAACTTTAACACACACAAAAATAATAAAACTTAAACCAAGAATTACCTGTAAATTAACACAAGTAGCATATCATTTTCATAAAAACTGAACGTCCACTCTAATTTTTATAGTACGTAATAAAAGTCTGTTTCAACCATTCTTTTGTTTTCCTTTGTCATTCCTCTAATCTCCTCTTAATTGTTAGCTATAATTGCAGATCCACAAACCATTATATAGGCATGTCCCGGTATCCACTGATTTGGTATTCACGATTTCAGTTATCCACAGATACTATGGATACTGGGATTCCTATTGAAAAGATGCGAACCTTAAATGAATCTCTTTTTTTTACCTTGTTGCAGCAAAACCACTGATGTTCCCTTTCTTTAAAAAGGCATCCCCAGTATCTATGGCTTCAGGTACTGTGTCCACGGGAGGAGGTCTGCAGCCGAACCCCAGCAGATACCAGGATATGCCTGTATCATTTGTATCTCTTTCTCCTGCAAGAAAAGCTGTCTTTGCTAGCATTGTCCAGATGTTTCTTGAAGTCCCTCTGAGTCGCACCTAATGCTCTGCTTGCTGCTGGGATTGTTGTTGCTTTCTTCACTAGAGATGCTGAACTTGGATTTCTAAATCTGTGTATATTATCTATCTATTTAAAGGGAGGGGACAATGCCCGTCAACCTTACTGTTGTTGCAGACAGAGGTTTGAAACCATGCAGTCAAGTGTCCGCCAAAGACTCTTGCTTTGTTGATCCATGTGGCTGCGTATTTTCCCCACCCCTGGCAAAATTTCCAGTCACTGTAACCATAACCAATGCAGCAGAATATTGAAAAAGCAATGGATGTCGGAGTGATATATTGCTGAGCTAATTTACGTATTTCATGTGCTTTTCAGACATTCACACCAAGTCCCCAATATGTATATGCACTGGTTCTATTCCGGACGTGTGTTTGGAAGTAGGTCAAATCCCAGTGCTATTGTGCCTGTGCAAAAGCACCACAATGGATGGGTTGCATCTGCATGACAGATCTGCCCATGACATGGATGTACCTAACTTGGTGACCGAGAGTAGGTTCTCTGTCAAGGAAATTAGCCATCACTTATGTTGCAAAAGCGATATGGCACAAAAATTTAATTCCTTCCAGTTTACTTCAGAGCAGATGAATTTGTTCAGCAGCTTTGTTGTTGTGAAAGTCAAATACGTTGACTGCAAAAGGAAGTCCGCCTTCCAGTCTTAGCTCTCATTTTGATCAGAGGCATTTGGAGAAATTATATATTTTTTCTTCGTAATGGGCATAGTGGACAGAATCCTGCTACATGTGTGTACGTGTGTATGTATTTTGTTATGAAATTGAACAGCTTAAATCTACAATAGCATAAGTTGGAGAAGACTGAGAGCACAATCCTAACCAACTTTCCAGTACTGACATAGCTGTGCCAGTGGGGCACGTTCTGCATCCTGCAGTTGTGGGGGGGGGGGAATCATGGAGGCCTCCTCAAGGTAAGGGACTGTTTGTTCCTTTACCTCTAAGTAGCACTGCCCTTGCCCCAATGCTGGAAAGTTGGTTAGATTTGGGTTTTAAATTGGATCACTATAGTGTTTTCATAATTTAATTTTTTGAGTAGTTTCCCCCTGAGAGAGTGAATTTATATGAATGTTTTCATAACATCCATTGCTGGAGCACTGTGGAAACCCATGCGTACTTGGAAGGAAGAAACCACTGTGCCAGCCAAGGAAGAACACACAGGAATACATGAGATTGGAAAAGCATTGAGAAATCTTAGGGCGCAATCCTAAACTGAGTTACGCTGGCATAAACTAAGCCAGCAAAGTTTGGCCAGCACAAGGGACGCCGTGAAGTATGTTTGGACCACTCTTGGAGTCGGAGAGGCCAGCACACAGATGTGAGCCATCCTCCCTGACTCCGAGAGTAGTCTAAAAATGCTTTATGGTGGCCCTTGTGCTGGCCAAACTTTGCTGGCTTAGTTTATGCTGGCCTAACTCCAGTTTAGGATTGCACTCAGAAAATGGGGCCATTTATTATGGAAGATAAATCATCTTTTTGCACACGAAATTTTATTCTTCATAACCTCTTGGATACATGAAGTTCTATTCTTTGTGTATATTTATTGTGTATTTATCTGATTTTTGTGGAAATCAAACCCATGTAAAATGATAGGTACTTGTGTATGTATAGGTTCATTTAGGAAGAATTTATGATGATCACAAACATTGAGGACGCAATCCTAACCAACTTTTCAGCACCGGGGTAAGGGAACAAACATTCCCTTACGGAGGCCTCTGTGATGACTACTACTCCATTGCTTAATGCTGCACAGCTATATCAGTGCTGGTAAATCGGTTAGGATTGCGCCCTTAGTCAATGGACACATTATCTGAACAGAGCTTGCTTGGAAGTTCTCCTCCTCAGCGTGCTGACTGGGAATTTACTTTTTGATTGTAAGCCTTTATCTTATCAGCGCCTCTGTTTGCAGCTGCTTCTTTTGTGGCCTTTGGACAGGAAATGGTCAACACAAGTTAATATAATACTTCAGCCTTTTGAGCAAAAAGTCTCAGGGTGAGTTTTTGGTTGGCTTTCTCAGAACTTTTTCTCTGTATCTTTGCCCGCTCAGAAAGAAATCTCCCTCTTAGATGAGGAAACTTGATAACCCACCCTTTTTTTCCTTTGAACTTAAGAGCCTTGAAGTTGGGAATTGGAACCTCAAGAGTCCATGTATCGGTGCCTGCCATGGACCAGGTAGCTTTCACCATGTTTAGGGAAAAGGGACAGGATGCCTTTTCCTGAGAAAAGATCTCATGCTGTCGAGAGGTTGGGGAAGACGGCTTTGGTCTGCTACACGTCCTTGGCTTATTGACAAATGCTCCTTGTGTGCTTTTCCCCGCTTGCCAAATCCTCAGATTCTTTCATCTTTGCAAGCTGTTGGGTCCGTAATATAGGAAAGCAGAGCCCCTGCTTATATAGAAAATCGTGTCTGCTATCTTGGGTATCTCACTGAAATAAGCCAGGCCCTGGGTTTGAGGGCCATCTGCGCTCTCTAATCCTCCCCTGGCCCCCCTCCCAGCCTGGGGAACTGTGTTTTTGCTTGTCAGTCGCCTTGCCCTGGGGATTTGAGACAGGTTCTCTTATCACTGCTATAATTAGGTCTTATTGATTCTGGATCAGATAGGAATCCTGTAACGGATTAGTTTATCTTAATACACAGGAAACTATGTGGAGGGAAAAAAGGGACACTGGTAAGGCAAATATTGAGTAAATGGTAAATCTCCCTAAACTCTAAAAATTACAGTGCATTAACTTTAAATCAAAATAAAATTCTGTTTTGAATGGCGACCTTATATCCAAGTGTGTAGTTTTGGCTCCATCTTTGTGGCTCTTTAGCCTTAAGTTTATAAAATGGGTTGAAGCCAGGTCATTCCTGAAGCGTGTCCTTGCTTTTAGGGCATATGTTGGGGAATTTTCACCCATTGCTTGGGTCCAATCAGCAGACATACACAGAAATAATTAAAGAGAGGATTATTTTGAGACACGTACCGCAAGTACATGCATCTGACTCCTAGGCAGCAGCAATCCAGTCTTTTTACAGGCATGCCCTGGTATCCGCTGGGGTTCCGTTCCGGACCCCACCATGGATACTGGGGGTGCCTTTTTAAAGATAGGGGAACATCAGTGGTTTGCCTGCAAAAAGGTAAAAAAAGAGATTTGTTTAACATTCCCCTACTTTTTTAATAGGCCTTCTAATATCCATGGTAGGGGACATGGTGGCGCAGTGAGTTAATCCGCTGTTGCTGGGCTTTCGACCGCAAGGTTGGGAGTTCGAGACTGCATGACGGAGTGAGCTCCCGCTGCTTGTCCCAGCTCCTGCCAACCTAGCAGTTCGAAAGCACCTAAAATGCAAGTAGATAAATAGGGATCACTTCGGTGGGAGGGTCACAGCATTCCGTGTGCTACGGCGTAGAGTCATGCCGGCCACATGACCACGGAAGCTTGTCCTTGGACAAAACGCCGGCTCTAAAGGCTTTGAAACGGAGATGAGCACCGCCCCCTACAGTCGGTCACGACTAGACCATTCGGTCGTGGGGAAACCTTTACCTTTTTAATATCCATGGTATCAATGGATAACTGAAACCGTGGATACCAAATGGGTGGATAGCGGGGCACTATGGGAAGAAATATATATATGTTTTAGTGTGGAATATTTTTAGGATCTTTAAGATGTCCTTTTCAGGAACAAAATGTTCTTCCCCCATCTGTTCTCAAGTAGTTACGCTAGATTTTCAAATGTCGTCATGTTGGAAAAGAGCAGAAGGGAAAGGAAATCCTACATTTGAATGGTAAAGATTTCAAAGTCTATTGAACGAACGGTCAGAGCAATGCATTGTCCTGACAATTTAGAGCATGAACTAAATTGATGTGATCAACGTCGAAGCCAGGAGCTGAAAGCAGTAGGTCAGCGCAGTTTGCTCTTAAGAAAATAAATTCATCTATTTCTGTATCTTCACTGTCAGCCAAATTGGCAGTTTTGCGTTAGTTTCCCAGAACTGTGCACTTCTCCTGGCATAGGCTTCTAATTAGGGGGAATTTTTGGAAGCTTTTCGTAATGGCAATGCTAGCAGGATGTGAAATATGAGACTTGCATCCCTTGGGTGCGTTCCTTTTCCTGTGAAAATAATGTCTTGTGTATGTGTATACTGTATGTATGCAATTCTGTATGATGTAATGGGGCGCATTGCTAACCCTTCCCTTGTATTTGATTGTTCTACTACAGAACCTGATAACATCTTTGGTTTGAGTTCACTTAGCGCTTTTGTTTTCTTTTACATTAATTCAGTGGTTCTCAAACAGTTTAGCACTAGGACCCACTTTTTAAAATGACACTTTTATCAGGACCCACCTAAATTTACAAGACTTAACAAAGGGTGAGCTAGAAAGAAACAATATTTTATTTTACTTACTTACTTACAAGCAATATTATATTCCAGTGCTATTCAAACTGTGGGTCGGGACCCACATGATGGGTCCTGACCGGTTGTTAGGTAGATCGTGGAAAGCTGGGAGCAGCCATCCTGGAAACTGCAGACCTTACTCTTGATCTGTTCCTTTTGTGAGCATAAACAGTTTGAGTTTTCAAGTGAGTGTTTTTTTAAAATGTTGTGTATAGTCCAGGGTTTTTACATAACATTTTGTCCTAATTTTGCTTTCTGTCAGGGATGTTTCATGGTTGTGCAATTGCTGCAGTCCAAGAATGCCAATTTGCATTTCAGGAGTGTCATTTGATTATGTTACAATTATGGAACTTCCTGCTTGATGATGTCACTTCCTGTGACAACATCACATCAAGGTTAATGACGTCACTTCTGGTGGGTCCCGACACGAGTACCATTCTCAAAAGTGGGTCCCGGTCTAAAGTTTGACTACCTCTATTCTATTCTATTTATTTATAAAAAATATTGATCCATTTCTTGTAATGGATCCCTGAGCCCTAATGAATAGCCTCAAGTCTTGAAGGGCTTAATCATATGACCTGGCCTTCACCTGTCCTAACTATCTCCAATTGATAGACTTGGGAGGAAAAACACACCACAAAAAAAAGATGCTCAGCTAAATAGTTAGCGCCCTATATTTACCCAAGCTTGCAAACTGCAGGAGCTCAGCTCTTTGCAGGGCAGTTAGCAGCTATCTGAATTTTGACTAGCCTTGGGGCTTGAGGCAATTGGTTATCTGGTCTTTCCATCACCCATTATTTCATTGGAGTCCCTATGGGGCCCATCAGAAATTGGGTCACCACCCCCACCAAATGGGTCCCACAGTTGAGAGAGCTGCATTAATTGAAACCTCAGCTTCTTTGGGTAACATTAACAGCAGCAACCCCCACCTACTGTTGAGTAATAGGTCTTCCTGTGTGGAGAGGCATGGAGGGGGATCACAACACTAAGTTTTTCAGGCCTTTCAGAGCGGGGAGAGGGAAACGGAGGATACTTGGGCAGTCAAAAAGGGCCACTGGGAGCCCAACGAAGGGTGCTATAAATTTCCTGGGCTCTTACATTTTCCTATCTCTCCAGGTCCCCTGAGATAGAGGTGCCAGGGCCAAGGGTCAAAACGGGACCCAGGAGCAAAAGGAAGGAAGCCAGAAATTTTGTGGGATCTCATAAAATGTGCGCATAAATTGTGTGGAGACTAGCATTCACATTTTGCGTAAGCCTACCTGTTTTTATATATCGTAATTTCTGGAAAGTCTGACCCAGAAGGGAAGGGGCCCAAAAGAAACTTTGTACTTCCTGATAAAAATTCCTCTCGGGGGCCCTGAGTAGACCCCTTGGGGTTAGCAAGGACTCCCTCCCCCCCGGGCAAGGGAACAAATGATCTCATACCCTCATAAGGTATAGATCCTCCCCTAAAAAGAATAGCAGAACTACTGGTAATGGGGTCTGCTCCAATTGTGGCTCCGGAGAGTTCTCTCTCCTCCCTGGGGACCCGGAAAGGCTGCAAACATTCCTCCATGATGGAGAGCTCCTTTTCCGAGCACATTTTCTCAGGGGGCATTTCCTGGGCCGTTTCTAGCTGAACTGCTTGATAAAGGGAGGAAAGGATGTTTCCCGCCATGCTGGTTCCCTTGGCGAGTCCTCTGACTCTGAGAAGCTGCTCTGATGTGGCAAACAATTTTGCCACAGCCAGGGAGTAGTCGCTGCCAGCAGGCTGGTCTTGAGTGCATTCGGGTCCCCAAAAGGAGGGGTGTCTTTTGAATCCTCTCCCGTGTCCTCTTAAGGTCTATGTTTCCAACACAGCCATATATAAATATGTATTTAAATGCGGCTCCCTAATCACCTCCCTGAGGAATGTGCAGCCCTAGTGTAGATAACAAGGACATGACAAAAATGTAAACTTGGTGGTGAGAGAGGATTGTTGGTTTGCCTCTCTGCATTTTGCGTGGTGTGTGGCTGCGCATGGCCCCCTCAGCTCATCATTTCCATCTTTAGCTCACTGCCAGCGTCCAAAAAGCAGCATGAGTAAGGGCTGAGGAAAAAATTGCCTCACACTTTCATCAGCTCCTTGCCATGGTGCGCTGTTTGTGATTGGGCCTTGATAAATTATGTGCTCCCCAGTGTTAAGTGGTGATTGCATGAGGGCAGCACCATCAAATGATGATCATTATAATTTGCGCATCTTTATTTAGTCATTTTTCCTGACTAATCCCCAGTGCCCAGTGAATAGCTGTTGTAGATTCCACAGTCCTGCCTCACAAGCGTGGAACTTGGAACGAATCGCCAAATCAAGTGTAAAGGAGACAAGCCTTTAAAAATGTGGTTTGAGATTCACTGGTGGTGTTCGAACTCTGTGGTTCAGGCATTAATTTTAACGAATGGCTCAATAACTGGTTTTTGCTCTTTAAACTGGTTTGGAACTGGTTTTAGATACGTGGCATGTAGAATAATGTCTAAGGCCTTTGCTTGCAGCGCAGCTTTATGAAATGAATATAACTATTCCCCCCCCCCAAAAAAAAAATTTCCACAGAAGTTTAAAGTTGTGTTACATAGGAACAGCCCTGCTGGATCAGGCCAAGGCCCATCTAGTCCAGCTTCATATATCTCAACAGTGGCCCACCAGATGCCTCAGGGACCACACAAGATACTTCCAGCCTGCATCTGGCTTTCTTTTTCTATTACTCTTGCACCTCACCCCCCAGTGAAGACACCAGACTATGGGTTGGATTTAGTTTTATTAAATGCAATTTAAAAAAACAACAACATGAAACCTACTAGACACACTGTCCCTCTCTTGTCATTCTGGGCTACGCAAAAAAAACTGCCACCCACGGCCAATTTGGATGACAGAAAAACATTCCTACCCATCCCTTATAATCTCGGCTAAATTCAGACTGTACATACCAATCTTGGCTTGTAACCTGTGATGGAGTTTTACTCCATTAATCTATCCAATCCCCTTTTAAAAATATCTAGGCCTGATACCATCACCACATCCTGCGGCAAGAAGTTCCACAGACCACGCTGGGTAAAGAGATACTTTCTTTCTTTTGTTTCTCACTCTCCCGGCACTCAATTTTAGTGGATGTTCCCTGGTTCTGGTGTTGTGTGTGAGAGAGAAAAGTTCTTAATTGTAAAAAAAGGTTTTGACAAACAAAAAACCTACCATAGGATATAAAGCAGGAATATAAAGCATCTCTCACAAAATTGAAATCTTGACTACTTGACGAGTGAACCACTGTTATTTATTTATTTAATGTATTTTTATACTGCCTTTCTCCAGATTTCACTGGACTCAAGGCGGTTTACATGGGCAGGCTGTTCATAAACCCCATTTTTCAATTGGGGTTTTTATAATTATTGTTCTATTCACAGAACCCTCAATTTCTTCAGATGTTTCCCTTTCAATGTGTGGTCATGATCCTGGCTGCACTCTTGCACCTTCTGAGCCTTCACAGTCCACCACACATCACACCTTGGCCAGTTCTTTTGTCAGATGACTCCTCCAGACTCCTCCTCCACAAGCTCTGTCAGTGACTTCCGGTCTCCCATCCAAGGCCAATCCAAGGCTGATCCTGCATAGCATCTTTAGGCAAGGCAACAGCTCAACCTCTGGACCACACTTCCTGCCCCACACTATTAAGCCAGTTCCCCATTTTTTTGCATTTTGGTTCAAGGCAACGGAAGCCCTTTTCAGACAAACCTGTAATGATGGGCATTATCCTTGGGATTCCAGCATTTCAAATTGCGTGGATATTCTGTCCCCATGGAGAGCATTTGCCTCTTTAGTAAGTGTTCTGCACTGGAGGAGGCGGAGAGTGGAACTTACAAGCTCATGGGAACATCGTTTGCCAGGACACTTTTGTTCAGGGGTGTCAGACTAGTTTCATGCAGTGGGTCAAATTTCATTCATGAAGCCTGCTGAGGGCTGGAAGTGACATCATTAAGCAGGAAGTGATGTCACTAAGCAGGTGATGGCCAGAAATAAGCACTTGGTTCTCACCTAGAAACTCATTAGCTGCAAATGACACAATAGAAAATCTGCAAATTTTGATCATATTTACATATATGGCAGAGCCCAATTAGCATGCTGGGAGAGCCCAGTCATCATAGGGGCTGGATAATGAGCTTCAGATGCCGTATCCGACCTGCGGGCCTTCCGTTTGACACCCCTGCTCTTGTTGATGCTGCAATCATGGTCAGTGTCTGCAGTTCTCACTGTAAACGCAATCCTAACCTGAAGTTAGGCTGGCACAGTTAGGCCAGCAAAGTTTGGCTGGCACAAGGGCCACCGTAAAGCACGTTTGGACCACTCTCGGAGTCAGGGAGGATGATGCATGTCTGTGTGCTGGTCTCTCTGACTCCTAGAGTGGTCCACATGTGCTTTACGGTGTCCTTTGTGCCAGCCAAACTTTGCAAGCCTAATTGTGCCAGCCTGACTCTAGGTTATGGGATGTGGTGGTGGTGCGGGTTAAATTGGTGTTCTGCTGAGCTTTCTGACTGGAGGGTTGGGAGTTTGAGACCACGCGACAGAGTGAGCCCCCATTGCTTGTCCCAGCTCCTGCCAACCTAGCAGTTTGAAAACACATAAAAATGCCAGTAGATAAATAGGTACCACTTCAGTGGGAAGGAAACGGCGTTCCGTGCGCTACGGCGTATAGTCATGCCAGCCACATGACCACAGAAGCTTGTCCTTGGACAAACGCTGGCTCTACAGGCTTAGAAACAGAGATGAGCACCGCCCCCTACAGTCGGTCACGACTAGACCATTCGGTTGTGGGGAAACCTTTACCTTTTTTTAAACTCCAGGTTAGGATTGCTCTCTGTGTTTGCTTTACAACTCGGATGAGAGACTGAGAAGCGGAAGAACTTTTTGAGAACATTTCTCTTGCATTCGAGGCAAGCGTTGCAGACTCTCCGCCCCCAATTTCTGAGCTGCGTTTGGATAATGTTTGGTGACATCACAGTTTCTGACTGTACTGCTAATCCTGTTGCCTAGTTTGTAGGTCAGCCTGTGTTTGCTGTGTTGCTGCTAAGCTGTTGAAAGTGGGTTAGATGGTGTAAAGTGAATGAGTGTCAAATTACACACTGCGCTTGGGGTGAAGCAGGTCTCCAGTGTGCTCTGGTTGTCTGTGCTCAGGTTTTGTGTAGGCAAGCACTTTAAACAGTAAACAGTAGCCCAGGATCATTTGTTTTGAACAATTTCAGTTCCTAACTGAGCAAGACACTCGTTCAAGCACACTATACTGGGGCTATTTAACTTAAATGTGCTCAAAGCATACCTATTGCAATCTGTTACAAACACAGAGATTGATTTCTCTCTTGCCTTGTCTTGTCTATTCTGCAGTGAGTCGTAGATTGTACTGCTTGAAGGATCATGTATTGTAATTGCATACTATTATTCATGGGTTGGAGAAACTTGAAAGGACCTGGTTTTATACGTTTCCCTCCCCCCCCCCCACATTGGCGATAAACATTACAGAAAGCATGATGTAATGTTTCAACGACAAAGGTTGTCTGCCCATTCTGTGGTGGGAAGTGTGGAGTCCAGCCGCCATGCACAGATTCTCAGCCAAAAGGCACTAGACGGTAAAAAGAACTCAAAAACCCTTGTGTACCAGGTGTCGCAAAACTTGAGCCTGGCCTTTGAAAATGTTGGTGGCACCTGGCAATTTAGAGCACTGCTCCATTCCAGATCGTAAAGGGGTCAGTCTGGGATAAGATGATAAGCATCAGTGGTTACTCCTAAGAAAACAGCACCCTTGCAATATACACCTCCCCATCCCTTTCCAGCTAGCACTGTCCCCTTTTTGCTTGCTCCTCCTTTCTCCGTTCTTATTATTGCACCATCCCAGATGCCTGTCCTGGCTCTTTGCAGTGAGTGGGGAGAGGCAGCTGGAACAGCCCTTAAATGAAAGCCAAACAATCCTGGGTCAACTGCAGGTTTTCCCCCTTGCTCTTCTGACTTAAAAGACTGCTTTGAGGTAAGGAGGAGCCACATGTTCTGACTATACCTTGACAAAGCTTTTCTTTGTAAAGTATGTTTGGACTACTCTCAGTCAGAGGGGCCAGCACACAGAAGTGCGCCATCCCCCCGACTCTGAGAGTGGTCCAAACGCGCTTTACGGTGGCCCTTGTGCCGGCCAAACTTCGCTGCATTAACCGTGCCGGCCTAACTCCAGGTTAGGATTGTGCCCTGAGAAGTAGCTTAATTTTATTAAGTCATTGTTCTTAAAAATAGCATGGTCCTCCTCTGCTCAGCTGACTTGAAAACTTAACAGTTGACTCGGCTAATGGCAAAAACATATTTTGGCTGAAAAGTGCCAACCACATATTATCCGCTTTGCTGGCGGGGCGGTAGAAGACAATACAAACTGCCTATAGAAACCAAATGTAATATGCTGTCCCGCAGAAATGATACGGCAAGTCTGGGTTATTTTAATTCGTAGCAGTCACTGTTTTTTTGGCTTGTTTTGAACATGGACAGGAGTCCTGGCATGGTGGTGGGACTTGTTGCATGTGTACTGTGCTCTCCAAATCGAGTCTCTTCCATTTCTGGCTAAAAGGATCTTGGGTGGAAAGCTGGAAATCGGTAGCGTAGCCAGAGTGGGGGAGGCATGGAAAGTATTGCAGGAACCACAATGCACCATGTAGGCGACCCCTCCCACTTGCTGTTGGAGCCATTCACTGATGGCAGTGTGCAGGTGCTCGCCAATTGGCAGGTGCCTTGCGTTGCCGTTGCTGCCTGGAACGGCTCTGACGGCAAGTGGGAGGGGCTGCTTACACGGTGCATTGCGCTGCCTGCAATACTTACTGCACCTCTCCCCCTCTGACTATGCTACTGCTAGGAAGGATCCATCCTTGAGACACAATACAAGAGCTGCGGCCAGGAAGAGTAGACCATAGTGGGCTCAATGAAACTGTGCCCACAAGTAGGAGGCAGTTTCAGACGTGACAAATGGCTTCGTTCTACAAGTTGGAATCTATGCAATTTTAGCAAGGCTGCAAAGGAAGAACTTCCATTGAAACAGAGGTTTCCTGAGAACGGCTCAGCACCTTTTTAGGAAAATTAGAGGAACTCATTTTTGCAATTTCTGTGTTTCCCTTCACTTCACACAAAGGTTCCCACTTTCATTTACTTCCACCCTTGTGGCTGCTCTTTTGTCAATCCTTTTGCCCATTTTCCCCTGTCACTGTCATGCTTGAAGCCCTGGTGCAATTAATATTCCAAACCTGTAGTATTAACATTCCAAGCTGTATATCTAGCATATCGCCTTGCAACATATTTTGGTGTTTTGAGTTTTGGATGTCTTGGGGCACTGCGAGATACAGGAGGCTGGCCTAGATGGGCCCTTGGCCTGATCCAGCAAGGCTTTTCTTATGTTCCTATGAGTTGGCTTTTAGCTTTCCGATTCTCTCTGATTCTTGTTTTCTGTTTAAAATCACCAAGCCTTAAAAAGAACAAAATACATTTTATGAAAATGTTTGCTACTTAAAAAAAATGATTTCCAGCATGCCATCAGCCTGTCTCAAATTAGCATCACTTTCCTTTGCAGCTGCTTTGCATATAAATACTTGAAGTGTTACATATTTCTCTTTGACAATAACGAACAGATTTTGCCAGTTCTGCCTGTAACCTCTCACGTATTTCAGCCAGAAGTTGACCCTTTGGGACTATGTAAAGACAAAAATACAATACAGAAGATGGTATACTCCCATAACCAGTGGTGGGATTCAAATAAATTAACAACCGGTTCTGTGACGTCATAGTCAGAGCCAAAAAAAACCCCGAAGCCAGCCGAGGTAAGCGAGTGGGCGGGGCCTGGCCATTTAACAACCGGTTCTATAGAACCTGGGCGAACCCCCTGAATCCCACCACTGCCCATAACATTGCTTCATTTAGTGCATATTTGATACAGTGCACTTTCTTCCAGAATGATTGGCAGCTATTCTAGCCAATGGAACAGTGCATTCTAGGCGAGTCAGTTCCCACTTCCTGCCCGTTAGATTAATGATGTATTCTATAGTGCCGTTTTCAGCATTTAACATTTCAAGCATGTTCAGCCCTAGACTTTTCAGAACTCATTATGAGAGGTATTATTGTATAAAATTCTCCACAACTGGGTATCCACAAATGAACCAGCATTATATATTTTGGTAGAGGAAAGGTGGGTTAAAAATCTTTTAAAATAATAAATAAATAAATATTTTGATATCGAATAGCTTGATTTTTTTTTGGGGGGGGGCCTTGATGCCTCCTAAATGGGATGGAAAGGCAAGACAAACATTCTTTGAATAAGTAAATCTGCCAACAATACAAGGCAGTGTTTCTCAAATTGTGGGTCAGGACTCACTTGGTGGGTCGTGACCTGATGTCAGGCGGGCTGCGGAAAGCTGGGAGCAACCGGCTTGGAAGCTGCAGACTTGCTATATTCCTTTTGTGTTAACAGTTTGAATTTCAAGTGTGGGTTTTTTTTGTTAATTTTTTTTATTTCAGTTTTTTAAAAACATATTTTGTCCTAATCTTTCTTTCTGTCAGGAATGTGTCGTAATTATGCAATTGCTGCAGTTCAAGAATGCCACTTTGCATTCCAGGAATGTCATTTGATTATTTGTTTGTTTGTTTGTTTATTTTCTATCCCGCCTTTCTGCCCCATGGGCACCCAAGGCGACTTACAACATTAAAAATACAATAAATCACAATGTTTAACAATTAAAAACTATGTTAAAACAATATTTAAAACAGTTAAAATTTAAAACAGCAAGCCCCGTGGATCCAATATAAAGAAGAGAATATAAAATGCCAGCCAGCCTGTCAACAATTAAAGGCTTCTTTAAATAAAAAAGTCTTCAACCCCCGCCGAAATATTGCCCCCGCCGAAACATAAGTGATTATGTCACCGTGACGGCATACCCTGCTTGATGATATCACTTCCAGCCATGACCTCATTTCCAGGTTAATGATATCACTTCTGGTGGGTCCTGACACAACTGCCATTCCAAAAAATGGGTCCCTGTGCTAAAACCCACTGTTAAGTGTGTCCCTGTGAGAACCACTGCTATAAGGTAACATTATTTGAATATTTACACCCTTTTTTCTTTTGTTATTAGAGCCGGTCTTTGTGAAGGATGATGCCTGTTCCTGCTTGAGGAGACCAGTTCTTCACAATCAATTGTAAAAGAATGTGGATTAATCAACTTCTCTGCTGTCTCTTGGCAGCAGCACATCTGTATTCCTCGAACTTGGTCCATAGCCAAGATACAGGTCTGTGCAAAGGGATATTTCATACTATCTGTTTCACTTCCATAGTTTCCTGGGCTGCTCCATCTCCCATTTTATGTCTACACTGTGTATGAGTCAGTGTATTTTTGTGAACTGCTATGGCATTGGATGTTCGAAGATGATCTTTCTATAAGCTGCCAGAAACAATTGGAGAGGCAGGTTAGAAATTAGTAAAATGAAACCACATTCATTTGCACATTCATTGCTGTATTCCTGACATTTGCAATCCTGAGAGAATCTTGGCACACCCTCTCGCTCTTTCTCTTGCTTTCTGAAATCAAGTTTCTAGTCTAGTTTAAGGATTAAGATTGTGAATAGGCTTGAAAGTGTACAGGCACTCATGGCATTGTAATGTAGTTCATACCAATATTTGTGCCTTTTCTTTCCCTTCCTAAGTAGCTGCCTTGAATCCCCTTCAGTGTGGGGGAAAGGTAGGATAAAAAGTCAATCAATCAATCAATCAAAATCAATCAATCAATCAATCAATGTGAGGCACTCCAGTTAGTTTTGTTAGAATTTGTGGGGACTGACAGCTCAATCCTATCCAGCACAGGAGCTGCGGCACCAAATGGCTCACTCTGTATCCTGTGCTGGAGGCAAGTAAGCAGAGGCATACCAGGGCGAAACCGCGCCCATGGCACACAACGTCATGTCGTCGTGATGTCATGATGTTGCGGGGTGTGGCTTCAAGCCTCGCCTCCTTGTTTTGCCCAAACAGCGGCCAAGGGAAGCCGCGAGCCTCTCAGGCGGCTTCCCCTGGCTGCCGGTTGGGCACTTTAAAGTGCTCGTGCAGCGGTCAGGAGGGGAGACGCCGGCGCACCTCCTAGGGGCGCAAATTTGCGGGCAGGGGCGCCATGCCAATGGCGCCCCCCCCACCTTATGGTGCCCAGGGCTCGTGCCCCCCCCTTGCCATACCCTAGGAGCGCCTCTGCAAGTAGGCTGGAGGTCCTGTTACAGTAAGGGGACACTCTTCCCCTTACCCCAAGTAAAACCCCAGCCTGCTCAATGGGGTTTTCTGGAAGCTGCATTAGCTATTTAGCTGGCGCAGACTCGAGAAACCCAATGTTGGACTTTTGAGCCCAAGAGCAGGGATGGGATTTCGAAGAGGAGGTTTATGCTGGTCCCTCCCCTTCTGGGCCAGTCCCACCCACCCTCTCTCTGCCCTCCTGCCACCCAGGAATGCCTCCCCTTCTCACCATTGTCCCCACGCCCCTGTGCTGCTCAGTGCTTACCTTTTCTCTGTCAATCGGGCAGTGCAGGCCTCCCTACCAGCCCCACTGGTGATGGCGTCATCCTAACGGCCACATCCCAGCTCTGACCCTCCTCCCGGGCTGGCATGCTTGGCAGCCCCCCCCCCCCCCAGAAACACACTTCCCCCGCCCAGAACTGCTCTTGCGCCATCTGAACCCTACTGGCGCAGGAGCGGCACATTGCAGGCTTTGGCCTGCGCTGTTGGGCACTGCTGCTGCTAGCGGCCCAGCGGCAGCGGTGCTGATGCAAGGGTGCATGTCAGCTCTCCCGTGCCAGTGTTGCTGCTGTTGGGCTGACGCTAGCATTGGCCCTAATGCAGGGCGTTGGATTGTGCTCTTCGACATTTTTGACTCAGTGAGCCCAAAAGATTTGCCATCACTGTGCTAGATGAACCAGCCAGATATAAGGCTGTTTCCTATGTTCAAGTGGTGTAGCAAAACAGGAGCTAGAAACAGCAGATCAGTCTCCCAAAATCCCTCTGGTAAAAACACAGCCTTTCCTTGCTGCTTCCATGCAAATGTGCCCAGGGAAGAGAATTCTGCAGATTTGGTGCCACTGTTGGCCCTGTCCCAGGTGAGCTTTCACTGCTTGCCTAGTTGGCTCTGAATGGAAGAACCTTTTGCTCATGTGTCCTGATGTGTCCAGTAGAGTGCTGTGTAGCTGCCAGGATTTCTGTGCCCTGCTAGGGCATCAAGGGCATCTGAATTCCTGGAGGGAGAACAGTTCAGTTTGGCATGATGAGTGATTCAGCTCTGCCTGCTAAGAGGCTGGTCTGACTGCATGCATTGTACATATCAAAGTCATTGTGGAGTGGTTGTATAATTGCTAGTGACTCATTGTGGTGCCATGGATTATTTTTACAATCTAGTGATGTGGTCGGCTATAAATTAGAGGGAACCTTTTACTTTCTCTTGGCCTCTTCTTTCGAGCTCCCAACAGTCTCATTAACAGCTGAGACAAAAGCAGCAGTTTAGACAACCCTGGCTTCTAGCTTAGATAGAATATTGGATTAAAACCTAGCATGGGCTTTCTTGTGAAATATTTGGACGTGGATCACAATCTTGGGTAAAGCAGAGAATCCAAATTGGACTTCTGCTTATGAAGAACTGCCTTGCTCGATCGGACCAAAGTTCCCTCTAGTCTAGTGTCCTCTTTCCACCCTTGGCCAGCCACTGCAAAGCGCACAAGGGCAATTGTTCCCCTTCCATTTTGTCCTGATATTCAGGGAGATGCTGCTCCTGAATAAGGATGTATAGCTATTGTGGGTGGCCTTTGCTAGACCTGAGCAGTTGCAGACCCAGCTGAGGCTCTTCCTGGGCAAGGTCCAATGAGCGCTGCCCCCCGAGTTGGCTCCCTGTCGCCTGCGCTGCCCCTGCCATGCCCCCCCCCACCATGCCATGCTCCATTTTTGGAGCCGTTCAAGAGCAAGGTCAAGCGGGAGGGCCAGATGCCGCGCCAGCAATTTACCTCTGCGAAAGGCGAGTCACCTTGTCACCGCTCCTCTGCTCCACCAACATGGTGCTTGGGTCATTTGCCCGCCCCCCACAACAGTAGGACCATACTGAATCCTATCCAGTTTTCCAGCACCGATGCAGCTGCGATGAAGCCCCAAGGTAAGGGAACAAACATTCCCTTACTTTGAAGAAGCCACCGTGAATGCCTCCCCATTGCAGGTATACAGGGCATAACCCATTGGCACAGCTGCATCAGTGCTGGAAATTGTACAGGATCGGGCCCCTAAGTTTACATATAGTGTGAGGAAGAAAAACTAGAAAATTAATCTGAAAGTCTGTTTTTACAAAACAGTCATTATAAGCCCTTTTGAAATATCTATTACATTATTTTATTTCCAATTGTAGTTCTATAAAAATGCTAAAATCCCTGCTAACTGGGCAAGAGGCACTTTTTCAAGTGGTGTTTCTCTTATATTGAGCAGGGAGAAAGTAACTGTCCCTCTTCACCCCATGCACAGTGTCTTTTCCAGTGGCTGTTGCTGGTGGTGGTCTGCATTTTATTTTATTTTTTTAGATTGTGAGCCTGTTTGGGACAGGGAGCCGTTTAGCTTTACTAATTTTTTTGCCTGTAAACTGTTTTGTGAACTTGCGTTGAAAAGCAGCATATAAATACAATTGACTGATTGAAAAACTGAGGGATTGAATGGAATGGACTTTTCTGGGGTTCTCCTTTTAAGGTTGCATTCGTTTTACCCGCACTAGTATGAAAATCATCCAGCGCCAAGTCAAGCTTGGCTCCTGAAATTATGGCCAGGCTTCTATCTGTGTTAAAAAGAACGAGGCGTTTTACGAGGTGTCATAAACCAAATGCTTGCATTCAGCTGTCTGCCTGGATTGAGATGTTAGGCCGATGGGTTGAATAGCAACATACGGAACAGAACAGGCAGCTGTCCCAGAGGCGGAGGAAGGGTATAGCCCGGCATGGCGCGAGCCATGGGCGCCGGCAGCGGTGGGGCGCCATTGTGCGGAGTCCGTGGACGAACCCGTGCGCTGCCTGGCTCTCCCTGGCATCCATTCTGCTCCAAAAAGGAGCTATTCAGGGCGCAGGGAGGCGTGGCTTGGCGACGCATGGGGGCGGGGTGACGTGCTGGGGGTGCGGTTTCGTCGCCCTGCTATGGGCGCACTCGGGGCTCCGTTCGTCCCTGAGCTGTCCACCAGAGGATAAATGAAACTGATCTAATGGCCCAATCCGATTGGCACCCCGTGACAGCAGAAAGCGCATTCAGTCTGTTGTAAAAGGAAACAGCCGGGATGCGTTTCCTGGCCGCTGCCGCTAGCAGCCATCTCTGCACTCGAGCAGCCACTGGATGGAGGTCGGCTGGAGTTTGCGTCTGTGGGGCAGGGCGGTTTCTTGCTTTCCATGTGGTGCCGCTTTAACCTTGAGCAAACGGAACCCGGCGCTGTTGGAAGAGTCCTGAATAGGGCCATGCGCATAAAAAAAAGATTTACAATTTGGGATTGTCTTGCAGTGGTATTGCCAACCAGCTCTCTAGTTTGGCGGGAGAAAAGGGCCTGATGTTGTGTCCGTGTTGCAGTGAGAGCTGCTGTTTGATTAAATGCCTTATCTGTTTTCTCATGTAGGTTTTGGTCTGTTTATTGTTTTTGGTTTGTACGTGCATAAAACCAAGAGTTTAGAAGGAAACAAAAAAATCGCTCTTTAGATTTGTCCCTTTTATAAGCCGTTCCAATAAAACAACAAAAGGAACACAGGGCTGGTTTCCCCTTTGCAGAATCCAAACTGTTCCTTATATTACTCAAGCGATAGCTTGGGCTCGGGAGGAAGGAAACCCGCCTTTCATTCCTAGCTAAGAGCAATTGCTGTTGCTTTAACAGAGCAAATTCTCCCTCCCTGACTGTTATTCCCCCCTCTCTGAAATACAAAAACAGACCTGTTCGATCAGACCAAGGGCTCATTAGTTCAGCATACTGTTTCTCATTCCCGGTTTTTGTACTTTAGAGACGTCTATGAGTAGCGCATGAAAACATCTCACTTCTGCTGTATAACCCCGCACCCCCCAAAAAAGCATTCAACCCCTTAACTTATTGAATGGGTCTATCTGCTTTTCCGCTGCTTGGATCCTTTTTCTTGAACTTTTTGCTGCCTAGGACGGTGACGGTGAACGCCACAAAGTTTTGGGTGACCCGCCAGGGTTTGCCAACACCCAACAACTGAGTTTGTTTTTGTAATGATTTGATTTTTTTGTAATGATTTGATATTTCTTTAATAGACTATAATTCTTTAATATAATATATAGCCCCAAACATGATTGAACTGTATTTTTTAAAAATAAATGAATATATAAATAATTGTTTTTCTTTTGGTGAGGGTGGGGAGTGACACACCAGCAGAGTCAAGTTAGGCATTTTTGACACGGCATATCCAAAAGGTTCTCCATAACTGGCCTAGTACAATGCATTTTTTTTCTTTTCCAGTGCTTAAAAGGATGCTGTCCAGTAGCACCCTGGGGGTGGGGCGGAGTATTAGATTTTGCAAGGTGCCTTACCTTGCCTAAACAGCTCCTCTCCCTCGCTGTTGTAGCCTATAAGCAACAGGGAGCATTACTTTCGCTGTGAGGACAATAACCATTAGAAAAGACACTGCCCAGGGGTAAATAGGGACAATTACTCTCCCCCTGCCAGATATAAGAGAAACACCACTTGAAAAAGTGCCTCTTGCCCAATTAGTGGGGTGATGATGTTGATGATGGTTTAGCAGCATTAGTTCATGCCACTGTACAAGTCCTGAGTTGGCTGAGCAGCACAATCCTGTACCCCCCTTGCGCAGACGCTAAGCTCTTGTGCTGGCCGAACACTGTCGCAAATATGCCGTCAAGCGTGTCTGCGTCAGCGCTGTGACGCTGGACCGGCGCGAGCAGCGTTGCCGGTACTTGAGCGCCACTGCAACCTCCAGGAGCGCCGGCCATGCGCCAGTCAAGCGTTGACGTTGCTTTGTTGGCACAGGGCAGCCACGAGGGCATTCCAGAGGCGTTCCGGGGGCGTAACTGGGTGGTGCAGTGGGCGGAGACAGCGGTTGTGATGGACAGCCAAAGCCCCATATCGTAATGCTTGTCCCCGGCCAGGGTGGCCCTGATTTGGGCCGCTTCTGTGCACATTCCTCTGCCCCTGCAAAACAGTAGGCACAGATCCGAGCAGGCCCATAGGGGCGACCGGGGCTTACACGGGTGCAAGGGGAAAACCTTCCCTTGTCCTGGATGTTGCTGCCGCTGCCTCCTAATGGACTTTAGGCTACAGCCCTGGTATGTTGGCCTTACTAGGCCGGCATAGTATAGGATTGCGCCCTGAGACATCTTCAAGTCATGATGCTATCAAAGCAGCGACTCTTGAGATTCCACTATATATAGGGTTACCAGAACCAAACTGGGAAGGAGTGCCTATACCTTTAAGAGGGTATGTGCCTATACAGAAGAGGGAATTTGGGCAGGTGCAGCTCATCATGGAAGGGTTTCAAAAGCTGCACCTGCCTAATGATGAAAGGTATAGGCACACAGTCCCAGTTTGTATCTGGGAACCTTAACTATATAGTGTGTGAACTCTCTAAGAGCGCAATCCTAACCTGGAGTTAGGCTGGCACAGTTAGGCCAGCAAAGTTTGGCTGGCACAAAGGACACGGTAAAGGAAACCTAACCCTAACTCTTGTGCTGGCCAAATTTTGCTGGCCTAACTCCAGGTTAGGATTGTGCTCTAAGGCTACAGTCCTATACACACTTTCCTAGGAGTAAGCCCAGTTGATTCAGTGGGACTTACCTCTGAATAGACTTGTATAAAGTTGTACTGTAGTTGAATAAAGGAATTTGTTATATAATTTAGCATTATCTTCTTAACGAACTTCTCAAAGATATGTGGCATTTTCAGAAATAATCTTGTTGTTCTGTTATTTAAGAAGCCTGTTTGTTTCTTTTATTAAAAAGGGCTCAGTATCCACCATCTCCAGATCAGGTCTCTTTGATAATAATGATTTTAGGTGTGTAAAAAAATGAAAGGTTTTTAATATTCACTTAACAGCAACTTAACTGTTACAATTTCCCAAAAGAATAATGGCAATTGTAGTTTGAACATAAGATCAGCCTCTCTGGATCAAGCCAAGTCCAGCTTCCTACATCTCACAGTGGCCCACCAATTGCCTCAGGGAGCACACAAGACAACCAGATGCTTGCATCTCGCTGCCACTCCCTTGCACACGGCATTCTGAGGTAAAAACACTGGTGGCTAGATTCTCCACAGCATTTCTTGTTGACAGCCACTAGAACCAGATGCTCCTCTTTAGACTCATAGGAACAGCCTCTCTGAATCAGACCAGGGGCTCATCTAGTCCAGCTTCCTATATCTTACTGGGGTCCACCAGATGCCTCAGGAAGCATACAAGACAACCAGATGCTTGGATCTCGCTGCCACTCCCCTGCATCTGGCATTCTGAGGCAGCCTATATACCTTTGCACCCCCCTCCCATGTGAAGAAACCAGACTATGGCTTGGGTTTATCTTTATTAAACACAAGTGACCAATTTTTAGTCATGAAACTTATGTTCTTACCTTTGGATTCAGGACCTGCAGTTAGTTCTGAACATACAGTGTTGGATCCCCCACAAATATTGAGCTCTGACCTTCATTGATATATTTTCTAAATTCTGGATTTTGCAGATTTCAAAGCACAGCTTTGTGGTTTTATAATAACACTAATGTTGTAATTTCAGATTCTTCACATACACCTCAGAACTTGAAATGTATCACACACAATTTAAAAGAAGTTATCTGTACTTGGACTACTGCCTCTGCAACCGGCCTTGGAATTACTTATAGATTTTGTCACACTTTCAGGTAAAAACTGTTCGTTTCTATGCAGTTTTTTAAAAAAATGAAATATATCCAAGTTTTGCAAGTTTTAAATTCTTGGGCACTCACATCACAGAGGACCTCTCGTGGACTGTTAACACCACCATGTTAGTAAGGAAAGCACAAAGGCAGTTATACTTCCTGAGGATGCTCAGGAAGATAAACCTGTCACAACATCTGCTGGTGTCTTATTATCGTGGTACCATTGAGAGTGTCCTGACAAACGGTATCTTGGTGTGGCATGGGAGCAGAAGTGTCATCCGGCAACAAGCTGCCGGAATGCTAGGCGGGACTTACTGTTTGATTGACAGGCTGTCCGTGACGTGTTGCCACCTGCCCGCCCGCCGTGCGGGCTCCCTCCGGTTGGCGTGCCCCTCCGCTGCTTGCCTGGGCACCCAGTGCGCCCCCCAGGCAAGCAGGCACCCCCTCCGAAGCCAGGGGTGCCCGCATGGTGGGCGGGCAGGCGGCGACACGTCACGGACGGGCAGCCAATCAGGCGGGAAGTCCCACCTAGCGTTCCGGCAGCTCGTTGCCGGATAACACCGCTGCATGTGAGTAGCTCTGCAATGAACAAAAGAGCATTGCAGAGAATTATAAAGATGGCTCAGACCATCCTTAGGACCCATCTTCCAGCCCTGGATGACATCTTTATACCCCACCGTCTACAGAAGTCCTTTGTATCCTAAAAGATTCATCCCATCCAGCCTACAACCTATTTGAACTGTTGCCTTCTGGAAAACGGCATATAGTTATTAGGACATGCACCGCACAATTTATGAACAGCTTTTATCCCAAGGCTGTAATCATGTTGAACGATGAACTCAGAAAATTGCCAGGAACAAGATAATAAGGCATTTTCTATGGTATTGAGATTCATTGCTCATTTTGCTACTTGTTGTGTCCCTGAGTGAAATGGTATTGTGTTTTAGACATTTTAGATGTTTATTGATATTTATATGGATGGATGTGTGTATGGGTTGAGTGTATGAGTGGATGATGGTTTTGGTGTTGTGTGTTGTTGCTGAGTGAGGAGGTTGTGTGGTCTGCATCCTGGAGTGCTTAAAAAATTTCGTTGTACATTTATGTATGACAAAGTACCTAATCTAATATCCTGTAGCTATGGCATCATTCATGATCATGATATTGTTTATACTACTTTGGAATGGGACAAGCACATATCTATTTGAAATCACCAAATCATTTTTACTGTGTAAATGGCAACATTCCTGGATTATTACGTTTCTGGATGTCACTTCAGGAAAGGAGCTTGGAGTGGTTTAAATTCAAAACACTGAGGACAGAGAACTGCCTAAAGGCCCTCCATAATCTGTCCTGAAATAGATTCAAGTGTGAATTAGAATCAACAAGTCTTAAGAAGTCCAAGTTCAGATAAAACCTGGTTGTTGTCTTTACCTACTTCATGAAGTTACGTGAATGTTCTCAAAAAGAGAGTTCATTGCAAGGGGACTATCACTGTCAAGATCATGCTAGGTTTATATCTGCCTGTCAGATGGCAAAAATATTTGCAATGCATCTTCCGTAGAATATCCTGAAATGTAAGGCATGATATGCAGTGGGCCTGTTGTATTTGCAAGTGGATTTAACTGCAGAATGAGAAAATATTCAGGAAAAAAAATTCCACATAAATGCTTTACCCTCTTGCTATTTAATAGATCTCTCATCAGTATTGGATGGTGCAATCCTATGGGCACTCTTGGGCTGATGCCTTGCGGTTGCATTGGCCCAACATCACTAGCGCCGATGCACTAGTTACACAGTAGGTGCAGGTCCGGGGAACCCATAGGGGAGGCTGGAGCCACCCCTGGGCAAGGGCGTGAAAGTGCCCTTGCCCTGGGGAGGCTCCCCAGCACTCCAAAGCGGTGCTGGATTCAGCACAGGCCCGCCGGCCTCCCTGTTCCAGTGCAGCTTAGGATTGTGCTCTGAATTCAAGTTACACAATTAGCGTTACACAATTTAACACAGTTCACGTAATTTTGTGCCATTTTATTCGTGGACTTGAGCATCCCTGTTTTTCTGTATTGGCGCAGAGTCCCAAAACTGAATCCTGTGGATATGGCAGGCCAATTGTATTAGAGATGTGCTTTCAGATGCCCAGCGTACATGTTGCATAGCACTCTGTCAAAAACAGCCAGCACCTCCTGGCCGCATCCTGGCCTTGTCCCCCTCCCCGGGCCGGCATGCCTACTGGCCCACCCATCCCCGCCTAGTTCCTCTCTCCCTCCTGCTCTACCCTTGCCCAGAACCACTCTTGCGCCAGCCATGTTCGGTTGGTGCAGGAGTGGCACTGCGCTGCTTCTGCCTGGTGCCCTTTGGCTGACGCTGCTGCTAGCAGAATGCCAATTGCAGGAGAGTAGCAACAGGATGCAAATACCTTGTTGCCCTGAGGCATCTGGTTGGCCACTGACGTACAGGAAGCTGGACTAGATGGGCCTTTGGCCTGATCCAGCGGGGCTCTTCTTAGGCTCTCATGTGTTTATGCTTGGAAAAATGATACTTGCCAAACACACCGACAACCCAATCCTATACCTTCTAACCACCCGGGAGCGATGTGGTAGCCAGGTGGCTACCTCTGTATCCTGTAGCAGCTACGCAGCTGCGGGAGCCTCCGTGAGGAAAGGGGATGTTTGTCCCCTTTCCCCGCATTAAGGGAGCAGGGCAAGCGACTGATCTACTCGCTTCTGTGCCAGCTATTACTTATCGCCGCAATTGGAGGCACTTTATGGCGCCATGTGTGACCATTGCCTATGGTGAGAGCTTTAGGATTGGCTCTAAGAGTGCAATATATAATCTTCCAGCGCTGGTGCTGCCACAGTGCAGCCCCATGGTAAGGAATGTTCCCATGCCTTGAGTAGGCCTCTGTGGCCACTCCCCCACTGCAGGATGCAGCACGCATCCCATTGTTATGGCTGTATTGGCACTGGAAAGTTGAGTAGGGTTGGGCCCTTAGAAAGGATCCTCCACTCTAACTTTTCTGTGTGCCTCTTCTGTAATTGTGTGAATGGGGGCAGGATATGAGTGTGCACATCTTTACATGTGGGAGGATGGGACTTGCCAGCGGCGTCATGCTGCC